>CM068957.1:82013465-82060406 GCA_035128595.1 Eptatretus atami | reverse complement strand
GCTTCAAGGGAGAATAGAGTCTCCCTCCGTTCCCGAAGGAGGCTATCCAGCTGCTTGCACCGGGTCACGACACAGTCTGCCAGCTCGCCCCCATTATCCTCCACTACCTCCGTGTGTGTGTGCTCGTCTTTAACCCCGTCCTTATCGTGCAGTCTCTCCTCTATTTTTTCTGTTTCTTTCTGGCTCCTTTTTCCTTCCCTCTGAGTCCGTTCTTCCTCTCTGAGCCGCATTGCTGTTTCGTATTCCTCCGGAGCTCCTCAATACTCGCTGACTCAATCCTTGCCTCTCGTTTTAGTTGTTCAATTTAAACTCACACTTGTCTTGTTTCTACCCAAGTTTCTACCTGCTCTTGCATTCTCCAATCTATCGTTTTTCAATTGGCTCATTTCTTCCTGTGTTTCATTCGCGTGTTCTCCACTACCTCTTCCTTGTTTCTCCCTTGTTTCCTTCTCCAGTTTCATGGTTTGCTTCATTTGGTTAAATCTCCTTTTTGTGTTTGCTTCGCTGCTCTGTCATTACTCTTCTTGTTTCCTCTCCTGTCTTCTTTCCAGTTTCGTGGTTTCTTTCATTTGGTTAATTTCCCTTTTGTGTTTCATTCGCTGTTCTTGTCTATCTGCCCGACTCAGCCTGCCTTTTCTTTTGTTTGTTCAGTTTCAAATTCATACTCATTTTTGCTTTTTATTCCACTGTTCTCTTGTTCCTCATTCTGCAATCTCCGTTGTTTCTTCATGAACTGATTTCCTTCTCCTGTCTCATTCGCTTGTTCTTTCCGTACTCTTTCTGTTTCATTCTTTATCTGGCTTTGCTTCCACTTGTATTGACTTGTTCAGTGTGGTTCTTAACTTTATTCTCTGTCTCTTTCTTTCCTCTCTCACAACATCCTCAGTTCGTTTTGTAATCCGTTTCTTTGTTTTGGTGTTTCAGTAATCAGAAGCTTTTTTTTCTAATTCCGTCTCATCTCCACACACTCCACTTGCTTTGGCTTCTAACTGTTCGATTTGCTCAGTGTGGTCCCTCACGTTTATTCTCCGTTCTCTTTCTTTCTCTTCCAAGATCTCAGCTTGTCTTGTAATTTTCTCTCTTTGGTTTCGTGTTCCAGTATCTCATAAACTTTTTTCTATTTTTCCTCACTCCCTTCATCCCTTTCCTTGCGCATTCATCCTTTTCCTCCTCATCTATCATACTCCAAGCTTGCTTTTCTTTCAATTGTTCCCTATCTTCCTGTTCTCTTTTTACTCTTCTTCTAGTCTTCTTCTGTCCCGACACCTTGTTCTACCTCACGCTGCTAGTTGCTTACTTCCAAATTGTGCTCGCATTCTCTTTCTTCCAACTTATGGATACTCAATTCTATTTCCCCATTTTTCCCCTAGTTCTTTTACCTGTCTTGACTTTTCCAATATTTTTTCCTTTAGTTGTTTAATTCCAAATCGTGCTTCTTTTTTTCTTTCTCGAGCTCGGTTGTCCATTCTTCCTTTAATTGTTTCTGAAGCCGACAATGTCCGCTGCCTGCTCGCCTGCCATTCCCACGTGGTTTGAAACGGTTGTTGGGAGCGCTCGCCTCGTGTCGTGCCGTTCGTGTGCGCCATTATAGCGGCCTGCTCACGCCTTGTGCCGCGCTGACGTGCGGCCGCGCCGCCATCTTGCGACTCCGTTTGCCGGCTAAGTTCATGCTCAGAATATGAGGGTGAGCTCCCCCATGGATTAAATTACAAGTACCGTCCCGGGCCATGGATTCTACATTACTACACATATTCATTTCTACCCCCGGCACCCGCTCGCTTGAATGCCATCTTATTTCTCGAAGAAATTAATTTAGATTTGCTCGTAATTTGGGGGGAACGGGGGGGGGGGTTGCTTCATACACCCCTGGTCCGATCCCGTAATTTAGTTGGAGACCGAGGTGGATTTGAATCCACACTCCTGTACACCAGTGTTACGAATTCGGTCCGCCGGCGTGCGATCGGCCACGTAACTCGAATGGCGACCGCGTCGCCCCACGGAACGGACAATTCAGTCGTGACCCTCCGTGGAACTACCGCCAGGAGCTAGTCACGGGTGGGTCTTTCGACCACACCACAATCGTGCCATTCGGCCACCCGCGCAGGATAGGGTTGTTCGCCAAACTCGACCTACCTAAGTACCTGCGCGGGTAGTTAACCGGGCCGATCGTACCTCGCCGCTGGCCGAGCCTAGGACACGAACTGCTTAAGCGGTCCGTTCCGTGCTTCAGTGATAACCGAGCGGTGTTATCACCGGCCCCGACGGACGTGATTATTTACCGGGTGCTTACACCTTCTACCAATACCTTCCGTGATGGCAAGATGGAACTTTCAAACAAAGGAAAGGACGCAACGAAACGGGGAACAGTTCGACAAGTACATTTATTCCACACTCAGACAAGGCAAGCACGTATTCACAGCCACACAGTAAGAATGCAATTTACAGTCAAAGCAATGAAAGTAAGAATTACAACCGAATAAGCAATGTTTATTACATGCACTTAAACAGTTTCTTACTTTAAGACACGGCGCCACAACACGCATTCACACAAAAGCAAAGGAAAGACCCCTCATAGACAAGGGAGTCAGACTGGGCCTGTGGCCCTAATGCGCGTGTAACCTGGATGAGCGGCCAAGTCCACGAGACCGAGGGTCCTACCCGCGCCCTCGTGGCGCGATGGCGGGCAAGCCGCAATATCAGCGTAGCTGCGCCTGGCTTCGTGCCCCTGGCGTGGTCGGCGAGCTCTCTCGGCGTCCCCGTCTGCCTTTCCCGTCGGCTTCTAGCTCCGTCTCCGACTCGACTGCCCCGCCGACACTGCAGATTGACTTCTTCTGCCGACACTCCGCCGCTGCCACTCCACTGCTCCCACTTGGTTCTCTGCCGACGTACTGCACCTCTTTCCTGCCGCAACTCGCGCTTATATAGCCCGGGGGAGGGGCGTCTATGTAATTTCTGGATCACAGCAGGTTCGGAGGCGGGGCTATGCCACCCGATGCTCAGCCATTGGGCGGATGAGAAGGGGGCGTGAAGGCATTCCTGATCCGCTTTTTGAGGCGAAAGGAACGCATTCACAGCCCATGGCACGACGTGTGGTAGAAAGGCGGAGGTGGTGGGAGTTTGGTTGTTTGCGGGCGTCGTTCGAGAATGGCGGTGAAGCGATGTTTGCGGGTGGAGTTGTGGAGGTAAAGAGGCGAAGGTGGTGGGAGTTTGTTGTTGGCGGGCGTCGTTTGAGAATGGCGGTGAAGTGATGTTTGCGGATGGAGTTGTGGAGGTAAAGAGGCGAAGGTGGTGGTGGCGATTTGGTTGCTGGGGTGCGTTGTTTGGTCCAAAATAACGATAGAGAAAAGAAAAACGGCTATCTCAAAGGATCGCAGCCCGGTGAACACGGAAATTCCCTCTAGCAACGGTGGGAAAATCTAACTACACAATTACTTATCGTCATAACTGATCTAAGGACCCTTTATGGTGTATTGCGAATTTCCACAGCCGTAACAATATATATCATTGCCGTTCTCCCCCCCCCCCCAACCCCCCAAAAAGGAATAATCACTTTTTGCAATGTAATTTCCTTTACACAACTTCTCTCTTTAATGACACCATGTATTATAGATACCTATACGTTTTAGGGATACGACCCCTTTCCTGATAGTGATACACTAATCTGTCTTTTTTCGATTTTTTTCCATCGTTCTGAAAAAGCTATAGGATGTTGGCATGCAATTAAAAACTCCACAGGATGTTGATGCTTTGTGTAATTTCCCTATCTCATTGAGCATGCTGTGCAGCAGGAAGATAAATATTGCATTCCCTCCCAAGCTGCAGTTAATTATCAGCTTCAAATATAATGATTGATTTGTCTTGGTTATTTCCGTCGCTGTTACCCTAACTCACTACCAAATCGCTTGTTTATATATTCATGAGAATTGTTCCCAAGATTGGCAAAATTCACTGTTGGCAGCCTGTATTTTGTCATTTCAATATTCTCTTCGATAAGAAAAATGAACTTCACTTATTGAGTTGTAAAAGCAGTGTTCTGTGGACAAGATTTTGGTCATTTTAAGTGTATACGTCTGAATAATGCAATGTTCACTTAATCACCTGCTTGTGGGTGTAATAGGGATTGCAGTTTTCATATATCCCTCCAAATGAGCTGTGGGTATAGGGTGAGAAAGTGCCAACTTTGTGGCTTTAGCTCATTTGTGCAAGTTTCAAAGATCGACCAAATACTCATGGGAGCCAATATGGAATGGTTTAGAAATGGCATCCTACAGGTCACATGATAGCTCATTTTCATTTGCTGTAGCGTAGGTTGGTGTTGTTAACATACTCACCGTAGGAACATGATAATGCATCCAGTGCCCACTGTTGCCTTTATCATCAATTGTTCCAATGACATCAACAACAATGAAGGAAAATGGCGAGTCCAATGTTTCATACAAATACTGTATTTGATACTGAATTGCAGACTTCATATATTATGCACTGTCCAATTATTTAGAAAACATCTACTCCACATTTTAAAATGGCTTTGCCCAAAGATTTTGTTGCTATTCCTGCTGCCATGCTCTCCAAAATCGAGTATTTGTTACAGCATTGAAGTATGCTTTCTTGTAGCATGTCCGAGTGGAACTCTCAAATTGGTCACGTAACTGACGTTCGTGAATTGTGGTTACGAAGAAATACATCATGCTCTGCAAAACGAATCAGAAACCATCTGGGTGATAATGGTGATAATGATATTAAACCGAATAATTGTACCACAGGGAGATACACTTGATTTGTAATGACATCCAAATAGTAACAGTGTAATGCAATCTTCGAGATGGGCACAGGACTAAGGGCCTGCCCCAAAACCTAACCTACAGCGTTGTTTTACTTGCAGGATTTTCCTTTGTTTATATGTTGAAAAGAAGATCAATGATGTCCCAGGTTTTCACCCAACATTTACCTTTTCTGATTGCAGAATCTCAGTGGTATTTTCACCGATGAAATGCATCTTTTTCTTCGAAGCATGGACAGTGCCTTTGCAGTTCAAGCCTAATTTATCAATTTTCAAGCCTTGGCATTAATGCCATTCTTATACTGGTCACTAACTGATTTTCTGCATTACTAAATATCTTCATCTGTGCACGCATTACCAATTGCTCTTTGTATCAATGTATCGTAATGGCATTGTGTTCTTTGTCTATTTTCTATATAGTGGAGGACCTTTTGCTTCATTGTCAGCCATATTGTATCAACACACGACAATGGACCGATGTGATTGCTAACCGCATCCACATTACACCCCAATCCAACCTGACATTCACTCAATGAGAAGGAGGGAAGGCAACCAGCTGGAGGAGGGAATGGGCGAAGAGGAACACCACAAACAGAGCATCAACAATCGCAACATATGGGGATTTTGTAGGGGGTGGAGGGAGGCAATTAGGTGAGAGTTATATTAACGCAAGTAACATGAAATATGCTTGACAACACCAACAACTCAGAGAATCGATATCTCAAGACACGGAGACGGCACAACATGCACACACTGCTTAAAGATCACCCAATCTAATTGTGCCGATGTTCCTGTGCCCCTCTATCCCCATTGCATGTAGGTCGCTACCATATTCCATTTTAAACCTATCTACTGTCCCTGAGAAGGTGGTAGCAGCAGGAAGACGATTCCATACATTATCGATTGCCTGTGTGAAATATCCCTTCCATACCATTGTCCAAAACTCTCCTATTATTTACTCCAAAGCCACTCTCCCTGGTTGTGGTCCATCCTGGTAAAAAAAAAAAATAAACAGTGCTACCGCATTCATTTTGCATATCTGAATTAACTATTCTTAACATTCCATATGACATTCTCTCATATTCTTTTCCTCTCAAGCACAAATTCCAGTTTCCCTCAGGCACTGCTCTTTGTGCAAATTCCATGCATGTAAGGTGTAGGCTAAATTTCAATGGCAGCTTTGTCCATCTCAAATATGGTGACCAAAACTGAAACACAACTTGAAGGGCACTCGGTAGAACGCACACTCCACCATGTAATGCCTGATCCATGAGAAAATATCGGGCACGACAGTTATTGAACTAGGAGGGGGAGCACGCCGGGAGTAGCAAACCGCCGCCACGCTGGGATCACTGCAGTGGACCTTATATCTTATTCATGAAAATATGATGTCAACAGTGCTGACAGAGTAAGTTCTTTTCTCCAACATTTTTTTTTGGGGGGGGGGGGGTTGGAAATCACTTAAAACATGTAGAAATGCAAAAAAAAGAAATCGAAATTTTGTTGAAAAAAAGTTGCAAAATTTTTTTCTCTAACAATTTTTTTGGGGGGGGGGGGGGGGGTTGGAATCACTTAAAACATGTAGAAGATGCAAAAAAAAAATTTTTCTTCTCTAAATTTTTTTGGGGGGGGGTAACAATTTTTTTGGGGGGTTGAAATCACTTAAAAGCATGTAGAAATGCAAAAAAATAAATTCTCCTTATTTTTTGTGGGGGGGGTAACAATTTTTTTGGGGGGGTTGGAAATCACCTTAAAACATGTCTTAGAAATGCAAAAAAAAAATTTTTCTCTAACAATTTTTTTTTGGGGGGGGGGGACAAGTCCAAAATTAAATGGCATGATCCTTGGACCATACCTTACCCCCCAAGTTTATCACGAAATCCGCAAGGAGTTCCATAATACTGTTCACAAACAAAACAAACAAACACAAACACAATCAGAACAAACGAAACAAACAAACAGAAAGGGGTGAAAACAGTAACCTCCATCCATCTTCGAAGATGGCGGAGGTTAACAAGAAAAATAGCAATCGGAGACTACTAACCATCGCCAGGACTTCTTTTGAGTGGTGTATTTTTTTATAGGTTTTCAGGTAAATCCAATATGGCTGCCAAACCATGTGACCTATGACGTTATATGTGTGACTCTTTTGTTCCTCATGGATAGGTGAGCATATGTGTCAAGTTTCGCCTCGATCTGTTCAGCCATTTCAGAGAAGAAGATTTTTTGGTTTTTTTAAAAAAAAACTATGGCTGCCGAATCACGTGACCGATGACGTAATTACTCATGTAGGATGTTTCAATGATAGTTGCCGCACCAATGGTGAAAATTTAGTCTCAATCTGACAAACAGTTGCGGAGAAAAACACGAAAGTTCTGTGCGGACAAACAAACAGACAGACAAACAAATGGACCCAAATGCAGTACCCTCTCCGGATCCTTCGGCAAGGGTAAACATCATGCTACACAGTCCTGCAACGTCTTTGGGCCTATCCCTCAATGGTGAAGAATAACTTTAAAATTAAATAATCCTCGTATCCAGATCCGGATTCGGATCTTCACCAAAATCGAATCAATCCCTCCTTTTCGCACACCCAACAAGTCCACCGAGTTTCGTCCGAATCCGTCCACAACTTTTTAAGATATCGTGCCCGATGTCTTAATGGTGAAGAATCACTTTTAAAATTCTAGTACTCGGATCCGGATCTTCATCGAAATCTAATCACTTCGTCCTTGTCACACACCCAACCTGTCCACAAAAATTTCATCCCAATCCATCCACAACTTTTTGAGATATCCTGCACACAAACAGACAGAGAGAAAGGGGTGAAAACATCACCTCCTTCACCTTTGGTGGCGGAGGTAATAATTGGGATGAGGCCTCACTGAAATTTATCAACAACGTTAATATTAACTTCTTTGATATGTAAGCTATGCTACTGCGAATAGAACCGAAATAAACAGACTGAGGTATATGACATAATCTTCGTAACCAGTATTTGTATGCCTAACTGATGGTTACCTTATATTCACCTGTCTTCATGGTTGATTGATTAATTTGCCTAAACATTGCAATTTGTACTAACAGATGCACTTTTAACGGTAATAGCTTTCAATGTTTTGCCGCCTGGAAAACGTAGATAATGCCTTTTGAAAATATTCACTGTGCAGAAAAGAGAAGCACTCTCGTCATTATACTAATGGTTATGAACATGGTTCGAACTGTGGCTTTTTCAGCATTAATAACCGTGAGTATAATCAATTGCATTGAAGTGTTCAACATGTTGAAGGAACATAACGTGGATAGTAGTGAATTATTAATTCTACACTCGCAAAAAGCAAGCTGTCGTTTCACTGATGGGTATGTAAAGGGAGAGGGGGGAGGAGAGAGACTGGAGAGGAGGATGGGAGGGGAGAGAGAGGAGGGAGGGAGGAGAGAGAGGAGGGAGAGAGAAAGAGAGAGAGAGAGAGAGAGAGGAAGAGAGAGAAGAGAGAGAGAGAGAGAGAGAGAGAGAGAGGAGAGGATGTAAGGAAGGAAGAGGAGAGAGACAGAGGGAGAGGAGAGGACGGAGGGAGAGGAGAGGATGTAAGGGAGGGGAGAGGAGAGGACGGAGGGAGAGAGGAGAGGAGAGGACGGAGGGAGAGGAGAGGAGAGGACTGAGGGAGAGGACAGGATGTAGGGAGAGGAGAGGAGAGGACGGTGGGAGAGGACTGAGGGAGAGGAGAGGAGGGAGGGGATAGGAGAGGAGGGGAGGGGATAGGAAGGGGAAAGAGCGAGGAATGGGGGGGGGAGGGAGGCAGGGTAGGTGGGGAGAGCAAGCCTCACTAAACGTTGCTGTACACTGCAGGATGGAGGATGCGAGAGAGAGGAGAGAGAGAGAGAGAGAGAGAGAGAGAGAGAGAGAGAGAGAGAGAAAGAGTGGTGGGGGGGGGGGGGTGGGGGGTTTAGAGAGGTGAGGGGTGAAGGTGGCCTTAGCAAAGAGAATGATATGTTATGCTTCATGACCGAACACACACACAAAAAAAACTCATGTCTGAACAACTGTACACACAATGACACAAAAGAGTTTGTAAAGTCATCCACTGGCACATCTGCCTAAACTTTGATATCCCAGTTCCAGAAAATTCGTTGGAACATGAACCAAAATATATCACAAAACATGAAAGTACTGCTCACATATGATCTCATTGGGCGTGAACATCGAAAACAAAGCATCACAACCAGATATCACACTTAGATACAAAAAAGAGAAGAAGGCATTGCTAATTAAGGTGTGAATGCCAACTAGCCAAACCCACGCTCCACGCGGGAAGTTTCTCAAGTGAAGGTTCGTTAGGACGTCAATATATCCAGTGTTCACAATGCGATTTATAGAATTTCTTCATATACAATGTTTCTTGTTACATTTTTTGTGTCAAATTCACCTTCTGAGGTAGTCAGCATGTGCAGAAGAGGGTTTTACATTGCAGACGCTGTTTTCTAGGAGTGGCATTACACCTCTCAGCGGTGACGTCACACGTCGCCATGCAAATGAATGTAAAAATTATAAAATCGCCAAAAATTCCCAAACCTGTCCGTCTGGCGCGATCTCACATAGCCCATGCTGTTCATTAGACCAGAGAGCACCCGCATGCTGAAAGTGACGACAATCCGTCCGGCAGTTTCGGAGGAGATACGTCCACAAAATATGGCTTAGCGTATTAATATAATAATGATTTTGGACTAAACAATGTAGAGAAGAATGCGAAAGTTGTACTCGTGATAGTTCGAGCTACAGGAATGATGATGAGGAATCTCACAGAGATATTAAAAACCATCCCTGGGAATATTACTACAAACAAACTATGGTTGGAAGCTGTCCGGGGCTCAGTAACGATCCTGAAGACAGCCTAGGCACAAAACTTTGAGAACAGAAAACTTCACAGCTTGGTCCATGAATCGTGACCCCCTTACCGAATGAGTGGATACTTTGAGCCCACCATGGGAGGACTCTATTCCACATTCTGAAACCCGCACATGCAGATACCAATCAACGACACACACACACGCACACACACACACCACACACACCACACACACACACACACACAACACACACAAACAATGATGTAGTTCCACTATATTGGAACATCGTTTTGCTTTCATGAACTACTATTATGTTATTTTTGCATTGGTTTTAATGACAGACTTGATTTTGATTCCCTCCTCATTGAGTCCTTACTTTTTTTATCAGTCATTCTATTCTCCACAAATAATTCCATTCTCAATGCCTTCAGCACCATTGATAACTCAGGCGGGAGAGGGATTATCAAGGATTGTCACTCTCACACAGACGACAAGTTTGTGGGCTCTATTTTATCCATGCTTACATCTGGCCTTCTTCCTCCTTTCCTCTTCTACCACTGCCCTCCCCAAGCCACGTTCCTCGAGAAACCCTGATTTGCTCACACTCCCAAAAACCAGGCTGATTGCCGTCTTGCATTTGCTTCATTTGTCTCCTTCTTCTCCCAATTGTGGAATTGTCTCTCTGTGTCCATTGTCTTGTCCTTCTTAATTCAGTCTTTCAAATGTGCTGACCATCATTACTTCATTCACTTACCCATGCACATCCATGATCTCTTACACACACACGCACACACGCACACTCTTATTAGTAGACATTAGTGATCATGATTAATGCAGTCTGGTCATTTTGCAAGAGCTTTGTTGAAATTAATTGTCATCATATTAAAATACGATTTACTATTTTCACACAGCGTCAGGGGCCACCTTTGTTTAATTTATTCGCCGTTGAAGTGATAAAAAGAAACTCCATCGGCCAGAAGGGTGGCATTCCATTTCAGCCTTACAATGGTGGAGAATTGCAGCATGATAGCTTCTAACAGGAGATTCATAAAGACAGTGAGATATCACTTTATATGCAGGACTTCTAAGTGAATCAGAGCGAAACAGCAGGTGGAGTTTGGCAAAAAAAAAATTGATGGGCATCAGACTGCATGGCAATGAGATGTGGGAGAGATCAGAGAGAAAAGGCAAAAGCTGGATTTGCAGTTTTGCAGTTCAACTCACGTCACATTTTAAGTTTATAAAAACAATATCATGATACGTTGTTGTTATAAACTTAAACTAATCTTCACTCTTGTGTTCCTTCCAGTGATGAGACTCAAGACATAAGGGCTCATATATTTATTCCACACACACGCTAAGTTCCAGCAGATGTGTACATGGTGCATACTTGGAGGAGGGCAGGGGGCTTCCACCTGAGGTTATAACCTGAGGTTACTGGCTAGTCTCATGTATGTATGTTCAAGTTGGTACACTAGACATGAGAAGTAAATTTAACATAGATTAATTTTTGCTGGGAACAAAGCCAAAAATGTCCATTGTATGAAGTTGAAAAATAAAAACTTGAGTTAAACAGCTTTTCAGAACATACATTGCAATAAATGACGCCCCCTGTGTCTTAATTTATTGAATGGTTGTACTCCAGGGTTTATAAGTTAACGTCGGACTTGATATAAGTTGAAGTAATGCTACGGTGACTTGAGACTTGGCTAAAGTGACTTGTCATTTGTTCATGACCATGATCTTTCTTGAGTGTTGGTGTTGCTGAAGCAGTCACTAGCTAGACAATGCAGTGTGTGATTTGGCATCACAGTGGTAGTCTGGGTAAGAGTTTGGAATTTGGTCAGGAGACCAGCACAAATTGGCCTACTCTTTTTTTCTTCTTTTTTTTTTTCTCGTGTCATTACACTTTTCCCACCCACTGCAAAACACATACTCTGGCACAGGAGTTGAGAGCCTTCATATCATGTGGTTCGCAAGGCTCTGGTAAGAGAGGACACTCTCGAAGATGCTCCATTGTTTGAGGAGCCTCTCTGCAGTCACAATCGATAGGGCCATTTTGATTATATCCCTACTTTCTGCATAAGAGCTCTGCATCATTTAACCCCAGTCCTAGGGTGATTGAGACACAGCTCGGTTGGCCGTGTCTCCCTGGCTCCTTTAGCAGGGACTCCTCAGGGTCAAGTGACACTTGTGAGGTCTTGATTGCAGGTGTGTTGACCAAGCATCTATCCTGCAGCTGTGGGGATTACCATTCAGGGTCTGAACAGCATGAGGGGAACTCTTCTTGGACTTCAACCTCTTGGGTACTGGCTCATGTTAAAAGAGTGGATGGCAAGAGTCACGTTCCTGCTTGGTTCTTTCTATTTGTGAGGAGACTGTCCTCCTGATCAAAGGTGGAGCACTACCACATTGAAAATAGAGGTTGTCCACATGCGTTGGTTTAAGGCAACCAGAAATAGCTCTGCAGGCCGTGTTGAGGACTGGATCCATCTTCTGCCTACTCTTTTTGAAAGATAACCATTCATTGTACATACAATATAATGAAACCGATAAACTCTGTTATATTAATTACATACGTATTTGTAGGATAACAGAGACACTGAGCTCAACTACTTGAAGTCATCAATGATTAATAATATCAAGCCATAATATCAGGCCTGCATGGTCATGTTCCACAACCTTTCCAGGACAGGAGCAGAAGATTTAAGTATCATTCACACTTTTACATCTAAGGCCACCCTACCTAAACTTTAACACTGAAACAACATGACAAGACTACTGTCATATAAATAAACCAATACTAAATTAAACTTCGCAAACGGTGTTTACAGTCGAGTCGGAAATCGAACTTCGAGTTTGATTCCCTACCTGACTATAAACGAGCATCCGCGTGTTTCTTGGTATGGTCTTACATCAATGAGTGTGCTATCCTTCAGAGGAAGCTGGGTCTCCCATCTGCTATTTGCATTCACTAGCGGTGGATGCTACAAATGTCACGGTGTCTTTTCGAAAAGATTATAGGGGCATAATGCCATATTGAAAGTGGCTAAATTCTAAATTCCTGCTCATTCCTTTGGGGGAGAGGCTTGGACGACATTAGCAGCAGAGCCACGTTCCCAGAAATGATGCAAACCAAAAGCTAGGTGCTGCAAGGCTTGCAGATCAGAATTTAGTCATGTGTGAATCTGATATATTATAGCCGATTGAAAACTTTGACATACATGGCTTTTTCAAGCGAATCTTCACCTTCTCTTCAACTCCTTTGTGAGCAGTCAAAAGTTTGCTTTATATTAATCTAATCTTTGGACTTTCACCATTCTCCTCCTTGTTTGATTTAACGCCAAAGGAATGTATGATATGGCTCATACCTCATGATTATTAATGTACTTTGATGATCTTCGGGGCTGTGTTCGTTTAATGCGTCAATAAATTCTGACATAAACGGGAAGCTTGAGCGTTTGGTAGTCCCAAAAACCTTTTTCTGTGGGTTATTTTCTGTATGGGTACGTTGTTGTACAACACAAGCTCCTTCTGCTGGAATAATCTGGGATAGCTGAGAATTTCCTTAAGTTATCCTCCAATGCAGAGGTTCTCAATATATTCAGCAATGAGGGTCAATATATTCAGCAATTCAGCAATATATTCAGCAATATATTCAATATATTCAGCAATATATTCAATATATTCAGCAATTCAGCAATATATTCAATATATTCAGCAATATATTCAATATATTCAGCAATTCAGCAATATATTCAATATATTCAGCAATTCAGCAATATATTCAGCAATATATTCAGCAACTCCAATTCCTTCTGTGAACCTCCATATGTTATGTTGGCTACACATTCACAATATACTACTTCATCAACACAAGATTCTGCAAAATGTTATTAGAAGGATGTACAAGGAACATTAACAAGAGGAGGCCATTTGGCCCATCATGCTTGTGCTACAACAACACGATGTCAATCTAATTCATTAGTTTTTTTAGTGGAGGGGGGTTGTGAGGGTGGTAGTAATGGGAGGATTAGGGAGATGAACAGTGAGGCAGGCACAGAGTTATCACCGGGGTATTGGGTGTGTGTACATATAATATATATATATATATATATATATATAATATAATATATATGTATGTGTGTGTGTGTGTATGTACAGTATGTACAGTATGTATATATATATATATATATATATATATAATGAAATGGAAGACCAACAAAGAACCCGAAGAGCAAAGATGGAGTCATCAGGAGTAACCTGGATAGGATTCGGGTTCCAGCCGCTACTCCACAACCCTCAAACCATCCAGGCGCAGCCAAGTTCCCATTGTGTGCTGCCTTTTGGCTGCTGGTTGCATCATTGGTTCGGGGTAAGCGATGCCGCTGATGCAGTGCCCCTATTACCAGTACACTGGTGCTCATTTTGCCGACCTTGGAAGGATGACAGGCTGAGTCAACCCCTGGTGTTAATTTAGTGGCAGACGGGGCTCAAACTCAGGACTCTAGGATCCCAAGCCGCTAAGGCTTAACGGCTAAAAAAAAGCTAAGCGGCTAGCCAACACCAGACTTGCAGCCAATTGAGTCTTACAGAAAAAAATTTCTGCAAGAGTTCACTTCTCCTGAGAGAGGTACAAAACCAAAGAGAGAAATAGCGAGTCAAAGAGACGAAAGAGAAGAAAAAGAAAGAATTAGAATGAATAAAGGCGGGAGGAAGAAAAATAGTGGGAAGAGGGTGAGAGGGAGTGTGGAGAGAGGAGGGACGGGTGAGGGATCAAGGAGGGGTGGGGGAAGGGAAGACACTGTGAGTGAGAGGAAGGGAAGGCAGACGTGCAGTGCAGCATTAATTACCGCCTGGACACGTCTGAAGCCAAGCTGGCCAGAGACAAACACCGCTCAGACACGTCCGGAAACAGACCCTTGTCCGGACACATCCGGAGCCAAGCTGACTGGAGGCAAACAATGCCCAGACACGTCTGAAGGCAAACCCTGCCGGACAGTTCCGGAAAAGACATAACCACCGTCCGGATATGTACAGAGACAGAGAGAGACAGAGAGAGAGAGAGAGAAGAAGAGAGAGAGAGGTGTGGAGGAGGTGTTGTACTGCATTGAGAGGGGTAGAGCAAGGATGTGGGAGAGAGAGAGAGTGAGTTATGCTTTATGAACAACACACACACACACACACACACACACACACACACACACACACACACACACCACAGTTGGCTGATATCGGCAACAACCCAAAACCTTGAGTAGCTTTCACTGAAAAACAACGTTGTATTTATGTAGACGTTTCAGGGATATGTCAAAAAACATTAATATTTTAAACAGCTGCGTAGGGTTAGTGGAAAAAATATTTGGCTCAGTAATTTAGAAAACGCATGAATACGGCAGACGGCTCAGAAATCGGGTGTTATTTCACAACCACTCACTCGGGGTGACTGAGCACGATCCACTCGCTCGGGGTGACGGAGCAGGAACAACTCGCTCGGGTGACGGAGCACGAACCACTCGCTCGGGGTGACGGAGCATGAACCACTCGCTCGGGTGACGGAGCACGAACCACTCCCTCGGGGCGACGGAGCATGAACCACTCGCTCGGGGCAACGGAGCACGAACCACTCGCTCGGGGTGACGGGCAGGAACAACTCGCTCGGGTGACAGAGCACGAACCACTCGCTCGGGGTGACGGAGCACGGACCACTCGCTCAGGGCGACGGAGCACGAACCACTCACTCGGGGCGACGGAGCACGAACCACTCGCTCAGGGTGACGGAGCACGAACCACTCGCTCGGGGTGACGGAGCACGAACCACTCGCTCGGGGCGACGGAGCATGAACCACTCGCTCAGGGCGAAGGAGCATGAACCACTCGCTCAGGGCGAAGGAGCATGAACCACTCGCTCGGGTTGATGGAGCACGAACCACTCACTCGGGGCGACGGAGCACTAACCACTTGCTCGCGGGCAACCGGAGCACGAATCACTCGCTCGGGGCGACGGAGCATGAACCACTCGCTCGGGGCGATGGAGCATGAACCACTCGCTCAGGGTGACGGAGCACGGACCATTCGCTCGGGGCAATGAAGCACTCCAATTAAATGGTTGATAAGGAACGGCCAGGCTGTCGCTGTATATCACGTCGGATCCCTGTAACTTCCAGTGGTCTTCACCACGCACGCAGCAGTTAATGAAATAAAATGAATTCGTTGAAATAATGACTTTATCCACAAAAGTGTTGCAGCTTAATGCAGAACAACCCCGGAGACATCACAATGTTCAATCGCCCGTGAAATCAACGTTGCAGATAATCCGCCATCTTGCCTGCTTGCTTGAGCACACTTCATGTGTACATCGGTTTGGGGTCCGAGCAAACGTTATAACTTTTTTCAAAAGGTCCGTTTTTCACTAGATTTGCTTTGTTTCCCTGGAGAACACCTCACAAAACCTCTGAAAATATAGACACAGATCTGGCAGACGCAATGGATAGGCAGTCCCTCTGGGGAACATGGCGTGAGATCTCGCAGTGAATGCATTAAATCATATAGCTCAATGAAGCGAGTTAATTTTGGCAAGTTCCAAAAATTTTTGTTCACTCAATATAAATCTCCAAAGAGTAGAAAATTATAAGTTTTATGCTTTGAAAACTTTCACATTTTCTTGTGTATCTATGGAGTAGAAGGGAGCATCGCCTTGCTTGTTTAAAGTAAATAGGTATATCGGCTTAGTTATAAGACTAATTTCTTTCAATTACTTATCAGATTTCACAACAGATTTCAACACTTATTTAGTCCGGACGATATCTGATCCTCAAAACCAAAATAATATTTCGATGATATACTTCAATTAGTCCATGAGAGTACATCATGGAAAATCGTATCATATAATGCATGAAATCAATCCAACCTCCTAATTTGAAAACTATAGCACTTACAAAAGCAATGTAAACATCGATTCGTAGCGATGATGAACAAATATTCGATAATATGAGTGAGGAAAGTGAAAAAAAAACCTCCTATAATCAAAGAATGGGGGTTCCGAAGGCTTTGCCTCAATCCCGTCATCCGGTGAGCTGCCTTGCAGAGGGCAACAGAACAGGAAGTACTCCCGGGGAATGAGTTTTCAGATTTAACATTTGTTGGTTTTTTTTAGAATGATGTATTTTACTGTGGCCGGAGTGCAAATCTTGCCACCAACCTCCTAAAAAAAAAAGGTCACCCAACTGCTGGAGGACGTCCGCAGACACAGTTTGGCACTAGAAATGGATGGCCGTCAGCTCACAAGGAGCTCCTCCGCCCTTTGACAGGTTTTGTTTTTAATCCTGCTGGGTGTCCATATCTATGCATCCTCCTCACCAGAAAACCTGGTAGGGAAGACGGTTTAGTCGCCGACAACTGGACCATGAAACAGATTAGTATATGTTTACATGGTACATGTAGCAAGTCACAGATCTAATCTGGCTTGATCTGGGTGTTTTGGCAAATCATAAAGAGTTGTGGAGTGCCTTCAAGACAACCATCCTTGATGTTGCCGGTGGATATCTTATAACTCATCAGAGGGAAAAGCATAATTTTGTCTCTCCAGGGACACTGGATACCATTGACCAGAGTCACAGGGCCAGGCTTAATAGCAGAGCTGAGCTGTTCACGGAGTTGAGATGTAAAACTGTACGTGCGCTGAGGGTGGACAAGGAAGCCTATCTGTGAGGTGCGAGGAATCTGTGATGGGATAGAGCATCACCTTGGGAGGGGGGGAGGGGGGAAGAGGGGTTCTTGAGAATGCATCCGTTCAGCAAGGTATATCTTAACCTGTGGTCAAGTGATTCTCATCCTGCTTATAGTGGAATTTGTGCATTGTGCTCCTCCAAACCCATCCTTCGGTGGACTGCAGTTGGAGCGGAGGGTGGTGGGCTCTTGACAGAGGAGTCCAAAGTGAAGGCCCACTACGCTGGTTACTTTGAGTGGCTGTACAAAGCTGACCCACCAGTTGTTCAGTTGGATGTCAGGGGTATCACCATTCTTATTGCTGACCCACCAATCAACTTGGTCCACCTTTGTTTGTGGAAACAGGCTGTGATGAACCGGTTCAAATGGCATAAAGCTCCTGCGATCTGTGGCATCTATGCTGAACTTCTCAAGGCTGTTGGAAATGCTGTACTCGTGTCGTTACATGCAGTTCTGTGCTTTCTTTGGAACACAGGCATCATCCCAACTGACTGGAAGAGGGGCATTGTTGTCCCTCTCTGGAAAGGGAAAGGTGATCGCCAGGACTTCAACAACTATGGAGGGGTGGCGCTGTTCTCAGTGCCAGGAAAGGTCTTTGCTCAGATAATTTTTGATAGGGATCGTCATCATCTCCTTGAGCACCAGTGCCCGGAGCAGTCAGACTTTGCACTAAAGAGGTCAACAATTGAGCGTATCTTTGCTCTTTCGGTTCTCACCGAACGCAGATGAGAGTTTCGGCAGAAGCTGCTTGCAGCCAATGTTCTCTGTAAAGCGTTCCATTTGGTGAATCGGGATGCCCATTGGAGGATTCTCAGTCTTTGTGGGGTGTCACCAAAGCAGATAAATCTGTTGTCTGAACTATACTCTGGTACTGAGAGTGCTGTGAAATGTGGTGGTTCCATCTCTGACTTATTTCTAGGCGTTACTGGAATTCATCAAGGTGTGTACTGGCCCCCACACTTTTCTGCACTTGGATCAACTGGATTCTGGGAAAGATGTTGGAGAGATCAAGCTGCGGTACATCGTTTAGAAGTGTCAAGATTTCTGACCTTAATTACGCCGACGATGCAGTCATCTTTGCGGAGACTCTGGATATCCTTTTGGGGCCCCTTGAGGTTCTGAATGAGGAGTCGAAGCTGGTGGGATTACGTGTTTCCTGGATCAAAACTAAGATCCAGGCTTTCAATGACATCTTGGACGCTGCTATCTTGTCTGTACCTGTTTGTGATGAGGATGTTGAGGTTACGGAGAGATTCACTGACATTGCCATTCATATTCATGTCTCAGCTGGCTGTGAGCCAGATGTTAATAGATGTCTGGGTCAGGCCTGGGGAGTGGTGAATTCACTGGGTCATGGGTTGTGATGCTGTCGGTACCCGTGCAGGAGAACGAAAGTCTGAGTCTTCAGGTCTTTTGTGCTTCCAGTCTTGCTCTACGGATGTGAGACTTGGACTCTGACCAGGGATCTGAGATGGAGACATATCTCCTTCAGTACTAGGTCTCTTTGGAGAATCCTTGGCTATCGCTGGTCAGACTTTGTGTCCAACGAATGGTTCTGAGAGAAACTCAGATGAGATTTGTTACCTGTATAGTCAGTGAGCATCAGTTGCAGCCATATGGCCATGTGGGTAGTTTTCCTGATGCTGATCCTGCTCACCAGATTCTCTCAGCGAGGGAGCCTCGTAAGTGGAGGAGGCCAATGGGCCAACCACGTGCCTTTTGGTTGCAGCAGATTGATTGGCATCTCAAGGAGATGGGGATGGGCCAGGCATCTGCCTGGTAAATGGCCAGATGGAGGCTCCTGAAGTACTGGTGGAAAGTGGATGCAGCAACGCGCTGCTCCAGTGCATGCTCCCATACCAAACCTGACCTGGTCTTGAGGGCACCGGGCACAGATAAATCCACACACCAGCAGGTTGCTCAGCGACCATGAATGCAATTGGCACTGCCAATCCAGGCAGGGTTGCACTACTTCGCGTGATGCCTTACATGTGGACGGCCGAGTCAATTGGGTTCCCGTGCCCTCAGCGCACATCCAGATTACTGCCAAGCGGTATGTTGAGTGTACGCTGGCTAACAAGAGCAAATTAATGGGGTAGAACTTCCTGGATAAACCAATGTGCAGACCATGCTGGACCAATGGGGAAAAGATGAACATGGACAGATCAATACATTCATTCGCAATTTATTATAAGCCAGGGCAAGGAAAGGTCATGCGGCACAATAAAGGGTTTTATTCACACGTATGCACAGAAGGGGAAAGCAAGAATTCATGGGTGCAGCAAAAGAAATGCAATTATTAACAAAAAGAGGACATTGAGCAGAGCTAAACCGATGTAAACTTCTACAATCTTAAATTATACATATTACAGGCACCAGCAGACACACACCGAGGAAATTAGAGATAGCCCAGAAAGAGGAGAAGCAGTTGAGGTGCAAGCAACCTCGTACCTGGCGTGGTCGATGGACCTATTCAACCCAATCGCTTAGGAGGGGGGGGGAGGGAAAAAACTGGGGTATCTATGGTGGGTGAGTGGAAGGTACAAATATTATTATGCAAGTGTGATGCAGAAGAGGAAGTGTGAAGAGGTTTGAATGAGTATGCTGTTTCTGTGCTGCATCCACTGTGCACGAGACAACAGATGGGAGAGAAAGATGCATGAGAGATAGCTTAACGAGGTGTGTGAGAGATTCTGCAAATGTGTTTAATGATGATGACTGCGGAATGCCGTGGGAGCTGAGCGCCAATGACCCGGCGCTGCTCACTTGGCTCGTTCTCACACTGTCCTCTCGGCTCAGCTCTTGGTCAGCAAGACTAAAACACGACAATGATGATGCTTAGCTCAGAAAGACTCTCACGACCCTGATTTGCTCTCTCTTTATAGAGCCCGGGGCAAAGGAGGAGCTAGAAATCACATTAAAAGACCCCGTTGGCATTTCCACACATCCCCATTGATGCGTAGACGCCATCCCAAGAAGTAGCTCCACCCCGCCAGGCTCCAGAGCCAAAAATGGCCTCAGTCGCTCTCAGACTCAGCTATGCAATGGAGCTCCTTGATGTACATGGGTTGTGGGTTTTTGGGAGCGCTCTCCAGCTACGAAAGTGCGCTGGACTCCACTTGAACGCTGTTAGCGGAGCGCCAGAGCTACCCAGTCATCGCTGAATGAGTTCCAGCGCACACTCACACTTTGAGCTACATGCCCGAAGTGTTCTGACTCACAAGCACCCACTAAGTTCCCCATTCCCTGGCATCTCCAATTACTGTCATGAGCGTCCAGGGAGCTGATTGCAGTTGCGGTGGTTGTAGTGAGGTGGGGAAAGTGCTGCTGTGTTTGTCGTAAAATCAATGAAGCGTTGGGAGCGGTTGAGGCGATTGTGGTGATGAGATCGAAGTGGTTTGTAGCAGTTGTGGAATTTGTGGTGAAGCGGTCGGGTTTAGGTTGTTGTGGGGATTTTTAGAAGGCGTTGTGGTGATTTTGGTGAGCGTTGTTGCGTCGTCGTGACGGTCTGATGTGAGGCGTCAGTTGGTTACTGGCGCGCTTATGCAAATGAGGCTGTGGTGGTATTCGTTACTCCTGCGGATCCTTCGGTAGCATCACTGGTCTGGTGTGCATGCATGCACGGTGGGGTTTGTATGTGAAAAGTAAATAAAATAAGTGAAAGAATGGGGGATTGAAGGCATAATTAAAAGCCCTACGCAGCGCATATTGTCCCATTTACACACGAGACATAATGGAAGGGATAACTGAACGAATACTAATGAAATAACTGTCTAGGGATTGCTATATGTTGGATGCCATTGCTTTGGGGCAGTGCCGGCTTCGCAGAACTGCATCAATACTTCTAGGGAGGTCGTGGGTGGGTGAAGACATTTGTATGGTGAGGAATGAACAAATACTGACTGACAGCACAGTCACCTTTTTTATGAGACCGTCCTTATAGGCATCACAATTAATACCCATACATGCAATCAGCTATCCATACCTAAGCTACCTACCACTCCTGCCAATGTCATGTACTGTATCTCCATGCAATGCTTCTAGGTATCTGTATAATTCCATTTTACATCTGAAAGACTGTGGACCCTAGTACTTTCACTCTCAATTCTGCTAAAAACAACCTATCATTATGTTAAACATCTCTATCAGATATCCTTTGTAATTGCCTCCTTTCTAATGTATAATGTCCTGTTTACTTCAGCTGCTCATCATAGCTTAGTCTAGTTAGCTCTGGAATCAATCTCCTCCCTCTATGCTGAATTTGGAAAACCGGCTCTTCACCTCATTGTGCAAATATCAATAATTAATGCAAATTATAAATAATAATGGTTCCAGTACTGTTCACTGATAAACCTCACAATTCTCACCTCCCAACCAAACATCATCCCACTCAACGATTCTTTCTTTCCTCTCACGAGCCACAAAAGTCGCACTCATTTTCTGAATTGTCCTCGAGGCTGTGCATGCGGTGCTTTGGCAGCAGGTTGAGAAACACATTCTAGAACCCTCGTATGTTCATCGTTCCTCTTGATCTGAATGTAGCACATTTTTAATACTCTATGAGCTTCTTCCTATCCCACAGTTATACTTAATAACACTAAATATTTGAACCACAGTTTGTAAAGTCAAAACACAAACCCATGTTTGGACTATCATCTTTTGAACCACGCACGATTCCACCTGGAGCAGAATCCGGCAACTGCTCTGATCTATCACCAGCACTTGTTTAAAGTTGCTATAATACATCCATGTTAGAAACACATTCAGTGTTACTGTGCAGTATTTATTATTGAGTCACACGTCACCACTCTGGCTTGGAAAAGAAACTATTATATTGAAATGAGATAACTATTAAAGAGAGCAAATGAAAATGATTTTACATGTATAAGCTTAAATAACCCCAACTTTGTCCAATAAATATTCTACTATTCATTTTACAGGGGGTGAGGTCCTATGGTATGAACCTTCTGCACTGTGTTGACCACAATACTCCTCCACATCCCTCTCTCCCCATCCAACTCTCTCCACTCTCCAACCACCCCCACCTTATTGATATCCCTCCCACAATCCTCCCATCTCAATCACGTTCTACCTCTTTTCCTCCTACCTCGCTCCCTAACCTATCCACTCTTTGTCATTCTCTCTTCTTCCATCCGCACCAAGTGACCAGTCCACTTCAGCCGGCTTTTTACCAATCTCGCCATCAAGCTTACTTGCACACTAATCTCATCCCTCACTCCATCTATCCTCCTTATATCCACCTTCTTCACTCCCATAATCCTCCTGATCTCGTTCTCGCAGACCGGCAGCCTCTGTTATAGTTTCTGTCAGTGCCACCATCTCCAGACTGTAAAGGTAGGCCGGCGTTACACACGACATCAGAACCTTCCCTTTCAATGTCCAATCAATATAAACCTAAACAATGAAGACATACTTTGTGTATTGGAAAGACCTCATTTCACCTTACGATGCCTACTTATGAAGAATATTTAATGGTTTTTTTTTATGTACACTTTTAAGGCTATAAATGCTATTTTGTTACTTCACAAATTTCAGCTTTTTTTTTTCTTACAGAATCTAAGGGTTGTAGTGGAGCACACACACACACACACACACACACACACACACACACACACACACACACACGACTGTTAGATTAGACAAACACAGCCATTGAGCTTGGGGGAAGTGCCATATCACTTCCCAAGGTACTCTGGGTACCAGCAACCCCACAAGAATGGTGCCATTTTTCTCACCATACTCAGCGGGGCTTTTCCTTCGAAGGAATTTCCTCTTCCCCATGGATGCCAACCTATGGTTGTTTGTCCATGCTCCATCCTTTCAAATGCTGAGCGGCAAGAAAGGAAACAGCACATACCATTTTTAAAGTTTTCGATATGAATCGGCCAGAGTTTGAACCGCTGACCTCCCAGACTTGGAGCGGACACTTTAACCATGACACCACCAAGTCTGGTTCAAATAATGAACCTTCGTTTTAATTCATACAATCAGTCACTACTTCACTCATGATAAACCTCAAATATGATATATAGTGTCATATTATTATGGAAGATGATCAAAAAGTTCTTATAATGGATTGGTAAAGGAAATAAAACTGAAATTAAAGAAATTTAACTTTTGAATATAGTCTCACTGTACTTCATTCTATACAAGATGGAAGAGTTATGTGACATTGGGTAAAAAGACAACATACTGACAGTAGTGGTGGGACCACTGTTGGGCAAAACAAGCAAGGGAATTAACGAATAGGAAAAGAAGAGGGAGAGTGAGGAGGGGAGGAAACACAGTAGCCTGGAAGTAAGAGGGTTGTGTTAGGTAGGATTAATTAGGGTAGAGAATAATGCAGGTAGGGATGGGGTGGAGTAGATGATGTAGAAACACCTGCTTGCATCCCTTCAGGGAAGAGAGCAATTGAACCCTCTCCAGAAGGCTCTTCCAAAATTTAATTAACAGCATATCCATTGTATTGAAAAATGAAATTTTTGATGAAAAAAAGACTACCACAATCATGTAGCATTTTCAATGCATAAATTTTTTCAGTTCCATTTTTATCCCAAATAAAACATTTTTTTAACATTTGGTGATCTTGATATTTCAGGTTCAAATGAAAGTATTCATCATTACAAATATGACTCACCTGAAAAACATTCTGACCATTCCTTCAACTCTTTTAGTTCTGTTACGTCCTGGTCCGTTCTGTGTTCAAGCTCCTCCACGAGCCTCTACTAGGTGTACAAAAAACACTGTGGAGCTAGTTGACAAGTCCTGTGAATGCCAATCAAGGAAGTTTGGTTGACTTGAAGACAGTATTAGGCAGAAAACCCAGAGTTCATGATATTTTAAAATTAACATCACATGACTTCCAGCCATGCACAAGTACATTCAAACGTACATTATATAGAAGGCTGAACATGTCATCCAAAGTATTTTAACCTCCTCAATTGGCTTTAACAAGATTGTGGTTTAATAATAATGTGACGTTAAAATTTTAAATATTGATCCTGTATATAATTGATTTTGTGTGAAACTTCTGGCTATGCTTATTGAATATTCCATGACGATATTAAATTTCATTCTGTAACTGGTGAGACTGGTCTGGTCATGTGGTTATTTGCTCTGTAAATGTCAACATCAACAATGATGATAATACTGGAAATTTGGAGAAATTGGGCTGCATCACGACTGTCATCAAACCTTCATAATAGTAATTTATTTCACATCCCTCTGGGAGATATCTTCTTCTTCTCAGTGAACACATGCCTTCTGGTGCCATCATTGCTTGGGAGTGTGACTCTGCTGCTGGTGCAGTGCTGGGTGAAATTAGAAACACCTGCGACTACATCATGGACGTTTCCACAGCAACAAGCCTGGACAGGTTGCCATTCCATTACAGGGTGCTGTCGAAGCAGTACACAGAGAGGCTAGAAAATTGGAAATTGGCTATAGAGTACTAACACACAATGGCCTACTATTATCAAGAGATAATTACATGGCATCATTATTGTTCTCAAGTTGTTACGAGTAGAATGCAGGACAGCTGCTTCACATTCCCGTCCACTATATCCTACTGATCCCTCGTTAAACTTCGCTGTTGTTTAATTCATGCATACAACAGAAGACATGAGCATTTTAGCTTTCTTGATTAACTCACTTTTGAATCTAGAGACTCAATCGCTTGATAGCCAGGATGTCAAGTGAAAGACCTTGCCGACAAACCCTCCCAAAGTCTGTGCTGCTTGTCTACCCACATGCGATCAACCTCTTATTGTGACGATTGTGGAATTGTCTCCCTGTGTCCGTTGTCTTGTCTCTCTCATTTCAATTGTGCTGCCTATCACAACCTTGAGTGATCACCCATCTGCATCTATCGACCCTCGTGTAGAACAATGGCTTATTTTCAGAAATTGAATCCCAGTCAAAAATGTATACACCAATTAAATAACATTCCCACTGGAAGGATAATTCCATGAAGGTTATAAAACATCCAGGTATGCTAGTGCACCTCTTTGCAATTATAAAATAAATGTTATTTATTCGTATTACTCTGAGCACACCGATCCCACTTTTATTTCTATTTTTTCCTGCATCCACGACTCTTTTCCTTTCCACATCTAAACTCGCACCAATCAGCGTCTCAGGTCATTTCCATACCTCATCTCCCACCAATGCCCAACCTCCGGCTCATCCATCACCCTGTCTGCAAAGACGCTCTTGTGGGCTGGGCTTACCATGATGAAAACCTAAACGTGAAAACAATCTGTTTTTTCTCCCTAGAACAGACTCTCACATGCGTGGTGAAGCCGTGTAACTCGGGTTTTTCATCGGCCACGAAGCGCGTCTTCATCATTCATTCAAACGGTTTTCTTGTACCAGAGGTTAACTTTAATCTTATTGACCAAGTCGCTTAAGAGTAAAATAAATAGCTATGAAGCGCTTCAAGAAGTCCAAGGGCAAGAACGAAAATAACCAAACGTCTGAATCAGAACCACAAACATCTGTTGATGCGGAAGCCGAGTATGAAAATCCTGATGCCGCTGACATGCCCAAAATGGAGTCAGCTTCAGCCCATTATGAGAACATTGAGAATGATCTTGAAAAACCCGTTGAGAACCAGGAGATGAAAGAGGCTGCGGGTCGAGACTTGGGTGCTGCAGATTACAACCGAGGGTATGATGACATCCCTGAAAAAAACGACGCAGATCCCAAAAAAGGAAAAGGCACCTGTTGTGGAAAGTTTTCTAGATGCATTCGGCGTGAGTATACGTGGATGTGGAGAATTTAAAATGATTTATCCAACGATTTATATTGCTGCCTTCAAATAGGACCTTGAAACAGCTCTGTCCTATTAAATTGGCCAGCTTTTTGGTCCCACATTAGGAGACTATAATCCATGCTGTGAATGTTTATTAATTAAGATGTTTGCCGCTCTGCAATGTACAAGAAAACTGTCAGGAAGTTGTTTTTCATTTATAGTTATTTGGAGCAATTGCTTGATGTTTTTTAATTTAATTTAATTTTATCCATCATACGCACACAGGATGCTGAGAAAGTGGAGTGGGGAATTAAATAATTTTCATACATCATGACTTATCTTTATGCAAATTTGTAAAATTGACCAGTCATCCACAGCATTTGGTGTGTGTGTGTGTGTGTGTGTTATGAAGAGAAATTGATAAAATATCTCTCAGGGCTACACTTTGTAAATACCACATATTCAACTTGGTTCAGATGACGCATGTCTTGGTATCTTCAGTAGAAAGAATTATAAATCATATTTTCTTGAAAACGTTTTTGGTAATCAGTTTAGTATCTCGTCATTATCATCATCAGGACATTTTTATTTGATGACTATCAGTATTACTGTTCTTAATATAATCATAATTATTATTACTATGATTACATTTATAAAGCATCATTATTATTAACATTAAAACCTAGAAAAAAAAACCTCTTCATCCTGTAATCAGTGTATTTTAAAGCATTATTATTTAAATGCGGATGTGTCAAGAGCCAAGCCCAACACATCCGAAGACAACACCGCTCCCAACGTCCGAGACAAACACCGCACCCAACGCAATCTTGGAGACAACACCACCCCAAAGCGTCCGGGAAACCAACACCGCCCAACTGGCTCAAGGAAAAAACACCGACCCAAGCTCGGGGACAAACACGCCCCAACGCGTCGAGACAAACACCGCCCCAAGCGCAGAAACAAAACCCGCCCCAACGCATCTGGAGCAAACACCGCCCCAACCGTCGAGACAACACCGCCCCACGCGTCCGGACACAAACACCGCCCCAACGCGTCCGAACAACACGGCCCAACGCGTCCGAAGACAAACACGCCCAACGCGTCTGGGAGACAAACACCGCCCCAACGTCTGCGACAAACACAGTTCAGATACAGAGAGACCGAGACAGAGAGCGACAGGTGTGGTAGAAGGGTGCTGCACTGTATTGGGAGGGGGTATAGCTAAGATGGGACAGTGGGAGAGGGGTTGGGATGGGGAGTTAGCAGAGAGAATATGTTATGCTTTATGAACAACAAACACACACACACACACACATACATGATTTGCCAATATCGGCAATTTTCGGGAATCAGCATGCTGGAGCCAGTATGATTACCGACTGCAGTACGTGCTGTATACATCCCAAACAACATGTGTAACTTTCACCAAAAAACAACGTTGCATTTATACAGACATTTCAGGGATGTTCTCACAAACATTAATCTTTATAAATAGCTGCGTGTGAGGGTGGAAAAAAAATGAAAACAACTAGCTCAGGATGATGGAGCACAAACAACTCGCTCAGATGACTGAGCACGAAGTAACTCGCTCAGGATACGGAGCAACGAAGAACTCGATCAGGATGCAGGAGCACAAAGAACTCGCTCAGGATGACGAGCAGAAGAACGTCGCTCAGAATGACGGAGCACGAATATAAACTCGCTCAGGATGACGGAGCACGAAGAACTCGCTCAGGATGACGGAGCACAAAGAACTCGCTCAGGATGACGGAGCACGAAGAACTCGCTCAGATGACGGAGCACGAAGAACTCGCCAGGATGACGACACGAAGAACTCGCTCAGGATGACGGAGCAACGAACAACTCCGCTCCAGATAACGGACACGAACCACTCATCAGGTGTGGAAACGAACCACTCGCTCAGGATGGCGGGGCACGGACCACTCGCTCAGGATGGCGGGGCACGGACCACACGCTCAGGATGGCGGGGAACGAATCACTCCCTCAGGATGGAGGAGCACGAACCACTCTCGCTCAGGATGATGGTGCACAAACAACTCGCTCAGGATGACGGGGCACAACCAACTTGCTCAGGATGACGGAGCACAAACAACTCGCTCAGGATGATGGAGCACAAACATCTCACTCAGGATGGTGGAGCATGAACAACTCGCTCAGGAGGAGAGCAAGAACAACTCCTTCAGGATGACAGACCACGAACAACTCCCTCAGGATAACGGAGCACGAACCACTCACTCAGGATTGTGGGGAACGAACTACTCACTCAGGATGGCGGGGCACAAACTGCTCACTCGGGATGGTGGGACACGAACCACTTGCTCAGGATGGTGGAGAACGAACCGCTCACTTGGGATGGCGGAGCACGAAGTGCTCGTTCGGGATGGCAGAGCACGAAGCGCTCGCTCGGGACGGCGGAGCACAAGGCTCTCACTCGGGATGGCGTAGCACAAAGCACTCACTCGGGATGGCAGAGCCCAAAGCGCTCACTCGGGATGGCAGAGCACGAACCACTCTCGCTTGGGATGACGGAGCACAAACCACTCTAACTCGGGATGACGCAGCACGAACAACTTGCTCAGGAGGAGGAACACGAACCACTCTGCTCAGATGGCGGGCACGAACCACTCAATCAGGATGGTTGCGGCACGAACTACTCGTCAAGATTGCGGGCATGAACCTCGTTCGAGATTGCGGGGCACAAACCACTCGCTCAGGATGGCGGAGCACGAACCACTCGATCAGGATGGTTGGGCACGAACTACTCGCTCAGGTTGCGGGACACGAACCACTCGCTCAGGATTGCGGGGCACGAACCACTCTCACTCAGGATGGCAACACGAACCACTCTCGCTCAAGATGGCGGAGCACGAACCACTCTCGCTCAGGATGGTGCAGCACGAACCACTCCCCCTCAGGATGGCGGAGCACAAACACTCTCCTCTCAGGATGGCGGAGCACGAACCACTCTCCCTCAGGATGGTGGAGCACGAACCACTTCTCTCAGGAGGGGAGCACGAACCACTCTCCTCAGGATGGCGGAGCACGAACCACTCTTGCTCAGGATGGTGGAGCACGAATCATCTGGCTCAGGAAGGCAAGAGCACGAACCACTCTCACTCAGAATAGATGAGCAAGAACCACTCTTGCTCAGGATGGTGGAGCACGAACCACTCTCATCAAGATGGCGGAGCACGAACCACTCTCGCTCAGGATGGCAGAGCACAACCACTCTCTCCCAGGATGGCGGAGCACGAACCACTCTCGCTCAGGATGGCGGAGCACAATCCACTCTCGCTCAGGATGGCGGAGCACGAACCACTCTCGCTCAGGATGGTGGAGCACGAACCATTCTTTCCAGGATGGCGAGCACGATCCACTTTGCTCAGGATGGCGGAGCATGAACCACTCTCACTCAGGATGGCAGAGCACAAACCATCTCGCTCAGGATGGCGGAGCACGAACCACTCTCACTCAGGATGGCAGAGCACAAACCACTCCTCAGGATGCGGAGCATGAACACTCTCGCTCAGATAGGGGAGCACGAACCACTCTCCTCAGATGCGGAGCACGAACCACTCTACTCAGGATGGCAGGGCACGAACCACTCTCGCTCAGGATGGCAGAGCACGAACCACTCTCGCTCAGGATGGTGCAGCACGAACCACTCTCCTCAGGATGGCGGAGCACGAACCACTCTCCCTCAGGATGGCGGAGCACGAACCACTCTCCCTCAGGATGGCGAGCACGAACCACTCTTGCTCAGGATGGTGGAGCACGAACCACTCTGGCTCAGGAAGGCGGAGCACGAACCACTCTCGCTCAGATAGATAAGCACGAACCACTCTTGCTCAGGATGGCGGTGCCGAACCACTCTCGCTCAGGATGGCAGAGCACGAACCACTCTCGCTCAGGATGGCGAGCACGAACCACACTTGCTCAGGATGGCGAAGCACGAACCACTCTCGCTCAGGATGACTGGAGCACGAACCACTCTCGCTCGGATGGCGGAGCACGAACCACTCTCATCAGGATGGCGAGCCTGGTGTTTGGCTCAGTGGTTAGGTGGTAGCTTGGGATCCTAGGGTCCTGAGTTCGAGCCCGTCGGCTGCTGATTAATACACCAGGTGGTTGACTCAGCCTGTCATCTTCCGAGGTCGGCGAAATGAGTACCAGTTCCAGTGGTGTGTACTGGTAGAGGGGCACTGCATCAGCAACACAGTCGCGCTTCAAGAAATGATAGCTACCCCAGCAGCTAAGCTGCCATACAACCACCACACCAGGATGGCAGAGCACGAACCACTCTCGCTCAGGATGGCGGAGCACGAGCCACTCTCTCTCCCAGGATGGCGGAGCATGAACCACTCTTGCTCTCGATGATGTGGCGTGGCAAAAGGTTCCACAGTGAGTGAACAATTTGGTCATAATGACGTAGCGTGGTACGCTATCGACTGTGTGGCACTTGGCAAATAGTTTAAGCAGTCGAGCAAGCACTCCAATTAAATGCTGGATAAGGAACTGCTGGCCACGCTGTGGCTACATACCATATGGCATAGGATCCCTTTAACCTTAAAGCCGGTCTTCACCATGCCCACAGCAGTTAAAGAAATAAAATGAATTCGTTCACATCATGATATATCCACAAAATAGTTCCAGTTTAACGTAGAACAACCCTGGAAACATCACAAAGTTTAATGCGCATGAAATACACATTGCAGATAATCCGCCATATTGCCTACTCCTCTGTGTACGCATCACATGATACATCGGTCCACGCAAACGTTACAACTTTATTTTGAAACGTCCGTTTTTCACCAAATTTGCTTTGTTTCCCTGCAGAGCACCTTGCAAAACCTCTGAAAATATAGACACAGATCTGGCCGACACGATGGATAAGCAGTCCCTTTCAGGGATAGGGGGCGAGGAGGTCAAGCAGTGAATGCATGAAATCATATAGCTCAATGAACCTGGTTAATTTTGGCACATTCCCAAATCTTTTGTTCACTCAATATAATTCTCGAAACAGTAGAGAAAGATAAGTTTAATGCTCTGGAAATTTCACATTTTCTTCTGCATCTATGGAGGAGGGAACATAGCCTCTCTTGCTTTAAGTAAATATGTATGTCGGCTTCATTATAGATAAAATCTAAATAACTACATGAACTTGTAGGTACTGGGCATAGTAATGTGTATATAAATAAATAATTGAAAGTTGTATGTTGGCAATGGAAATATTAACGTGTGTCTTAACAAATATATGGTAATTGCACATTCCTAAATCTTTTGTTCACTCAATATAATTCTCCAAACAGTATAGAAAGATAAGTTTAATGCTTTGGAAATTTCACATTTTCTTGTGCATATATGTGTAGATAGTCATGTTTCTCAGTGAATTTGAAGACTATTGATACAAGGAACATAGCCTTGCTTGCTTTAAGTAAATAGGTATGTAGGCTTCATTATAGATGACTCGTTATTTCTTTAAATTATCATATTTCACTCCAGAGTTCAACACTATTTAGTCCCTTGGACAATTGCATCATATAATGTATGAAATCGCTCCAAGCTCCTAATTTGAAAACTACAGCACTTACAAAAGAGAAGTATACAGTGATTTGTAGCGATGATGAACAGACATTCGATAATGAGTGAGGAAAGCGAAAAAAAAAAAGAACTTTATTGTGAAGAAATCGTTGCGGCCTGTTCCAAGTTCATGTATGGTTGAGCAGGCCAAAATACATGGCGGCTTCAGACCCCAGCAAGGTTACCTAGGATACACCTTAAGACCCCATAGAGAGCGTTGACTGAGGACGCGCCTGATAAAAGGATATAATTAAATAAGGCCATTAATTATCTTCAAAAGGCGTGTTTTAATTAACCCAAACACCCAATTTTTACTCTTGCACTTACTTGGAGTTTTCTTGGTATGCATGCAAAGTTTCAGGCTGATAGGTTTCATGGTTTTGGAGTTATGGAGGAGACCAATAACACACAACCACACACACACACACACACACACACACACACATCAGTATCGAAGATTTATCTACACTTTGCCATCATTGCTTCCAATGTACCACCTTTTAAAAATTATCTCTTTAGCTATAATATACACTTTACCATTACATATATTTGTTTAGACACACGTTAATATTTCCATTGCCAACACACAACTTTGAATTATTTATTTATATACACTTTACTATCCCAGTACCGACAAGTTTATGTAGTTATTTAAATTTAAAATCTACACGTCCCATTTTTGAGGTGCGGTTGAGACTGTGCTTGATGAGGACTTGCATTCGTCCTTGATGAGGACTTGTATTATTTGTGTCAGTATTTTTTTGGAAGTGTAACTGCAGTATTGTTTTCGAAAGGTTATTTTTGTTTGATTATTTACAATCCATTATTCACGTCTTGGAGCATGATAAATTCCAATTATACAATTTAATGACTAACCCTAAGGAAAAATGTGCATTGAACCCTTTTTACACACCACAGGAGAAATTCTTCCCTCAATGTTCAAGAAATGGCAACATTTGAACATGTCATTTTTAAAAATAATAAAAATTAAAATCTTCTAGAGCAGCATTTCCCCCCGAGTCATCCTCTCCTCTTCCTAGAAATGTATGGTTCGCTTGTGAATCTCACTCATTCACATTCACAGAAGACATTATTAAGAAATCCTTCTTGATTAATGAGACATCCTGAAATTGGCTATTACATTTCATAGAAGCATCGAAAAAAAAAATTCAATCAGACAACATAAAATATAGTCATGTTTCTCAGTGAATTTGAAGACTATTGATACAAGGTAGAATACAGTAATTATGACTGCACTGAGCATTCACTATTAATATAACAGAATGAGATGTACTACACAGATACACAAAGGCAACTTGTTGTACTTTGTGCCATTTCATCTCCAGGGTAGTTGGAGTGCAGAATTATTTGTTACATTCCAAATATTTCCTTTCTTCATTGGGCTCTGCTTGATGGAAGGGCAAATAGCTTTATGAGCTGCAGGAGGAACTTTACATCATCACAAAAGTGAAGTTTATTTTTTTTACAGTCTGGGCAAAAAGTACAACATGAGAGCTGCATGAATGCATCATTTTGGACAGATCGACCATGGATAAGTATTTGCACTCCTTCATCCACAAGAAGATCTTAGAAAAAGATGTAACAGCAATTATGGAAGTGCCTGTACATTCATAATTCCTGGATGGCTGCATGGATGCCTGTGGCTGGATATTTCTGGTGTAATTTACATCCCAGCCGTTATTGATTTTCAATGTCCGTGAAGGGCTTGCAGGACGGCCAGGAGGTACACATACTTGCCTCTAAGCTATCTAGCCTTGGTTTGAATTCCGACCAAGCTATAAACTGTCTTCCCAGTGTTTTACTGGCAGGGTGATTAATCAATGTGTGTGCCATCCCTCAGATGGACGTAAAACTTGCGTCCCATCTGCCGGCATTAGTTGTTAGACATTAAAGATCGCATGGTGCCATTCATGAAGAGTGGGCGAGCTCTTGCCAGTAACTTGGCCAAATTCCAAATTCCTGTTCTAACTTATGGAGGGCATTGCTTCTGGTGGCACAGCCATGCCCTCAGCCAATGATGCTACTTGTGTTGCACACAAAAGAAGAAGAGGTGTCCATGAAGAAAACAAATCCAATACTGTACTACATTTAATGAGATTAAATTAAAGATAAGCAATGAAAATATTTTTTGGAAATGGCTCAAGAGCAATCTGGACACGACTCTTACTTTGAGGCAGTGCTCAGACAATGGTATTTATGGTATGCTGATCCAATCATGGGGTGTTCGTATTATTACTGTCATTGTGCACACTGCAGTCCATTGATCTGTCATCTACACAGGTATTTGGGCAACCCGCCTTACTGAGGACAACATGGATAAAGATCAATATGCAAAAACTACCCTGAGAGAACTGTTTACATACATCTTCTTCTTGGTTGATCTGTCAGTGTGTAAGAGTCTCTTTTTTCTTTTTCAGACAATATCGTGTTTTGTAATGCAAATGTGTACTGAAAACAATATTGAAATGATCTTTATTGATATTATTATTTTCATTATTAAATGCAGTACAGTAATCGATTTCTATTTATTTTTCATAATTGTATCCTTTACATGCCTAATGATGCAAAAGTATCCACAATCAAAATTTATCACAATTTGAGAATAGGTGAAAAAGTTAAATCAATGTGCAATGACTAACATCAACCAACATAGGCATAAACTAGCATTGTCCTGATTCAATCGATTTCACAATGGGATCTATTCAAAAGAACTGGTATTTACACAAGTAGAATTATAAAGAGGATTACAAACAAAAAAAACACAATCTTTATTATCTCCATTAACCCTTTCTATCCCTGCAACCCTCTAATTTACAAGTTACTGGGTTTCCTTCCCTCCTCCCCATCTGCTTTTCCTGTCCATTCATTACCTTGCTTACTGTGTCCAATAATTACCCCACTGTCCAACTGTCAGTTCATACCATCCATCACCTTTCTCTTCCATGAGCCTCAATTTTGCAGAGAGAAAAAAAGGAAGCGCTTTATGCACACTTCACTGTCTCAATATTTAAAATTTGCAACTGCTGAAATATACATTTTACATGAGATTATTTTATAAGCAGGATGAATTCCTATTTTGCATTGCATGTCTGTGGGGTTTCTTTGTATACATAGTCGAGGCTCATGGAAGAGCTAGTACAGATACAATGAACGGATCAGGTCAAAAGGAATAGTAGAGAGAGGGGGGAAACACCAACAACAGAGATGGAGGCCAAGGCAGAGCGAGGTGGTAAACGATGGTTGTGGGGAGGAATAGGGGGCAGGAGAGGATGCATGAGGTGGACAAGATGGATAAAGAAGAAAACTCCAAGGAGGGAAAATTGGAAATTTGGAAGTAGGAGGGATTTGGGTGGGGTTAACGGAAGTAAAAAATATCATGGTTTTTGATTGGGGATGATCTAAGATGGTGGTGAACAGCTGTCTTGAAGACCTGGAGGGAAAAATGAGATTAAAGAGGATGTGGAAGTTTGGAGAACAAATGAGTGGAGGTGAGCAGTGACCCTGGATTTAGGGAGTAAGTATAACCAGAGGGGGATTGACGGTGGACCGTTAAAGCCCTGCAGAAACATGAGGGGGGGGAGAGAAAGCATGGAAAGAGCAGAGGGTGCAAGACCAGAAATGAGGTGGTCGAAGACAGAGAGGCCACTGACCTGTCTGCAATGGCGAAGTGAGAGGCCCATCGAGTCAGCTTCTTCGCAGGAGATTCCAATGATCTCAAAGGCCTTGGTTTCCACAACATCATTCTGAGAAAGATGTGAGGCAGGGGAGCCAATTCAGAGGGGAAAGCAGTACTCATCCATATCATTTATCATAATCAGTCCACAACTTTGTGAAATATCATGCGACTGTATCGTTTTGGCCTTATCTCTCAATGGTGTAGAATTAGTTTTAAAAAATTATAGTATCTGGATCCGGATCTTCACCAAAATCTGAGGAGTTTGTCCTTGTTGCACACCCAACCTGTCCACCAAGTTTTGTCTGAATACATCCATAACTTTTTGAGATATCCTGGCTAACAGACAAACAAACAGACAGACAGATATACAGGGTGAAAACATAACCCCCACCCACCTTTGATGGCAGAGGTACAGTGAGAGCTACCAAGCATATCAGAGAGCTCTCTGGGAAATTAAAGCAGCCAATGAGAGGTATTCTAAATGCAGAGAGCAACATTTACTATATTTAGACAAATATTATTTAAAATCACCAAACATCACACCATGAACACAAGGGAATGTTTGAGAATGAGATTTAATTTTCTCGTTTTTTTTTTCCCCCAACAATTTGCCTTACTTTTCCTTCATAGTCTTTTGACAACTTTGTTTTTTTAACTTCTTAACCTAACATTTTAATCTAAATCGACCTCTATATGCTTAGCCACAGGCTTATTCATCAACCCTTGGAGATAGAAATGACGTCTTGAAAAAATATAGACCCACTTTTATCAGTTTGCTTGTTTATTTGTTTTTCAGCATCTTGAATTAACAATTAACTACATCTGAACTCTTCCTTCCATTTTCCTTATTTTTTAACCCTCATATATTTACAACTAGCAAATGCAACCCATCGTTTCACTGACAGGGGTATGAAGGGGAGGGGTGGAGAAAGAGAGAGAGGGGGGGGGAGAATAGATGAGGGGTGGAGGTGGTGTTAGCAAGAGAGTGAAATGTTATGCTTAATGACCGAACACAAACAAAAAATCTCGTGTCAGAATAGGTGTACACACAACGACACAACAGAGTTTGCAAAGTAATCCAGTGGCATGTCTGCAAAAACTTTGATATCCCAGTTCCAGAAAATAGGTGGGAAAATTAACCAAAAGCATGGACTGAAAACATGGAAATGCCGTTCACGTACGACCTAAGGATCCCATCAAATGTGAAAATCGAAAACAAAGCATTGCAACGAGATGCCATACTTAGGTACAAAAAAAAGAGAGAAGAAGACATTGCCATTGAGGTGTTAATTGCAGTGATTTTGGACTAACGATGCAGAAATCAAGAAAATGACCAAATACAAAGACCTCAAGCATGAAGTGAAAAGATCCTGGAAGCTGAAGAATGCCAAAGTTGTACCGGTGATAGTTGGAGCTTGGGAATGATGATAAAGAACCTCACGGAGATATTAAAATCCATCCCTAGGAATATTATTACAAACGAACTACAGTTGGAAGCTGTCTACATTTGGGGGGGGGAGCTCAGCGACGATCCTGAAGAGAGCCCTCAACACAAAACTTCTGAAAACACAAAACTTCACAGCTTGGTCCATGAATCGTGACCCCTTACCGAAATGAAGGTGAATACTTTGAGGACAAGCTGGGAGGACTCCATTCCACATTCGGAAACCCACATATGAAAGTACCAATCAATGACCACACCACACACCACAACAACACACACACCAACAACACACACACACACACACACACACACACTGCCTTTTATTAGTATAGATAACAGCAATCATCTGAAAATTGCATTTCTTATGGATACTCATGGCTATACATACCCTCTTATTGCTCCTACCCCTTCCTCACCAAGCAGCTTTGTGCTCTTTCAACTCCTGTCACTTGCAGAATTACTTTTCCCTCTTCCCTCTGTGGCCAACTGTTCTCAAAATAATATTCAATCCCCATTCCTTGCAAGGCCACAGTCGAGCAGTTAAAAAAAAATAATACCTCTCCATCAGTCTGTTGACTTTCATTTCCAGGCCAAACTTGTTGGCATTGAAGAGATACATGCGCACATCACCATGGGAATGGCAGTTTCATTTTCACTTTTACACACCACCTTGTGGGATGGAATCAGATACTCTTTTAACAAGGCAGGTGCAAAGGCTTGAACTTGACACATAATCTTTGTGTGCATAGCATCCTGAACCGACATACTGACATGTTTTTAATATGTTCGCAGAAAGGTGTTGTTTTTGGAAGACTATCATTTCTCTTTCGACACTCATTACATAGTTTAGCCTTTAGAGCCTCGTTATATGTGCGTAGGCACATCATATGTATTGGCAAATGTTAAAAGAAAGTTTCATTTATTTCTGCCCTCTGATGTCAGGGGAAATTATGCACCCTGTTCCATCCGATAAGCTGCCAAACCTGGTGTTCTGTGCTGATAGGCTGCTTTTGGGGCACAATTAAATTTGGCGACGAGGTTAAAGCTTCAATAGCCATTGTTGTGTTTGGCATCAAATAAAAGGACTGCAGACAATGGAATGATGAGAACAAGAGTGGTAATAACTGTATCGGTCATTGAGCAGCTGTATACGGTTTGCTACTGCAAACTATTCTTTACATAGCAACAACCATAACTGTTCGTCAATCCTTTCTGACATTCAACAACTGTTGTTAGCCCAAGAATTAATTTTAAAATTTACAGCAGAGCCAAATTTGGGTGAGGGTTTGTGTTGATATCTTATCATAATTTCTTTACATTTTCTTTATTGTAGGATTTTTATCTTCCGATATAATGTCATGTACCTCCAAACAAGTTTGCAATTCCCCAAGGGTAGAGCTAATATAATTGCAAGCTCAAATGGATGATTCGGACAATCTCCCGAATGACTAGATTGAGTGAATGAGGAGTGAAAATATTAAAATTACCTGTTCCCTTGATCTCCAAAAATAATTTGGTTCGAGTGAATGAGTCACACCACCTTGATTAGAAACAAATACTTTCATGTAGGCGTACAAGAACTGAAACTAATGACACAGGATAATAAATAACCAACTAGCATAACCCGCGCTCTGCGCGACATGTTGGGGTGGGTGTGTTTGAGAAAGGAACTGATGCAGAGTATCAGTAGTCATTTTACTTTAATGCAGTAAGTGGAATACGATTTCACTGTTTCAGAACCATTTTATTTACTTTTTTTTGTACCATGCACCTCATATGGTCTTTGAGATAATGTAAGCCGAATATCACGTTACTCGAGCGCAGAACAAAGTCGAAGATAGCGCGACACGAAACCACAAACTCGGAAATAATATATAAGATGACAATCACTCATTATAATTATGCTAAAGGTCCAGGGGAAGGATTAAAATTAATGATCATGGAGGGATAAAAAGAACAGCATAACAAAAGGAATCAGGCCTGATGGGAAGATTCTAAGAACAGGACATGGGGACTGAGACCCAGGAAGAGCAAAATTGAGAGGTTTTTTTTGCATACATTGTCAAGGCTCGTGTGAGAGCTAACACACAACACACAACAAGGGGGGCATGAGACAAGAGGGGCGGGAGAGGAAAGGACAAAACAGTGGGGAACAGAGACATTAGGAGATCTGTGGAAGGGAGAGGGTGGAGGGGAACATGAGGTACACAAGATGGACATTACAGGGGGCTTTCAGGAAGGAAAGCAGGGAATTTGAAGAAGGTGGGTTTGGGGTGGATTAATGGGGATAGAAAGATGGGGATTTGGATGGGGGATGATAGAGTGGTGTGAACCAGTGTTTTGAAGGTCTGGAGGGAAGAATGCACTGGAAGGAGTGTGGAGTTTTATCCAAAGGTGGGAAAAAAAGGAATGAAAGAGTGAAGGTGAGCATGATTCATGATTTTGGTAGTTTTACCAGAAGGGGGTTGTTGGCAGACATTGAGCACCCTGCGAAAATATGGGGGGACGTATCACAGACATAGCAGGGGGGGAGCTGGAGAGGACGGAGAAGACAGAAAGACCACCGACCTGCCTGCGGTGAGGAGAGAAGAGAGAGAGAGAGAGAGAGAGAGAGAGAGAGAGAGAGAGAGAGAGAGAGGCCCAAAGACTGCTCACGCGGGAGATACCAATAATCCTAAATGCTTGGTTTCCACAGAGTGAAGCCGAAAAGGTGAGAGGCAGGAGAACAGCCCAGAGGGAGAGCAGCTCCATAAGGTTGCAGACGAAAGCTTTGTATGTGGTCAGGAGCTCAGGTGGGCGAGGAAGATTTGCATGATGGAGATTCAGTCGGCGACTGGCTTTGGAGGCTAGGTTGAAATGTAGCTTTCCCAGGAAGATCATGGAAGATAGTGAGACCCAGATGCTTGAATGAAAGGACTTCTTCCAGAGGATTGTTGAGAAAGTAGATTGGGGGGGGGGGGGTTCCAAACGGTCTTTCGGAAAACTAAGTGAGTGTGTGGAGATGTACTATATGTTATCAGCCAAGTTTTCATGTTGTGCCGCTGTGGTGGTGACACCCTACAGACAGTGACAAGGAAACCCTGAGGGTGCAAACATCTCATTATCCCATATGCGAATATAATGTTTGGTTGTGACAGTGCACAGTTACATCTCATCCATTTTTTTAGATGAGAAGGCAGTTTGAGTCGAATGGAATTACATTCGACTTCATGATGAAACAACTCAGACGAGCGTGTTAATTTTGAGTATTCTTTCAGGCCATGACATGCATTTCGTGTTGCTGTTGTTTTCAATTTTATTTCAATCCAATAACATTTATTTCCATCTTCAAATTCTACATCTACATCTGGACCTTAAACAAAATCGAATCAACTTGTTATTGTCACCTTCCAAAACCTTTCACGAAGTTTCGTCCCAATCCGTCCATAACTTTTTGAAATATTATGCTATATATCGTTTTTTGCCCTGTCTCTCAATTGCGAAGAATCACTTTTAAAATTCTAGCATCCGGATCTTCACCAAAATTGAATCAATTTGTCCTTGAGACACACCCAACCTGTCCATCCAATTGTGTCCGAATCCGTCCTTAACCTTTTGAGATATCCTGCTCACAGACAGAGGGGTGAAAACAACCTCAGTCCACCTTTGGTAGTGGAGGTAATAACAACTATAAAATTGTAAATCACATTTGTGAGGTTTTATTACATTAATTTTATTGAATCATTCCTGAAAGTCGACTGAAGATTAAATAAGCCCTTCGAGATGTGCAAGTTCAGTCCCCATACTATAGTTAACTCTTAATGCCCTAAAAGTGTTCGGAAGAATATTTGACCAAAAACTCCCATAATATATTTTACTGTTTTCTCTCTTTTACAGCCTATTATCTCACTTGAATTTCAGCATTCAATCACATTTTGTTCTATCTTGTTTATTTGTTGATCTATTTCTCTCATCTTCTGTGTTTCAGTGACATTTTGCATGACAAGTGACAATGCATATCACTACACAAATGCCATGACCACGCTATTTGTTAAAAAACCAGTTGTGGGATCTTTTCTTACCTTTCACGATATCTTCACAATCGACGATTTTTGGAAAGTAAGTCTTTCAAACAGCACAATTCGACCTTATTCAAATTTTCTCATGAATACTCAATGATGTGGACATTTTTTTTAATGTGTGCAATAGTAATGGGGAGATGGGCATAATGACTTATTTAATTGTTATTTGATTTAATGAATCTGCATTTTGATGTATAATGCAAAGCTGAAGGGCATTAATGTAAATTATTTAAACTGTCATGTGTTTAAAGCAAATCATGTTCTGATAAAGTATTTCAGAACAGCAGATTTCAGGTGCTTGTGTTTAAAAGAATATTTATTTGTTTACATCATATATAATATATTACTAATAAGTGGTGTGTGTGTGTGTGGTGTGTGTGTGTGTGTGTGTGTGTGTGTGTGTGTGTGTGTGTGTGTGTTGTGTGTTGTGTTTTGGTGTGTCAGTGTGTCAGTGTGTCTCTTCCATAACTCCAAAACCATGAAACCTAGCAGCCTGAAATTTTGCATGCATACAAATAAAAACTCCAAGGAAGTGCATGAGTGAAAACTGGGTGTTTGGGTTAATTGTATTGGTATCACTAGATGGTATTCATGGAATACATACCCTGCACAGTCTTGAGAAGGACTTTTTGTGAGCCAACTCTTGTTTTTTAAGGTTTCTTTTTTCTTCCTTTGATCCAATATGGCTGCCAGACAATATAACCGATGACGTTATTTTTATCATTATAAATTCCAACAGGAGAAGGTGCACCTATGGTCAAAACTTCATGTCAATCAGACAAACAATTGCAGATAATTTTTTTTTCTTCATATTTTCAATTTTTTTTCAGAGAAATTTTTTTTCAGGAACAAGCGTTGCACTTGTCGAATTATAACGTCAAAATGAAGGCACTGATGACATCATCATTAACATATCTTATTCCCCATGGGGAGTGCTTGACAATGAGCCATGTTTCAATTTTTTCCATGGAGTGGTTTCGGAGATGTAGAGGGGCAAATTTTTTCGGTTTTTTCAAGATGGTGCCTGTACCACGTGATAATGACGTCGTAATTATCATTGAAAAATGCTACAGGAGGAGGTGCTCCACTGGTGAAAATTGTGTCCAATGGACCAACAATTGCAAGGAAAATTGTTTTCATACTGACCGGATCAAGCGTTGCACTTGTCAAATTGTAACGTCATAATGAAGGCACCGATGACATCATCATTAACGTATCTTATGAACCATGTGTAAAAAAAATTTCCATGGAGCGGTTTTGTAGATATAGCGGTGCAAAGGTTTTTGTTTTTTTTCCAAGATGGTGCCTGTACCACATGACCTATGACGTCATAATAATGACAAAAAAAATTATACAGGACCCGCACTTATTTGGAAAATTTTGTGTCAATCAAACTAACGGTTGCTGAGAAAATTAATTTTTAAAATGCAGACACGTACGTACGGCACACGGACGTGATCGATCGCTTCACCCCGATTGTCGCTTCGTGAGTGCAGGGTAAATATCAGCAGCTTTTTTGTATGCTATTCACATCTGTGTTGCAAGTAGAGCCACCTGCTTTGCGATGCTTTAAAAGGCGGTGTATAATCAGCATTTTCACACCCTTTAAAAATTGTGTGAATAAATTATTGAAATGTCATCTGCTTTTTCGTATCCTTTTTTCACCTGTGCAGCAAGTAGAGCGACTTGCTTTGTGAAGCTTTAAAAGGCATTGTGTATAATCAGTGTTTTCTGAATCTAATTGAGATGAGAAACAGGAGTGAATGAGACTCGCGTCATTATAAGTGAAAAAGAAATATAGGATGACATTTTCTGCCCTGTTTTACACGGAACACGGCGTTGAAAGAGAAAACGCTGTTTTGGCCGCATTTTGTCACCCCAGTAAATATGCCCTGGTATGCTGCCTACCCTCCCCTCACACTTCCTTCCCTTGTCCTTGCGCTGCCTTCATTCCCCTTATGCTGCCTTCCCCTCCCATTGTGCCTCCCCCCTCCCCTCACTCTGCCTTCCCTTCCCTCCCCTCATGTTGCCCTCCTCCAAAACCCCCTCCCCCATACAACTCTCCAGGGGTCGAGGAGAGGAAGGAGTATCAAAAAATGTGCGAATTGGCCAAATAAAAGCTTCTTTTCTTCTTTTTTTTAGCAGTCGGAACTGCTGCTCGAATCGATTCAGTTTTTATAAAGCAATGAATTTCCAGATCACGGCACGATAGCCGAGAAGTACGCATGCTCGCTCTTAGCTGTCTCACCTGGGTTTGAATCCCGACTCAGCTATATATTGAGTCCCGGTGTTTCACAGGCAGGGTGATTCATCAATGTGTGTGCTATCTCTCTGATGGACGTTCAGCTGGGCATCACATCTGCCAGAATCGTTCCCCTCCTCTCCCCCTTTTCCTCGCTCCCCACCCCAATCCCTCTCACTCCCACCCCGAAACTCTCCTGACCGCCCTCTCTCCCCTCTCTCCCCTTCACCTCCCCTCCCCTACCATTCTCTCTCTCCCTCCTCCCTCGCTTCCCCACCCCAATCCCTCTCACTCCCACCCCGATCCCTCTACCTGACCCTCTCTCTCCTCTCTTCCCTCACCCTCCCTCCGCCTCCATCAATCTCTCCCTCCCCTCCCCCGCTCCCACACCCACATCCTCTCACTCCACTCACGAACGATCCCTCTCCCTGCCCCTCTCTTCCCTCTCTCCTTCCCCTACCCTCCATCTTTCCTCCTCCCTCCTTTCCCCCGCTTTCCCTTTTTCTATTCTCCACGACCCCTTTACATACTTCCCATCAGCGAAGCGATAGCGTTTTGTATTTGTTAGTCCTAAAGATACATAATGCTAAGTTTTGTGCCCTAGTGGATAGTCTGTCTGTCTGTCTTTGTGGGTGGGTCATAAGCCCCGCCCATTCTACAGGCCACGCCCTCCAGCCATCCTGAAATCACCACCATCGTTTCCTCTCCATGGAGCTCAGATTGTTTTCAAGGCCTCATGTACATTTGAAGACTGAACAACGCATGTTCTATCATTACATAAAGATACCGTTTCGAGGAAACTTAGGTATATTTTGATTACAACTCAAACGAGGTAATGCATGTTTTGTCTACAGCGATCGCGGCAGCACTCTCATATACACCGCCCAATGAAGGTATGTTAATTCTCATATTATACAGAGGAAAGAATATAGTGATATTTCGTTTTTTGTTTTTTAAACTTTGTAGGACATCAAACACGGTTACTTTCTGTCTGCCAGACCGTGACGTGTCACTTATAACTCAATGTTTGCTCACCAGAATTTGCAATTTTACAAGCAAAATATCCCGTGTTTGCTTCCGTGCGAGGGATGAAAAAAGATGTCCCTACACATGTCGTCATCACGCAGCGATGTCTGCAATAGTAAGAATGCACTAATAATTGGTTTGCGGGCGCCAGCAGTTGGTTCGCAGGTGCCAGCAGTGGGTTCGCGGGTGCCAGCAGTTGGTTCGCGGGTGCCAGCAGTGGGTTCGCGGCGCTGGTGGGCCTGCGCACCACTGCTGGCAACCCGCGAACGACTGCTGGCACCCCGCGAACAACTGCTGGCACCCGCGAAACGACGGCTGGCACAGGCGAAACAACTGCTGTTGCCCGCGAACCGACTGGCTGGCGCCCGCGAACCAACTGTGGCGCCCGGCGAAACCAAATGCGGGCGCCCGGCGAACCAACTGCTGCACCCGCGATCCAAACTGCTGGCTCCGCGAACCAACTGCTGGCAACCTGCGAACCAACTGCTGGCGCCCGCGACCCCAACTGCTGGCTCCCGCGAACCACTGTGGCACCCCGCGAAACAACTGCTGGCACCTGGTGAACAATGCTGCACACTGGTACCAATGCTGGCTCCCCGACCAAACTGTTGCACCCGTGAACCCAACTGCTGGCGCCACGCGAAACCGACTGCTGGCACCTAGCGAACCGACTTGCTGGCAACCCGGCGAACCAGACTGCTGGCCCGCGAACACCCACTGCTTGGCGCCCGCGAACCGACGGCTGGCGCCCCGACGGATCTGTGGCACCCGCGAAACCAACTGCTGGCACCCGCGAACAACTTGTGGCACCGCGAGCCACTTGCTGGCGGCCACGAACAACTGCTGGCGCTCGCAACGACTTGCTGGCACGCCGCGACCAACTGATGGCACCCGCGAAACCACTGCTGGCACCCGCGACAAAATGCTGGCACCAGCCGAACAACTGCTGGCACCGCCGACCACTGCTGGGCACCCGCGAACCTGCTGGTGCCGCGAACCACTGCTGGCACCGCGAACAAACTCGCTGCACCCGCGAACCCACTGTGGCACCCGCGAACCAAGCTGGCACCGCGAACCACTGCTGGCAACCCGCGAACCAACTGCTGCACCCGCGAACAACTGCTGCACCGCGACCACTGCTGGCACCCGCGAACCAACTGCTGGCCCGCGAACCCCTGCTGACACTGCGAACCAACTGCTGGCGCCGCAACCAATTATTAGTGCATTCTTACTATGCAGACATCGCTGCGTTGATGACGAATGTGTAGGGAAATCTTTTTTTCATTCCCTCGCACGGAAGCAAAACGGGATATTTTGCTTGTAAAATTTGCAAATTCTGGTGAGCAAACATGAGTTATAAGTGACACGTCACGGTCTGCGGACGAAAGTACCGTGTTTGAGTCGTACACGTTTTTCAAAACAAAAAACGAAATATCACTATTTCTTCCTCTGATTAATATGGGAGAATTACATACGTTCATTTGGGCGTGTATATGAGAGTTGCTGCGCGATCGCTGTAGACAAACACTGCATTACCTCGTTTGAGTGGTTTGTAATTCAAATATACCTAAGTTCCTCGAACGTATCCTTTAGTCATGATAGAACATGCGTTGTTCAGTCTTCAAATGTACATGGGGCCCTTGAAACAATCTGAGCTCCTGGAGAGGAACGCATGGTGCGTGATATTCAGGATGGCTGCGGAGGTCGTGCCTGTGAAAGGCGGGGGCTTATGACCACCCACAAAAGACAGACGACAGACATCCACAGGCACAAACTAGCTTTGTATTGGGACTCACAAATACACCTATTGCTTCGCTGTGCAGTATTAAGGTGTGGAAAGGAAAGGAAAGGAGGGCAGGAGGAGGAGGTAGGAGGGAGAGAGGGAGAGAGGGGGTCAGGGAGAGGATCGGGGTGAGAGTGGAGGTGGGTGTGGGGCGAGGGGAGGGGAGGGAGAGGGATGGAGGTGAGGGAGGTGAAGGGGAAGAGAGGAGAGAGGTCGGGAGAGATCGGGGTGTGGGATGAGAGGATTGGTGAGGGAGCGAGGGAGGGGAGGGAGAGAGAGGCATGAGTGGGGAGGGAGGTGAAGGGAAGAGAGGGAGAGGGGTCAGGGAGAGGGATCGGGTGGGAGTGAGAGATTTGGGTGGTCGAGCGAGGGAAAGGGAGAGGAGTACGATTCTGGCAGATGTGATGCCCAGTTGAACGTCCATCAGAGAGAAGCACACACATTAGAATGAATCACCCTGCCTGTGCAAACACCGGACTCAATATATAGCTGAGTCGGGATTCAAACCCAGGTGAGACAAGCTAAGAGCGAGTATGCGACTTCTCGGCCTAAGCGTGCCGTGTACTGAAATTCATTGCTTTATAGAAGCTGAATCGATTCGAGCAGCATTCCGACTTCTAAAAAAGAAGAAAAGAAGCTTTATTTGGCATTCCGCACATTTTTTTGATACTCCTTCCTCTCCTCGACCCCTGGAGAGTTGATGGTGGAAGGGGGTTTTGGAGTGAGGCAACATGAGGGAAGGGAAGGCAGAGTGGGGAGGGGGAGGCACAATGGAGGGGAAGGCAGCATAAGGGGAATGCGAGGCGCGCAAGGACAAGGAAGGGAAGTGTGGGGGAGGTAGCAGCTCAGGGCATTATTTAACTGGGTGACCAACACATGCGGCCAAAACAGCAGTTTTCTCTTTCAACGCCGTGATTCCCGTGTAAAACAGGCAGAAAATTCAGCTAATTCTCTCTATTTT
>CM068957.1:81991544-82013164 GCA_035128595.1 Eptatretus atami | reverse complement strand
AAGGAACTCGCTTCCAGGATGACCGGAGCACGAAGAACTCGCCTCAGAGATGACGGAAGCACGAAGAACGTCGCTCAGGATGACGGAGCACAGAAAACTTCCCTCAGGGATGACGGAGCGACGAACTCACTCCGTACCACGAACCTTCAGGATTGTGAGAGAGAATCGAACCACTCACCTCAGGATGGCGGGCAACGGACCACACGCTCAGGATGGCGGGGCAACGGACGCACTCGCGTCAGGATGGCGGGGCACAGGACCACACGCTCAGGATGGCGGAGGTTCCAACGAATCACTCCCTTCAGATGGAGACGAACACGAACCACTCTCGCTCAGGATGAAGTGGTTGCAGCAAACAAACCTCGCCTCAGGATGACGAGGGCACAACGCACTTGCTCAGGCATCGATGACGAGAGCACAAACAACTCGCTCAGGATGATGGAGCACAACATTCTCACTCAGGAGGTGGTGGAGCATTAACAACGTCGCTCAGCTGGAGGAGCAGCAAGAACAACTCCTTCAGGATTGACAGATCACAAACGACAACTCCCTCATGGCTTATAACCGGCAACGAACCACACCACTCCACTCAGGATTGTGTAGTGGGGAACGAACTACTCACTCAGGATGGCGGGGACACAAACTGCCACACGTCGGGATGGTGGGACACGAACCAACTTGCTCCAGGATGATGGAGTGAAGAGAGAAGAACGGAACCGCTCACTCGGATGGCGGAGCAACGAAGTGCCGTTCGGCGATTGACGCAAGAGCACGAAGCGCTCGCGGGCGGATGCGGAGCACAAAGCCGGCTCTCAACTGGGGAATGGCCCGTAGAGCACAAGCACCACCATCGGGATGGGCAAGAGCCAAAGCGCTCACTCGGATGGCTAGAGCACGAACACTCTCGCTTGTGGGATACGGTACACCCAAACCACTCTAAACTCGGGATGAACGCAGCCACGAACAACTTGCCTCAAGATGGGAGGAACACGAACCACTCTCGCTCAGAGAGTGGGAAGGCACGAACCACCATAAAGTCAGGATGGTGTGGGCACGAACTTACTCGCTCAGAGCCGGTGCTAGGAGGCATGAACAAAAGGAATCATTATCGAAAAATAAAAACGAAAAAAACCATCGTTCCGAGGATTGGGGCACGACCACTCGTTCAGGATGGCGGAGCACGAACCTACTCGATCAAGGAATGGTTGGCCACGAACTACTCGCTCCAGGATTGCGGACACGAACCACTCGCTCAGGATATTGCGCGGGCACGAACCACTCTCACTCAGGTATGCGGCGGAAACAGCTAACGAACCACTGCTCGCTCAAAGATGGCGGAGCAACGAACCACCCTGCTCAGTGATGGTGACAGCATGAACCATTCCCTCAGGGATGGCGGAGCACGAACACGACTCTCCTCAGATGCGCAGGAGCACGAACCACTCTCCCCAGGATGGTGACGAATCACCGGCTAGATGAGCGACGACACGCTCCCTCAGGATGTCGCGAGCACGAACCACTCTCCCTCAGGATGGCGGAGCACGAACCACTCTTGTCAGGATGGTGAGACGCACTTTCGATGGGTGGAACACACTCTGGCCTCAGGAAGGCAGAGCACGAACCACTCTCGCGTCAGAATAGATGAGCAAGAACCACTCTTGCTCAGAGATGTGCGGAGCAGAACTACCACTCTCATCAAGATGGCGGAGCACGAACGCCACTCTCGCTCAGGATGCAAGCACAAACCCTGCTCTCCCAGGGATGGTCGGAGCACGAACCCACTTCTCGCTCAGCAGTGAGCGGAGCACAATCTACTCTCGCTCAGGGATGGCGAGCACAGAACGCACTCTCGACGTCACCGGATGGTGGAGGCGCAGACGAACCCACTCTTTCCCAGGATGGCGAAGAGCACGATCCACTTTTGGCTCAGCGGGATGGCGGAGCAATGAACCACTCTCACTCAGGATGGCAGAGCACACAACCAGCTCTCGCTTCAGAGTGGCGGAGCACGAAACCACTCTCACTCCAGGAGGCACGAGCACAAACCACCTCACTCAGGATGGGCGGAGCATTGAACCACCCTCGCTCACAGGATAGGGGAGGCCGAACCACTCCTTCCCTCAAGAGGGGTGCCGGAGCAACGAACCACTCTACTCAGGATGGCATCCAGGGCACAAACCACTCTCAGCTCCGATGCAGGAGCCAACAACACTTCGATTCTCGCTCAGGAGTGGTGCATTTTTAGCACGAACCACTCTCCCTCAGGGATGGCGGGCAGCACAACACAATCTCCTCAGGATGGGAGCAGAACCACTCCCTCAGTCGATGGCGGGAGCACGAACACACTCTTGTCACGATGTGGGAGCCACGAAACCACTCTGGCCTCAAGGACACGGCCGCGGGAGCTACGAACCACTCCTCGCTCAGATAGATGAGCACAGAACTCACCTCGCTCAGATGGCGAGGCTACAACCTCTCGTTTTGCTCAAGGTGGCCCCACAGCGACACTTCGTGCGGAGGCGAGCGCGAACCTGAACGATTCTCTGCCTCAGTTGGCGGCAGCACGAACGCACTCCTCGCTCAGGATGACGCGGAGCACGACACTCATCTCTCGCTCAGGATGGCGGAGCACGAGACACTCTCATGCAGGATGGCGAGCCTGGTGTTGGCTACTATGTGTCTAGGGTAGGTTACTTGGATCCTAGGGTCCTTGAGTTCGAGCCCGTCGGCTGCTGTGAATTAATACATCCAGGGGGTTTTTGAACTCAGCCTGTCATCCTTGCCGAGGCGGCCGAAAATGCAGTGACAGACCAGATTCCAGATTGGCTGCTGTTACGTAAAATAAAATAGAGAAAAAGGGGCACATACTGCATCAGGCAACCCACAGTCCGTCGCTTCAAAGAAATGATGCTACCGCCAGCAGCCTAAGCTGCCATACACCACCACACCAGGATGGCAGAGCACGAACCACTCTTCGCTCAAGGCAGGCGGAGCACGAACCACTCTCTCCCAGGATGGCGGAGCATGAACACTCTTGCTTCTCGCTGATGATGTGCGTGGCAAAAGGTTCCAGAACTCATGTGAGTGAACAAATTGGTATAATGACGTAGCGTGTACGCTTATCGACTGTGGTGGCACTTGGCAAAAAATAGTTTAAGGCAGTCGAGCAGCACTCCAATTAAATGCTGAATATGGAACGCTGGCCACTGGGCTGTGGGCTAACATACCGATAGGCGATAGGATCCCTTAACTCTTAAAGCCGGTCTCTTCACCATTGCCCACAGGGCAGTATTAAAGAAATAAAATAATTCGTTCACACATGATATATCCCCACAAATAGTTCCAGTTTAACGTTAGAAACAACCTGAAATCAGTCACAAAGTTAATGCGCATGAAATACACATTGGCAGATAATCCGCCATATTGCTTACTCCTCTGTGTAACGCACAGCATGATACATCGGTCCAGTCAACGTTACAACTTTATTTTGAAACGTCCGTTTTTTCACCAAATTTGCTTGTTTTCCCTGCAGAGCACCTTGCAAAAACCTCTGAAAATATAGACACAGACTGGCCCGACACGATGGATACAAGCAGTCCCTTTCAAGGAAGGCAATCAAACGGGGTGCGATGGAGGTGGCGAGTAGAAGCAGTGGAATGCATGAAATCATATAGCTCCAAGAACCTGCGGTTAATTTTGGCAACATTCCCAAATCTTTTGTTCACGATCGAATATAATTCCCAAACTGTTAGAGAAAGATTAAGTTTAATGCCTCTGGAATTTATCACATTTCTTGTGCACTATGGGAGGAACATAGCCTCTCTTGCTTCAAGTAAATATGTATGTCGGCTTCATTATGGAGATGAGAATCTAAAATACTACAAACTTGTAGTACTGGGCATTAAGTTATGTTTATATAAATAAATAATTGATCAAGTGTATGTTGGCAATGGAAAATAAACGTGTGTCTTAACAAATATATTGAGTATTGCAACATCCTAAATGCTTTTGTTACTCAATATAATTTTCCAACAGTTATGAGAAAGATAAGTTTAATGTGTTTGGAAAATTCACATTTGTCTGTGCATATTATTGTAGATAGTCAGTTTCTCAGGTTGGAATTTGAAAGACTATTGTACAAGGTAATTGCCTTTGCTTGCTTTAAGTAAATAGGTATGTAGTGCTTCTTATAGATGACTCGTTATTCTTAAATTATCATATTTCACTCCAGAGTATCAAACACTCATTTAGTCCGGACGAATTGCATCATATAAATGTATGAAATCGCTCCAAGCTCCATAATTTGAAAACTACAGCACTTACAAAAGAGGAAGTATATCAGTGATTTGTAGCGATGATGAACCAGACATATCGATTAATGAGTGAAGGAAAGCGAAAAAAAAAAAAAGAACTTATTGTGAAGAAACGTTGCGGCCTGTTCAAGTTCATGTATGTTGAAGCAGCGCAAAATAACATGGCGGCTTCAGACCCCAGCAGGTTACTAGGATACACCTTAAGACCCCATAGAGAGCGTTGACTGAGGCCGCGCCTGATAAAAGAGTATATTAAATAAGGCCATTTAATATAATCATTTCAAAGCGTGTTTTAAATAACTCCAAACACCCATTTATTACTCTTGCCACTTACTTGGAGTTTTCTGTATGCATTGCAAAGTTTCAGGCTGATAGGTTTCATGGTTTGGATTATGGATGGCAGACCACAATAATACAACACACACACACACACACACAACACACATCAGTATCGAAGATTATCTACACTTTGCCATCAATTGCCTTCCAACGTACCACCTTTTAAAATTGATCTCTTAGTATAATATACACTTACCATTACCATATATTTGTTTAGACACCGTTATATTTCAATTGCCAACACACAACATTGAAGTATTTTTATTTATATGGCATCTTTACTATCCCCCAGTACCGAAAGTTTATGGTATTATTTAAATTTAAAATATACACATCCATTTTTGAGGCTGCGGTTGAGACTGGTGCTTGATGAGGACTTGCATTCGTCTTGATGAGTGATTGCTATTATTCTGTGTCCAGTATTTTTTGGGAAGTGTAACTGCAGTATTGTTTTCGAACAGGTATTTTTGTTTGATTATTTACCAATTCCAATTATTCACGTCTTGGAGCATGCAATAAATTCCAATTATACAATTTAATGACTAACACCTAAGAAAAAGTGTCGCATGTGAACCTTTCTTACACACCACAGGAGGAAATTCCTTCCCTCAATGTTCAGAACATGGCAACATTTGACATGTTCATTTAAAAAAAAATAATTAAAATAAAAATCTTTCTAGAGCAGCCGATTTCCCCCCAGTCATTTTCTCCGCTCTTCCTAGAAAATGTATGGTTCGCTTCGTTGAATCTCACTATTCACATTCACAGAAGACATTATTAAGAAATCCTTCTTCGATTAATGAGGACCATCCTGAAATTGCGCTATTACTTTCATAGAAGCACGAAAAAAAAAATTCAATCAGAACAACATAAAATATAGTCATGTGTTTCTCAGTGAATTTGAAGACTATTGACTTACAAGGTAGAATACAGTCAATTATGACTGCACTGAGCATTCACTATTAATATACACAGGAAATGAGATGTACTACACAGATACACAAAGGCAACTTGTTTGTACTTTTGTGCCATGTTCATCTCTCAGGGTAGTGGTGGATGCAGAAATTATTTGTTACATTCCAAATATTGCCTTTCTTCATTGGGCTCTGCTTGATGGAAGGCGCAATAGTTTATGAGCTGCAGGAGGAACTTTACATCATCACAAAAGTGAGAGTCTTTATTTTTTTACAGTCTGGCAAAAAGTACTAAGCATGAGAGCGCAGTGAATGCATCATTTTGGGCAGAATCGACCATGGATAAGTATTTGCACTCCTTCATCCAGAAGATACTTAGAAAAAAGATGTACAGCAAATTAATGGAAGTGCCTGTACTTCATAATCCTGATGGCTGCTGGAGTCCTGTGGCTGGATATTTCTGGTGTAATTTACATCCCAGCCGTATTGATTTTCAATGTCGTGAAGGGCTTGCAGGACGGCCAGGAGGTACACATTACTTGCCTCTAAGCTATCTAGGCCTGGTTTGAATTCCGACCAAGCTCATAAACTGTCTTCCCAGTGTTTTACTGGCGGGTGATTATCAATGTGTGTTTGCCATCCCTCAGTCAATGGGACGTAAAACCTTGCGTCCCCATCTGCCGCATTAGTTGTTAGACATTAAGATCGCATGGTGCCATTCATGGAAGAGTGGGCGACTCGTTGCCAGTACACTTTGGCCGCAAATTCCAAATTCTGTTCTAAACTTATGGAGCGGGATGTTCTGGTGGACAAGCCAGTGCCTCGCCAATGATGCACTTGTGTTGCACTCAAAAAGAAGAAGAGGTGTCATGAAGAAAACAAATCACAATACTGTACTACATTGTTAATGAGATTAAATTAAAGATAGCAATGAAATATTTTTTTGGAAATGGACTCAACAGCAATGGACACGACTCTTACTTTTGAGGCAGTGGCTCAGACAATGGTTATTTATGGTATGCTGATACCAATCATCGGAGGTGTTCGTATTTATTACTGTCATTGTGCACAACTGCGTCCATTTGATCTGTCACTACACAGGTATTTGGCAACACAGCCTTACTGAGACAAACATGGATAAAGATCAATAATGCCAAAAAGCTACCGCTGAGAGAAAGTGTTTACAGTACATCGTTCTTCTTGCGTTGATCTGTCAGTGTGTAAGAGTCTCTTTTTTTCTTTTTCAGACAATATCGTGTTTTGTAATGCAAATGTGTACTGAAAACAATATTGAAATGATCTTTATTGATATTATTATTTTTCCCATTTATGTAAATGCCAGTGAGCAGTAAATCGATTTCTAATTTATTTTTTCATAATTTATCCTTACATGCCTAATGATGCAAAGTATCCACAATCAAAATTTATTCACAATTCTGAGAATAGGTGAAAAAGTTTAAATTCAATGCAATGGACTAACATCAACCAACATAGGCATACAACTAGCCATTGTCCTGCATTCAATCGATTTCACACATGGGATCTAATTCAAAAAGAATGGTATATTATCACAAGTAGAATTATACAAGAGGATTACAAAACAAAAAAAACACAATCTTTATTATCTGCCAGTTTAAACCCTTTCTGATCCCTGCAACCCTCTAATTTAAAAGTACTGGGTTTCCTTTCCCTCCTCCCCATTCTGCTTTTCCTGTCCATTCATTACCTTGCTTACTGTTCCAATAATAATTACCCACTGTCCAACTGTCAGTTCATACCTCATCAACCTTTTCTTCATGAGCCTCAATTGCAGAGAGAAAAAAAGAAGCGCTTATGCAACCACTTCACTGTCTCAATTTTAAACATTTTGAAACTGCTCAAATAACATTTACATGAGACTTATTTTTATAAGCAGGATAATCCTATTTTGCATTGCAGTGTCTTGGGTTTCTTTGTTATAGCATAGTTCGAGGCTCATGGAAGAGCTAGTACACGATACATGAACGGATCAGTCAAAAGGAATAGTAGAGAAGGGGGGAACACCAACAACAGAGAATGGAGGCAAGGCAGAGCGAGGTGGTAAACGAATGGTTTGGTGGAGGAATAGGGGGCAGGAGAGGATGATGAGGTGGACAAGATTGGATAAAGAAGAAAACTCCACGAGGGAAAATTGGAAAATTGGAAGTAGGAGGGATTTGGGTGGGTTAACGGAAGTAAAAAATATCAGGTTTATTGATTGGGAGATTCTAAGAATGGTGGTGAACAGCTGTCTTGAAGACCTGGAGGAAAAAATGAGATTAAAGAGCGATGGGAAGTTTGGGAGAACAAATGAGTGGAGGTGAAGCAGTGACCCTGGATTTAGGGAGTAAGTATAACCAGAGGGGATTTGACGGGACCGTTAACGCCCTGCCAGAAACATGGAGGGGGGGGGGGGGGGGAGAGAAAGCATGGAAAGAGAGGAGTGTAAGACCAGAATGAGGTGGTCGAAGACAGAGAGGCCACTGACCTGTCTGCAAGGCGAATGAGAGGCCCATCGAGTCAGCGTTCTTCGCAGGAGAGATTCACAATGAACTCAAAGGCCTTGGTTTCCACAACATCATTCTGAGAAAGATGTGAGGCAGGGGAGCCAATCAGAGGGGATAAGCAGTTACTCATTCCATATCATTTATTCATAATCAGTCCACAATTGTTGTGAAATATCTGCCGAACTGTATCGTTTGGCCTTATCTCTCAATGCGTGAGAATTAGTTTTAAAAAATTATAGTATTGGATCCGGATCTTCACACAAAATCTTGAGAGTTTGCCTAATAGTTGCACACCCCACCTGTCACCAAGTTCTGCATCTGAATACATCCAGAACTTTTTGAGATATCCTGGCTAAAGACAAACAAACAGACAGCAGATATCAGGTGTGAAAACAAAACCCCCACCCCGCTTTGATGGCAGAGGTTACAGTGAGAGCATACCCAAGCATATCAGACGAGCTCTCTGGGAATTAAAGCAGCCAATGGAGGATTCTTTCTAATTGCAGAGAGCAAACATTACTATATTTTAGACAAATATGTATTTTAAAATCACCCAAAACATCACACCATGAACACAAGGGAATGTTGAGAATGAGATTTAATTTTCTCGTTTTTTTTTTTCCCCCAACAATTTTTGCCTTACTTTTCCATTCATATCTTTTTGACAACTTTGTTTTTTTTAACTTCTTAACCTAGCACCATTTTATTCTAAATCGACCTCGTATAGCTTAGCCCACAGGCTATTTCATTCAACCCCTTGGAGATAGAAATGACGGTCTTTGAAAAAATATAGAACCCACTTTATATCAGTTTGCTTGTTTATTTGTTTTTCAGTCATCTTCGAATTTAACAATTAACACATCTGAAGCTCTCCTTCCATTTTCCTTATTTTTTAACCCTCATATATTTACAACATAGCAAAATGCAAACCCATGCGTTTCATCACTGACAGGGGTATGAAGGGAGGGGTGGAAAAGAGAGAGGGGGGGGGATAAGATTGAGGGGTGGACGGTTGGTGTTAGCAAAGGAGTGAAATTGTTATCTTAATGAACCGAACACAAAACGAAAAATCTCGTTCAGAATAGGTGTACACACAACGACACACAGACGTTTGCAAAGAGTAATCACTGCGCATTGTCTGCCAAAAAACTTTGATATCCAGTTCCAGAAATAGGTGGGAAAGATATAACTACAAAAGCATTGGGACTGAAAACATGGAAAGTGCCGTCAGCGTACGACTAAGTGATCCCATCAAATGTGAAAAATCGAGAACAAAGCATCTGGCAGACGAGATGCCATACTCTTAGGTACAGAAAAAAAGAGGAGAAGAGACAATGCCAATTGAGGTGTTAATTGCATGATTTTTGGACTAACGATGCAGAAATCAAGAAAATGACCAAATACAAAGACCTCAAAGCATGAAGTGAAAAGATCCTGGAAGCTGAAGAATGCTCAAAGTTGTACCGTGATAGTTGGGATCTTGGGAATGATGATAAAGAACCTCAACGGAGATATTAAAATCCATCCTGAGGAATATTATTACAAACGAACTACAGTTGGAAGCTGTCTACATTTGGGGGGGGGAGTCAGCGACATCCAAGAAGAGCTCCTCAACACAAAACTTCTGCAAAACACAAAACTTCACAGCTTGGTCCATGATCGTGCACCCTTACCGAAATGAGATGTGAATACTTTGAGACAAGCGGAGGACTGACTCGCGATTCCCACATTCAGGAAACCACATATGAAGATACCAAGCATGAACAACACACAACACACCACAACACAACACACACACACACACACTTGCCTTTTATTTATGATAACAGGCAATCATCTGAAAATTGCATATTCTTAATGGATAACTCATGGCTATACCAAACCCTCTTATTGCTCCTACCCCTTCCTCACAAAGCAAGCTTTGTGCTCTTTCAACTCCTGTCAACTTGCCAGAAATTTACTTTCCCCTTCCCTTCTGTGGCCAACTGTTCTCTGAAAATACATATTCAATCCCCATTTCCTTGCAAGGCGCCACAGTCGAAGCAGTTAAAAAAAAATAACCTCTCCTCAGTCTGTTGATGGTTCATTTCCAGGCCAAAACTTGTATGGCCATTGAATGGATACATGCGCACATCTACCATGGGAATGCAGTTATCATTTCACTTTACACACACCTTGTGGGATGGAATCAGATCTCTTTTAAGCAGGCGGTGCAAAGGCTTGAACTTGACCATATATCTTGTGTGCATAGCATCCTGAACCGACATACTGACGATGTTTTTAATATGTTGCAGAAAGGTGTTTTTTTGAAGACTATGCATTTTCTCGTTTCGACACTCATTACATTAGTTTAGCCTTAGAGCCTCGTTATATGTGCGTAGGCCACATCATATGTATGCAAATGTTAAAAGAAAAGTTTCATTTATTTCTGCCCCTGATGTCAGGGGAATTGATCCCTGTACCATCGATGAAGCTGCCAACCTGGTGTTGCCTGTGCTGATAGGCTGCTTTTTGCGGGCCACAATTAAATTTGGCGACGAGGTTAAGCTTCAATAGCCACTTGTTGTTTTGGCTCAACTTAAAGGACTGCAGACAATGAATGGATGAGAACAAGCAGTGGTAATAACTGTATCGTCATTGAGCAGCTGTATTACGGTGCTACTGCAAACTATTTCTTAACATTATGCAACAACCATAAACTGTTCGTCAATCTTTCTGGACCATTCAACAAACTGTTGTTTAGCCAAGAATTAATTTTAAAATTTACCAGCAGAGCCAAATTTGGGTGCAGGTTGTGTGTTGATATCTTATCATAATGTTCTTTACATTTTCTTTATTTGTAGGATTTTTATCTTCCGATATAATGTCATTACCTCAAACAAGTTGTGCAATTTCCCCAAGGGGTAAGAGCTAATATATTGCAAGCTCAAATGGATGATTCGGACAATCCCCGAATGACTAGATTGAGGTGAAGAGGAGTGAAAAATATTAAAATTACCTGTTCCCTTGATCTCCAAAAATAATTTGGTTCGAGTGAATTGAGTCCACACCACCTGATTAGAAACAAAAATACTTTATGTAGGCGGTAACAAAACTGAAAACTAATGACACAGGATAATAAATAACCAACTAGCTATAACTCCGCGCTCTGCGCGACATGTTGGGGTGGTGTCGTTTGAGAAGGAACTGATCAGAGTAATCATAGTCATTTTACTTTAATGCAGTAAGTGTGAATACATTTCACTGTTTCAGAAACATTTTTTTTACTTTTTTTGTACCATGCACCTCTATTGCGTCTTTGAGAATAAGTTAAGCCGAATAATCACGTTACTCGTAGCGCAGAACAAAGTCGAAATAGCGCGACAACGAAAACACAAACTCGGAAATATAATATATAGATGACAATCAACTCATTATAAATTATGCTAAAGGTCCAGGGAAGGATTAAAATTATACTGATCATGGAGGGATAATAAAGAGACAGCATACACAAAAAGAATCAAGCCTGATGGGAGTTCTAAGAAACAGGACATGGTAACTGAGACCACAGGAAGAGCAAATTGACGAGGTTTTGTTTTTGGCATACAATTGTCAAGGTCTCGTGTGCAGAGCTAACACACACACACAACAAGGGGGGCAATGAGAAAGAGGGGCGGGAGGAAAGGACAAATACGATGGGAAACAGAGACATTAGGAATGATCTGTGAAGGGAAGGGTGGGAGGGGGAGAACATGAGCGTACACAAGATGGACATTCAACAGGGGCTTCAGGAAGGAAAGCAGGCGAATTTGAAAGAAGGTGGGTTTGGGGTTGATTAAATGGGGATAGAAACATGGAGGATTGGATGGGGATGATAAGAAGGTGTGGTGAACAGCTGTTTGAAGGTCTGGGAGGGAAGAATGGCACTGAAGAGAGTGTGGAGTTTAATACCCAAAGGTGGGAAAAAAGAGGGAATGAAAGAGTGACGAGGTGAGCCAGTGATTCAAGATTTTGGTAGTTTTACCCAGAAGGGGTTGTTGGCAGACATTTGAGCATCCCCGAAAATATGGGGGACGTATCAACGAACATAGCAGGGGGGAGGCTGGAGAGGATACGGAGAAGACAGAAAGACCACCGACCTGCCTGCGGTGAGAGAGAGAGAGAGAGAGAGAGAGAGAGAGAGAGAGAGAGAGAGAGAGAGAGAGAGAGAGGCCAAAGACTGCCTCACGCGGGAGATACCAATAATCCTAAATGCCTTGGTTCACAGAGTGAAGCCGAAAAAGGTGAGAGGCAGGAGAACCAGCCCAGAGGGGAGAGCAGTACTCCATAAGGTTGCAGACGAAAGCTTTGTATGTGGTCAGGAGCTCAGGTGGGCCGAGGAAGGACTTTGCATGATGGAGGATTTCCAGTCGGCGACTGGCTTTGGAGGCTAGGTTGAAAATGTAGCTTTCCAGGAAAGATCATGGAAGATAGTGAGACCAATGCTTGAATGAAAAGGACTTCTTCCAGAGGATTGTTGAGAAAGTAGATTGGGGGGGGGGGGGGTCCAAACGGTCCTTTCGGAAAAACATAGTGAGTGTGGTGAGATGTACTTATGTTATCAGCCAAGTTTTCATGTTGTGCGCTGTGGTGGTGACACCTACAGACAGTGACAAGGAAACCCTGAGGGTGCAACATCTCATTATCCCATATGCGAATATAATGTTTGGTTGTGACAGTGCACAGTTACATCTCATCCATTTTTTTAATGAGAAGGCAGTTGAGTCGAATGGAATTACATTCGACTCATGATGAAACACTCAGAACGAGCGTGTTAATTTTGAGTATTCTTTCAGGCCATGACATGCATTTCGTGTTGCTGTTGTTTTCAATTTTATTTCAATCCAATAACATTTATTTCCATCTTCAAATTCTACATCTACATCTGGAACCTTAAACAAAATCAATCAACTTGTTATTGTCACCTTCAAAACCTTTCACGAAGTTTCGTCCCAATCCGTCCATAACTTTTTGAAATATTATGCTATATATACGTTTTTTGCCCTGTCTCTCAATTGCGAAGAACACTTTAAAATTCTAGCATCCGGATCTTCACCAAAATTGAATCAATTTGTCCTTGAGACACACCCAACCTGTCCATCCAATTGTGTCCGAATCCGTCCTTAACCTTTGAGATATCCTGCTCACAGACAGAGGGGTGAAACAACCTCAGTCCACTTTGGTAGTGGAGGTAATAACAACTATAAATTGTAAATCACATTTGTGAGGTTTTATTTACATTAATTTATTGAATCATTCCTGAAAGTCGACTGAAGATTAGATAAGCCCTTCGAGATGTGCAAGTTCAGTCCCCATACTATAGTTAACTCTTAATGCCCTAAAAGTGTTCGGAAGAATATTTGACCAAAACTCCCATAATATATTTTACTGTTTTCTCTCTTTTACAGCCTATTATCTCACTTGAATTTCAGCATTCAATCACATTTGTTCTATCTTGTTTATATTGTTTGATCTATTTCTCTCATCTTCTGTGTTTCAGTGACATTTTGCATGACAAGTGACAATGCATATCACTACACAAAATGCCATGACCACGCTATTTGTTAAAAAAACCAGTTGTGGGATCTTTTCTTACTTTCACGATATCTTCACAATCGACGAGTTTTTGGAAAGTAAGTCTTTCAAACAGCACAATTCGACCTTATTCAAATTTTCTCATGAATACTCAATGATGTGGACATTTTTTTAATGTGTGCAATAGTAATGGGGAGATGGGCATAATGACTTATTTAATTGTTATTTGATTTAATGAATCGCATTTTGAGTATAATGCAAAGCTGAAGGGCATATGTAAATTATTTAAACTGTCATGTGTTTAAAGCAAATCATGTCTGATAAGTATTCAGAACAGCAGATTTCAGGTGCTTGTGGTTTAAAGTATATTTATTTGTTACATCATATATAAATATACTAATAAGTGTGTGTGTTGTGTGTGGTTGTGTGTGTGTGTGTGTGTGTGTGTGTGTGTCAGTGTGTCAGTGTGTCTCTTCCATAACTCAAAACCATGAAACTAGCAGCCTGAAATTTGCATGCATACAAATAAAAAAACTCCAAGGAAGTGCAATGAGTGAAACTGGGTGTTTGGGTTAATTGTATTGGTATCACTAGATGGTATTCATGGAATACATACCTGCACAGTCTTGAGAAGGACTTTTTGTGAGCCAACTCTTGTTTTTTAAGGTTTCTTTTTTCTTCCTTTGATCCAATATGGCTGCAGACAATATAACGATGACGTTATTTTTATCATTATAAATTCCAACAGGAGAAGGTGCACCTATGGTCAAAACTTCATGTCAATCAGACAAACAATTGCAGATAATTTTTTTTTCTTCATATTTTCAATTTTTTTTCAGAGAAATTTTTTTCAGGAACAAGCGTTGCACTTGTCGAATTATAACGTCAAAATGAAGGCACTGATGACATCATCATTAACATATCTTATTCCCCATGGGAGTGCTTGACAATGAGCCATGTTCAATTTTTTCCATGGAGTGGTTTCGGAGATGTAGAGGGGCAAATTTTTTTCGGTTTTTTCAAGATGGCGCCTGTACCACGTGATAATGACGTCGTAATTATCATTGAAAAATGCTACAGGAGGAGGTGCTCCACTGGTGAAAATTGTGTCCAATGGACCAACAATTCAAGGAAATTGTTTTCATACTGACCGGATCAAGCGTTGCACTTGTCAAATTGTAACGTCATAATGAAGGCACCGATGACTATCATCTTAACGTATCTTATGAACCATGTGTAAAAAAAATTTCCATGGAGCGGTTTTGTAGATATAGCGGTGCAAAGGTTTTTGTTTTTTTCCAAGATGGTCTGTACACATGACTATGACGTCATAATAATGACCAAAAAAATTATACGGACCCGCACTTATTGGAAATTTTGTTCAATCAAACTAACGGTTGCTGAGAAAATTTTTTAAAATGCAGACACGTACGTACGGCACACGGACGTGATCGATCGCTTCACCCGCTTTTCGCTTTGTGAGTGCAGGGTAAATATCAGCAGCTTTTTTGTATCTATTCACATCTGTGTTGCCAAGTAGAGCCACCTGCTTTGCGATGCTTTAAAAGGCGGTGTATAATCAGCATTTTCACACCCTTTAAAAATTGTGTGAATAAATTATTGAAATGTCATCTGCTTTTTCGTATCCTTTTTTCACCTGCAGCAAGTAGAGCGACTTGCTTTGTGAAGCTTTAAAAGGCATTGTGTATAATCAGTGTTTTCTGAATCTAATTGAGATGAGAAACAGGAGTGAATGAGACTCGCGTCATTATAAGTGAAAAAGAAATATAGGATGACATTTTCTGCCCTGTTTTACACGGAACACGGCGTTGAAAGAGAAAACGCTGTTTTGGCCGCATTTTGTCACCCAGTAAATATGCCCTGGTATGCTGCCTACCTCCCTCACACTTCCTTCCTTGTCCTTGCGCTGCCTTCATTCCCCTTATGCTGCCTTCCCCTCCCATTATCTGTGTCCTCCCTCCTCCCCTCACTCTGCCTTCCCTTCTCCCTCATGTTGCCCTCCTCCAAAACCCCTCCACCATACAACTCTCAGGGGTCGAGCGAGAGAGCAAGGAGTATCAAAAATGTGCGAATTGGCCAAATAAAAGCTTCTTTTCTTCTTTTTTTTAGCAGTGGAACTGCTGCTCGAATCGATTCAGTTTTATAAAGCAATGAATTTCAGATCACGGCACGATAGCCGAGAAGTACGCATGCTCGCTCTTAGCTGTCTCACCTGGGTTTGAATCCCGACTCAGCTATATATTGAGTCCCGGTGTTTCACAGGCAGGGTGATTCATCAATGTGTGTGCGCTATCTCTCTGATGGACGTTCAGCTGGGCATCACATCTGCCAGAATCGTCTCCCCTCCTCCTCTCCCTCCCCTTTCCTCGCTCCCCACCCAATCCCTCTCACTCCCACACCCGATCCCTCTCCGACCCCTCTCTCCCTCTCTTCCCTTCACCTCCCTCCCCTCCATCACTCTCCTCCACCTCCCCTCCGCTCCCCACCCCAATCCCTCTCCTCCCACCCGATCCCTCTCCCCTGACCCCCTCTCTCCTCTCTTCCCCTTCACCTCCCTCCCTCCATCCTCTCTCCCTCCCCTCCCTCGCTCCCACCCCAATCCTCTCACTCCCCCCGATCCTCTCCCTGACCCCTCTCTCCCTCTCTCCCTCCCTCCCTCCCTCCTTCCTCCCTCCCTTCCCTCCCTTTTCTCCCACCCCTTAATACTCCCATCAGCGAAGCGATAGGTGTGTATTTGTTAGTCTAATACATAATGCTGAGTTTATGCCTGTGGGTCTGTCTGTCTGTCTTTGTGGGTGGTCATAAGCCCCGCCCATTCTACAGGCCACGCCCTCCAGCCATCCTGAAATCACCACCATCGTTTCCTCTCCATGGAGCTCAGATTGTTTTCAAGGCCTCATGTACATTTGAAGACTGAACAACGCATGTTCTATCATTAAATAAAGATACCGTTTCGAGGAAACTTAGGTATATTTTGATTACAACTCAAACGAGGTAATGCAATGTTTGTCTACAGCGATCGCGGCAGCACTCTCATATACACGCCCAATGAAGTATGTTAATTCTCATATTATACAGAGGAAAGAATATAGTGATATTTCGTTTTTGTTTTAAAACTTTGTGTAGGACATCAACACACGGTTACTTTCTGTCTGCCAGACCGTGACGTGTCACTTATAACTCAATGTTTGCTCACCAGAATTTGCAATTTTACAAGCAAATATCCCGTGTTTGCTTCCGTGCGAGGGATGAAAAAAGATGTCCTACACATGTCGTCATCACGCAGCGATGTCTGCAATAGTAAGAATGCACTAATAATTGGTTTGCGGGCGCCAGCAGTTGGTTCGCAGGTGCAGCAGTGGGTTCGCGGGGTGCCAGCAGTTGGTTCGCGGGTGCCAGCAGTGGGTTCGCGGGTTCCAGCAGTTGGTTCGCGGGCTGCAGCAGTTGGTTCCGGGTGCCAGCAGTGGGTTCGCGGGTGCCAGCAGTTGGTTCGCGGGTGCCAGCAGTGGGTTCGCAGGTGCAGCAGTTGGTTCGCGGTGCCAGCAGTTGGTTCGCGGGCACAGCAGTGGGTTCGCGGGTGCAGCAGTTGAGTTGGCTGTGCAGCATTGGTCGCGGGTGCCAGCAGTTTGTTCTGCGGGTGCCAGCAGTGGGTTCGCGGGTGCCATCAGTTGGTTCGCGGGTGCCAGCAGGGTTTGCTGGCGGCCAGCAGTTGGTTCGTGGGCGGCCAGCAGTGGCTTCGCGGGTGCCACAAGTTGGTTCGCGGGTGCCAGCAGTTGGTTCGCGGTGCCAGCAGTCGGTTCGTGGCGCCAGCAGTCGGTTCGCGGGCGCCAGCAGTGGGTTCGCGGTGCCAGCAGTTGGTTCGCGGTGTGCCAGCAGTTGGTCGCTCGGGTGCCAGCAGTCGGTTCGCGGCGCCAGCAGTTGGTTCACGGTGCAGAAGTTGGTCGCGGGAGCCAGCGTTGGTTCACAGGTGCCAGCAGTTGGTTCCAGTGCAGCAGTTGGTTCGCGGGTGCCAGCAGTGGTTCGCGGGAGCCAGCAGTTGGTTCGCGGGCGCCAGCATTGGTTCGCAGGTGCCAGCAGTTGGTTCGCGGAGCCAGCAGTTGGTTCGCGGTGCAGCAGTTGGGTTCGCGGGCGCCCGCAGTTGGTTCGCGGGCGCCAGCAGTTGGTTCGCGGGCGCCAGCAGATCGGTTCGCGGGCACCAGCAGTTGGTTCGCGGTGCCAGCAGTCGGTTCGCGGGTGCCAGCAGTTGGTTCGCGGTGCCAGCAGTCGGTTCGCGGGTGCCAGCAGTCGTTCGCGGGCACCAGCAGTTGGTTCGTAGGTGCCAGCAGTTGGTTCGCGTTGCCAGCAGTTGGTTCGCGGGTGCCAGCAGTTGGTTCACGGGCGCCAGCAGTGACCACTATTTTGTTGTGTCTGTGTGTGTGTCTGTCTGTCTGTCTGTCTGTTTGTGACTCTCTCCAGAAGCATAGCTACTTGATGTTTGATGGGATCTTGATGAAACTTGGACACAAGCTAGATATCATGGTGTAGTTGTGTCTTTTTGTATGAGGGCGTCCCACGCCCCTTGTGGGCGGAGCCACGCCCACTTGAACTTTTTTTTCTCGATTTTTTCTCACAATTTCATTTCCTAGAAGCTGTGCGTAATGTCCATAAGTCAACATATAAAAAATCCGATTTGATTTGGTCATTTGCAGGAAGAGATAGGTTTTTACGTAGGGCTTCCTCAAAAGCTTCCACTAACTCAATTGTACCTATGGTGGCATTGTTCAATAATGCCCGCGAACCATCGTCGCCTCCCGCTTGTTGAGCCTTTTTTATGACATACTAAAACTCATGGAAAAATCATATGATAGAGGAGGGAAAGTTTATTTGCTGATTATTTTGAGAGGGAGAACAAGAATAATAATCGATTAACAAGAGTAGGAAACATCATGCAAACATGGCAGTTTCATGCGAGGTGTCTTGCTGTCGCCTAATCCAATATATATATATCTGAGCTTGTGTCTGTCTGTGAGTTGATATGTGGGTCTGTGGGTGGATATGTGGGTCTGAACAAAGTACGTTTTTATTATAACGAAAATACTCATAATTAATATTTGAAATCTTTAATTTTAAAAAAAGGCCTTTTGTCAGTGTTTTGTATGTACTGTATGCTGTTGAGATGTCCAGGGATGTTCAGTTACTAAGCAGCTAGCTAGCACTTGCCAAGCCAGCCGTTGCTTATCAATGGTTTCTAATGGAATGCTTGGTTGAGTACTTAAGCCAATTGGCGAGCGCTCCCCAAGAAACTTAGAAACTGAACACACCCCAGATCCATTACATGGTGATGAGGATAAACATCTGTAACCGTGTTTTTCATTGCACGGCCCGCGAGCCACTGGCGGCCCCTGGTGGCCGAAAGTGCGGCCCCTGACATGCGGCCGATAATACACAAATGTGAAAACGCCCCCATCATAATCCTCCATAAATGCTTTGAAATTGATGCAATGGTTTCAATTGAGAGTTCCAATGTGAAGCATAAGAGTAACATAACTATATCAAGATATGGTTGCAGTATACAAACAATTGTGCTTGCAGCCCAGTTAACCACAACGAAGAAGAGTATGTGGAGGCGGTGCAAGTAGCAGCCATAATGGAGTCCTGCAGGCGATGTGGTGGCTCTCACACTGATATCTTTTCAGAAAAAGTGGCCCACCTCAAAAACAATAGTGAAGATCACTGATCTATAGAATCATTATTTCAGCCATATCGATTAATTCATCCCTCAAGGGGTGGGGTGAGAGGAGGCAGGTAGGGGAAGGGGTGGGGTGGGAAGAGGGACCCAACGTTACCCAACAATGCCAGGTACCCCTGCACGTTATATATAAAGCTCTTTGTAACCACAGACTGACTGACTCACTAACTTATATTAAAGACCGGTACATTCCAGGTGACGTGGAAAGCTTAAGTTTTGCATGCTGATTCACATTGAAGCCGCTACGCCAGGGAAATTCACATTACCGTTGGAAAGCATCCGTAAATGAAAATATAAATAAATGAAAATATATAAATGAAACAAAATGAAAAGATGTGGGTGAGCTACCCGAGACAATGGGGAAGCATGATAATTTTGCATGCCAATAGAACTCGAAGCCTATCCAACGGGAAAAATCACAGAACCGTTTAAAAGTATTCATAAATGAAAATATAAATAAATGGGGGAAAAAATGAAAATAAATAAATGAAAAATCAAATGCAGGTGAGCGACCGGAGACAATGGGGAGGTACAGCTCATTATTGCTTACAATGTGTAAGCATACCGAACTAATATATATATATATAATATATATAGTGTGTGTGTGTGTATATATATATATATTAATATTATATATATATATATATATATATATAAATATATATATAATATATATATATAATATATATAATATATATGTGTGTGTGGCGTGTGGTGTGTGTGTGTGTTGTTGGTGTATATATATATAATATATAATAATAATATATATATATATATAATATATATATATATATATATATAATGTGTGTAATATATACATATGTGTCTGTGTGTGTGTATATATATATATATAATAATATATATATATATATATATATATAATGTGTGGTGTGTGTGTGTGTATATATGTGTGTGTTCGTGGTGTGTGTGTGTTGTGTGTTAATATATATATAATATATATATAATATGTGTTGTGTGTAATAACATATGTCTGTGTGTGTGTATATATACATATGTGTCTGTGTGTGTGTATATATACATAGTGTCTGTGTGTGTGTATATATACATATTGTGTCGTGTGTGTGTGTATATATATATATATATATGTTGTGTGTGTATGTGTGCATATAAATATATGTATATATAATATTATAATATATATATATAATATATATATATATATATATATATAATATGTGTTGTATGTGTGATGATATATATTATATTAATGATAATATATAATATATATATAGTATAATATATATATATATATAGTATGTATAATATATTGTGTGTGTGTGTGTTTGTGTATATATATATATAATGTGATATATATATATATATTGTGTGTGTATGTATATATAAATATATAATATATATAATATATATATATATATATATATAATAAATACTGTATATCTATAGAGGTCCATCTAAAAATAACGGACTGACTCACAGAAATTTTATTCCAAAAAATATATTGAAATCACATCTTGTCCCTTCAAAATAGTTTCCCTCCAGTCTCACACACTTGTCCATCCTCTTCTTCCACGCTTCGATGCACCCCCGAAGGCTTCTTCTGGAATTCCTCTGGAGCTCCGTCGTCATGGCCCTTTTGATGGCCTCCACATCAGGAAATCGGGTTCCCTGATCACCCCTTGAGCTTGGAAAAATCACAAGGGCCAAGTCTGGCGAATAAGGGGGTTGCTCCAGAGTTGGCAGGTCCCTCCTCCACCAGAAACTGTCGGATGCTCGGGCACTGTGAGCAGGGGCGTTTCATGGTGGAGGACCCAGGCATTGTTCCCACAGATCCCTCCTCCTGTCCCGGACTGATCTCATGAGGTGCCGGAGACTCCTTGTCAGGTATGATTCACTGCTTGACCCTGTGGTAGAAACTTGAAGTGGACGATGCCCTTGATGTCAAAAAACGTGATGAGCATCACCTTGACCTTCGACTTCGACATCCTTGCCTTTCTTTGGTCTTGGTGATGCCAGACTTTTCCACTGACGACTCTGCCGTTTGATCTCGGGATCGTATTCGAATATCCATGATTCATCGCCAGTAATGATTCTCCCGAGCAGGTCTGGATTGTCCTCAAGGCGTTCGATAATGTCTTGACAGACAGTAACTCTTTGCTGTTTCTGGTCCTCGGACAACAGCTTGGGGACCATTTTTGCGCATACCTTGCGCATTTCGAGATTTTCAGTAATGATGCTCCAGACAGTG
>CM068957.1:81958774-81991534 GCA_035128595.1 Eptatretus atami | reverse complement strand
TGGAAAGTTCCTCAGCAATCATCCGCACCGTGAGTCGACGATCTCCGCGCACCATCTGCTTCACACGCTTGAAGTTGTCCGCCGTTCTGCTCGTTGAAGGTCTTACAGACCGTGGATAATCTTCAACCTCCTTCCGTCCCTCTTTGAACCTCTTGTGCCATTCAAATGCACATGTACGTGTACAACTAATGTAGGGCATGCTCATTATACACAGTGAACTTGGTTAGTGTATCAACACATAATGTCCTACTAGTTTTGCTCACCTGGAACTTAGTTTTGTGGAGATTATAGGATGGCGCGTCGTCAGTCTGTCAGTCCGTCCGTCCATCCACAAATACTTTCAACATCTCTCTGAAACTTTACATTTGATTTTGATGTAACTTTACCACAACGTTCATCACCGTGTATGTACCAAAGTACCTGTACAGAATTTCATGGCATTAAAAACATCAGGCCCTAAAGGGGTCTATGGGGTTGCCCCCTCCCCCCCCCTCCAAAATAGGTATTTGCTTTCTTCTCAGAAACTACAGATGCAATTCTGATGAAACTTGACCACAACCTTCATCACCCGTAGCATACCAAAGTTTGTTCATGGCATTAAAAAAACATCGGGGTCTAACGGGGTTTGCAGGGAGGTTGCCCCCAAAATATGCATTTGCTTTCATCTCAGAAACGACACACACAATTTTGATGAAACTTGACCACAACCTTCATCACTGATGGTGTCCCAAAATTTATTTATGACATTAGAAAAAAATTGGGCTCCAAAGGGGTCTACGGGGGCGGGGGGGTTGCCCCCCCAAAATAGGTATTTGCTTTCTTCTCTGAAACTACACACACAATTCCGATGAAACTTCACCACAACCTTCATCACCCGTGATGTACCAAAGTTTGTTCCCGGCATTAAAAAAAAAAAATTCCATTGGTTGTTATTTTCTTTTCCATTACATATTTTGTGGGTCATCCCTGCCTACCAGTGGTTCCCTGGTTAGCTCACCCAGCCACTACCAGGCGAGTGCCCAGGGTTATTGCCCCTGTGTTTGAATAATACCACATGATCTTTAATGTCCACAAACCTAAATATGTACAGGCAGTACAGCCTGCTTTATATCCCCATCCAAAGAACTATGTGCTCGGAGATTCAACGCCCCCTCAGTACATTCCATGAGAATTGTATTTCTGATTGGGGTTTGATCCCCTCAATCAGGATTCATGTCAAAACTACTACAGGCATCTCAATACCGAGCATGCTTCCAAATGCGTTATCATGTCGCAACTTAATTTCAGTCATTGGGGCAGGCAGAAAAGCTAAGCGGTTATACGCACTCGCCTTTGAGCTTTCTAGCTTGGGTTGGAATTTTGACCCAGCTATAAACTCTCACCCTGGTGTTTGGCATGTCGGATGGTACATTAATGAGTGTATTTATCGGAGGGACGCTTAAGATGGAGGATCTGATTGACAGCACAGGTTGTCGGTGTACATTAAAGATTCCTCAGTTTTTATCATGAAGAACAAACCAGTTATGGCAATACCCTGGATAATTTACCAATTCCTGCCCTGACTGATTGTTGGGAAAGTAACAGCAAACCACCACAGCATAACCCTTGCCATGAGACTGCTTCAGCAACACCGCCACTCTGTAAATAATATGGTATACAATATACAGTGAAAATGAGGCAATTGTGTGCCAGGAATACGGCCATTTTTCCAAATTCCTACCTTGTATCTCAACTGGGAATGCAGCAGCAAGCCAGCTATCATTTTATTTGCCCTCTATAGGAAGCTCTTTGGAACTAAAAAAAAAAACTGTATTTGACTATCGTCTTGGAAAATGTCAATTAGCGATGATAACAAGCCCTTACAAATGTGCTGGCTTTGTAAAAGGAATCTTAAATTTAGTTGTCAACAATTTGAAAGTTAAATATAATTTTCTGCTCTCATCAACTTTGCCAAAAAAAACCCCCAAAAAAACAAAGAAACACGAGATTGTTATTGATGCGATTTATTTAAGTGATTTTCTGACAGGGATAACGGTTGAATAATTTCATTGTGACCTAACCACTTATTTCTGTGTTCTGGCAAATGTTTTCACGTTGGGATCCAACGTGGAAGTAACAATCTCAAGCCAGGGTGTGTCCACCTCCAGATGCACTCACTGAGTCAAGGTCCAGGGAGTGTGCTTGCAGTACTCTTGGCAGTTTGAAACTGATTGCGTAGGTGGGTCATGCGAATGTATCGATCCTGAGCAGAAGTCATTATACTGGGATATCCACTTCTTGGCATATCTCTTGTTGATCCATTGGCTTGATAACATCTTCTAAGGTCATAAACAGTTCCTCTCCTCACGTTAAGGAGCCTTGCAACATAGATAATAGTAATGGAAGACCCTGCTTGAAAGTGTCCAATGATTTTGATTCCTTTCATTTTCTGACAGACGTGCCATTGTAAGGGATTGCTAAAGAATGTAATCTGTGTGGTTTTGGCTGATCCACAGTCTGGTTTCTCTGAAAGACTTTCAAATCTGCTCAGAATTCCTTCTGTCACCTCTAAAAACTTAACGATGCACAAGTTGCACATGTTGAACAATTATTGCATAACGCAATTATGTGACATAGGAACTGGCAATGAGGTGTTCTGCACATCCCTCGTGCGAAAAGGGCATTTGGAATGAACGCTGGAACACTCCATCAATCATGAATTATACATGTTCAGTTTGTTATGGCAGAGAGTACCTATTTGCTATCTATTGGGCTTCTTGATTATGAGGCTGTCCTACACAGTCCTGACCATTTTTCTTATCCTGTGTTTTATTGCTCTCCTTAGGTGATGAAAGGGCCAGTTTTAAATGGTCTTTACTGGGAAAAGTGGTATAATGATGAATTAATTGGCATAAACAACTCGTTCATCTACTATGAGAATCTGTTGTTGGGTGTGCCACGCATACGCCAACTGAAAGTGCACAACGCATCATGTGTGGTCCATACGGATTTTAAGGATGACATTGAAAGCTGTTATGGACCCTATGCAGAGGGTGCAGAAGATCACACCACCATTGGGGAACAAGTCGGCACAGCGTGCGTTGATAATCTCCTGTTTTCCTGAATTGCTTTGCCTCGTGGTTGTAATTTTAAAGACCATCATTTTCATGATCACAACTGAATGATTATTTCATACATAAATATGTACTTTCTGTTGAAAGATGGTAATCTCTTCGGTCAATATTCGAAATTTCACTGAAACTTTTTTGTTTTTGTTTTTTTACAACAGGTGGAAATACCTAACAAGTAATGAACTCAATGGCTCCTCACACTGGGGTCATATGGCTACTTACAGTGGCGCTGGTTATTACGTGGACCTGTCGCATTCATCTAAGAACAGCATGGAGATTTTGAATAACTTAGAGTCAAGCAAGTGGCTGGACCGTGGAACACGTGTTGTATTCTTTGATTTCTCCACGTACAATGCAAATGTTAACCTCTTCTGTATAATGAGGTATGGTCATAATGAGTAAACTACTTTGATAAAGGAAATTTTGATCAATTACTTTGATCAGTTACTGCTTTGTTTTGTCAACATATCACTCACTTTATTGCTGTGCTAATAAATATTGCTGTGTCTACAAGGTAAAGTGTTTATCGCTTAATATATTATCATATAAAGTGTTTTATGATTAAAGTTATTCATATGTAGTAATCTATCTATAATTCCAGCAGTGTGTGTGTGTGTGTGTGTGTGTGTGGTGTGTGTGTGTTGTGTGTGTGTGTGTGTGTGTGTGTGTGTGTGTGTGTGTGTGTGTGTGTGCGCGCGCGCATGTATATATGTCTTGCTTCCATCTTGGAACTATGGTGCAGTAATTGGTCTTCATTTTGATTTACTTACATTTCACTTATTTTGTTTACAACCTAAGAAGCACATACTTGATCGAAGCACACCTTAGCAAAAGTAATCATGCATCCCTATTCCAATTTTTTTTATATAGAGTCAAGGCTCATAGAAGAGCTAGAACACTGAATGGATCAGGATGCAATGGAACAAAAGGAACCATAGGGAGATAGGGAGGGGTGACACCAACAATGGGGTTGAAGGACAAAATTGAGGGAGGATTTGGACAAACAATGGGTTTGTTTGTGGGGAGGAATGCTGATAGGTGTAAAAGAGTTCAGGTGTGACAAGGAAGGACTTTGTACGATGGAGGATGCCCATTTGGCGACTGGCTATCAAGGTTAACTTTGAAATGTGGTTTGTCCGAAAAAGATTGTGGCTGATCGTGAGACCAAGGAGTATGAATGGCTGAACGGTCTCAAGAGGATTGTTGAGAAAGTATATCGAAGGGTTTGCCAGATGGCCTTTTGGAGAAAGAGAGAGTGAGTGTGTGAGATTTGTCTGAATAGAAAGGCATATTCCCATTATTTGACCACCTTGTGATCTTGTCAAGGTCTGAAGAGAGCAAAAAGGCTGCTGCCTGCCTATCTGAAGGATGTGGGATGTCACAGCAGAAGCATTAGCAAATAGATAAAGGTGATTTTCCAGAGAGTCAGAGAGATGATTATTATTTCTTATGCAGCCTGTGGCTGCTGGCTGCATCATTACTGGGAGCACGGCTGTGCTGCTGATGCACTGCCCCCTGTTTCAAGGTGGTACTCATTTTGTCGACCTTGGAAGGATGACAGGCTGAATCAACCAACCTGATGTTATTTAAGAGCTTGACAAGGGCTCACACTCAAGACCCTCACATCTTACGGCAGCCATCTTAGCCATAAAGCCAACACCAGGCTACTCAGAGAGATCATTCATGAGGATCAGGAATACGACTGGGCCCATAACACCGTCTTTGGGCACTCCAGCCTTGACAGTGAGAGGAGATGAGTTTTATTCCGTTGAGAGGCACACATTGCCTACGAGAGTAGAGGTAGTAAGTAATCTTTATAACATATCTATCAATATCTGCAGAAGAAAGAGGCTGCTGCCTGCCTATCTGACGGAAGGAGGATGTGACTACAGAGGGTAGATTTATCAGTGAAAAGACGTAGGTTCTCCACATAATCCGAAGGATTGTTGATGAAGATGAGTAACAGGACTGGATCCAAGACACTGCCTTAGGCACACTTGCCTCGACAGAATTGGAGATTATCGGATCCCAATGAGAGCCACATGCTGGCTGCGAGAGTGGAGGATGTTAGCAAGCCATCAGAGGTGGTAGCCTTGGATGCCATGGTCTCAGAGTTTGGAGAGCAAAGCAAGGTGCCAGACTGTGTCAAATGCTCGAGATGGAGGGGATGTTGACATCATTACATCAAGCAGAGAGTTGGAACCATTATTGTTGGCAAACCAAGAGATTGCGGAGGGCCTGAAGTGTCATAAAGATGTTGGCTGGAATAGCGTAGGGCATAGATAGTAATTTGACGATTGATGTAAAGTCAACCGTAAGTGGTGGCTCTTGAAGTTGCCACAGATTAGGAAGCAACAAGCATTTTAAAGAAATGTTTTCCTGATGAAAATGTTACATCACAAGAAAGCAACCTAGTTTTGAGCTGTGCTCTGGAAAACAATTCCATGGCTAACGAGGAAACTGACCGCAAAAGCTTGTTGCAAAACACAAACTCACTTGGAGATTGCAAGGAGTACAACCTGCTTCTCACGACAAAAGGTGCAGTAAAAATTGTTTCTTGGGTGAACGTACAAAACAGAAGAAGCCTGTTATTTGGTGATAGGGAACATCGTTAATGCTTGTCATTTGGTTTTTACAACAATGTACAGATTGATAACTGCAGCTCAGGAAATCTACAAGGTTATTCAGGCATATCTCAGCAGAATATTTCATGATTTGTAATATATGCCTCGGGACCTCACAACAATGCCATGCATAAGATAACAATGGTGATGGTAATGATGATGGTAATTGTAATTTGTTATTCATGTGTTTCTTCATCATCAGACTGTTTGTAGAGTTTCCTGCAACTGGCGGTGCTTTACCTGCTTTTCAAGTCTACACAGTCAAACTTCTACGCTACGTCACATTGTTTGACTACTTCCTCATGGGATGTGAGGTTCTCTTCTGCTTATTCATTTTCTATTACACAGTCGAGGAAATTTTGGAGCTCAGAAAGCACAAGTTTAATTACTTCAAGGGCTTCTGGAACATTCTAGACATCATTGTGGTGTTGGTAAGTTTCAAAGTCTGGAATTTAAGCTTTGGCTTCCGTTTCATTTGTGCTTGCAAGTTGGGGTTGAGTAAAAAAAAAAAAAGGTGAATCCTAACTGAAGCGGTTTCTCCAGGAATCGCTCACAAGCAAGGACTGGCAGGATAATGTATAAGTATATGCACACTCACCTCTGCCCCAGTTAAGGTGGACGACCCTTCTCGCAAATACTGCAGCAAACCAAAACACGGTGCATCATTTCTGTAGGTAAAGAGCACTCTTTAATCGCATATAGTTCTGGTGGAACACAAACAGTTGTCAGCGGAACAAGAAGACCGATGAAGAAGAAAACCAACTTGGCTCTGCCTACAAAAGAATGAGAGACAATGACATCATTTCCTTTACAACAAATCATTAGATGTTGGTGTTGAGCTGTCTCGTCTGGGTTTGAATCTCGCCCCAGCCATAAAATGTCCTGGTGTTATACAGGCAGGGCGAGACATATTTCTGTGTGCCATCCCATGGAAGGATGTTAAATTGGGTGTCCTGTCTTCCAGCATTAGTTGCTAGACGTTAAGATTCCAACGGTGTTCTTCATGAAGAGTAGGAGAGATGAAACTTAGTGGATAGGTTGGGTGTATGACAAGGATGAATTGATTCGATTTTGGTGAAGATCCGGATCTGAATACGAGAATTTTTTTTTTTTTTTGGTGATTCCTCACCATTGACAGATGCAGTCAAAAGCGATATGGAGCATGATATTTCAAAAAGTTGTGGATGGGTTATGACAAAACTCACTATGTCTTTCCAAAAGAACCATCTGGAAAACCCCATTCCATTCCATTGGAGCCATACTCTGTACAGAGTATCGGTGCTGCCAAAGCAGTCTCCTGGGCTATTGGGCACAATCCTGGATGGGTCACAACTCCAACGCAAGATGGCTTAATCATCCCAGCAAGCTGATACTCATTTTGCCGACATCGGAAGAATGACAGGCTGAGTCAACCCCACCTAGTATTAATTCAACAGCCAAGCAGGATTTAGAACTCAGGACCTTAGGATCCCAAGCCCACCACCCTAACCATTAAGCTAACACCAGGCATAAAAACAATATATAGCATGATATTTCAAAAAGTTGTGGATGGATTATGACAACTTGGTGGATGAGTTGGGTAGGTGACAAGAACAAGCCAATTCGATTTTGGTTCAGGTCCAGATGCAGATCCAGCCTGTATCTGGCCTATCAGTGGGATACAAAATGTAAACTGTTCAGCCTACCGGAGGTACGCGCTCCACTGAGTGCTGTTCTCGTTTACTTTAGTAAACGGGTTGGGTTATTGACAATTGCAAGGGCTAAATCCCTCCACTAAACCCTGTGATTGGATCACAGTGAGTAGCATTAGAGAAGAGAAGGACTTCATACAATCAAGGGCACGGCACGTCGTTCCCTTGGCAAAGTCAATTGGACTTTTGCAACGATGCCAGGACCTCAGCTTGCGAATGTAAGCACCCAACCCATAGGGCAAGGACATGTATTTTAATCATATTTCTGTGCATCATTCAACAATGAAAAATGTGGAAAGTGTTTTTCACCCACTTATATCCATTTCAAGAAACATCTACAGCTGCTTCACTGAAATTGTGTCCTCTTTCACAGCTCTCCTTGGTGGCCATTATTTTCAATCTCTACCGAACTGTGTCAGTGGACAACTTGCTGCAATCCCTCCTCAAAGACCCCAACCTTTATGCTGACTTTCAATTCCTCGCATTCTGGCAAACACAGTACAACAACATGGTGGCAGTCAATGTTTTCTCAGCCTGGGTTAAGGTCAGGAGTTATTATTTTTATTGTATACTGGCAGGGATACCCAACGTTGCCTGGTGCTCTTCTAACCCTGTTGGCATTTTGAAGAAATGAATTTATTTTCTCTTTTTTGTGTGTGCCTAAAACACCTCCCTACACCTACTAAGGAATAGGGTCAGGGATCATTTAAAAGTACGTTTCACAAAGCTACAAAGGCTTGATAGAGCAATAAAAAAAAAAATAGAAAAAAATATATCTTTTAACCATTTAAAAAAAAAAATTGGTCTAAAACACTCAGACACTCACTGATGGACCTCTGAAAATTTGATGAAGATGAAAGTTTCTGAGAAAAATGACAACACACACACAGACAAACAGCCAAACAGATTTGAATTCAAATGAATTATTTCATCATCTTTTCATGTTATAGTATTAAGTGGTTTGAAATTACATAATTACACTATTCATTTTGATTAATTTGTTTCATACAGTACTTTTCGAGTGAAAATCTAAAAGCGCTTCACAAAAAAAAGAAAAAAAAAGAAGAGTAATCAAAGAAAATGAGTGAGAAATTAAATGACACCAACAAGGGGAGAAATTCATTAAAAGCAACCAGAAAAAGATATCGCATTCCAAAAAAAGAATGGCATAATTAAGCTTTGTATCATGCAAAAGATCAGCAATTCTATGTACTAGAAACACTTGCTCTCTACTGGAGCAGCCGTAGGGGCTCGTGTTATTATCTTTATGATTAATACCACAGCAGAGTACCTGCCCTTCGGGCGATTTTGTTCCAAGTGCACAACATGTTCTTCGGACACGTCCCTTTATTTGGCTGGTGTATAGGCAACAGAATGCTGCCCCAATCTCTCCCGAGAATAAAAAAAATAACCCAGGTTATGTACATGAAGCAAACATATGCGTACTGCGTATGGGTATATATAATTGTGGTTGTATAGGCTCAGATAATTCCAATTGCACCTCTCGCTCCCCTCAAAGGAAGAAAATGCCAAGCTGGGTTGAAATTTTATTTCCAAAACTTGATGGAATCAATTGAAACTTCAGGAACACATTCAATGTGTCCTAAGGAATCTCTGAAAGTTTCAGCTTCTTCGGTCAAATCCTCTCCGAGGACTATTGTCACATTTTGTTGTGTTACAGCCTGAATTTGAAATGGATTAGATTTTTAAAAAATTTTGTCACCGATCTGCACAAAATACCCCATTATGATAGTGAAAACATGTTTTGAGAATTTTTTATTTCAAATTAATGAAGAATGAAAGGCTGAAATGTCATGCATGAATAAGTAAGTGTTCAAACCCCCTTACAATGACACTCCAAATTGAGCTCAGGTGCATCCAATTTCCTTTGATCATCCTTGAGATGTCTCTACAACTTGATTGGAGTCCACCTGTGGCTAATTGAATTGATTGGACCTGATTTTAAAAGAAACACACCTTTCTGTACAAGGTTTTACAGTTGACAGTGCATGTCAGAGAAGAAACTCTACCATGAAGTGCAAGGAACTGTTTCTCTGTTGTAGAACGATGAGATATAATTGTGAGGAGGCATAGATCTGGGGAAGGGTATAAAACAATTTCTAGAGTGTTGAAAGTTCCCAAGAGCACGGTGAGCTCCATCATTAGGAAATGGAAAGAATATGGAACTACCCAGACTCTTCCTATAAAGCTGGCCATCCGACCAAACTGAGCAACTGGGCAAGGAGGACCTTGGTCAGGTTGGTGACGAAGAACCCAGTGACCACTCTGACAGAACTACAGAGTTCCTTGGCTGAGATGGGAGAACATGCTGGAAGATCCTGCGGAAGAGAAGGAAGAGTGGCCAGACGGAAGCCACTCCTGAGAAAAAGGCACATGACAGCATGCCTGTGGTTTGCAAAAAGGCACGTGAAAGACACTGAGAGCATGAGGCAAAAGATTCTGTGGTTTGACGAGATGAAAATTGAACTTTTTGGCCTGAATGCAAAGCACTACGTCTGATGGAAACAGAGCACAGCTCATCACCAATTTCACACCATCTCTACTGTGAAGCATGATGGTGGCAGCATCATGTTATGGGGATGCTTTTCATTGGCAGGGACTGGGGGACTTGCAAGGATAGAGGGAACAATGAATGGAGCCAAATACAGACAAATCCTTGAGGAGAACCTGCTTCAGAGTACAAAAGACCTCAGACTGTGGTGAAGATTTACGTTCCAACAGGTCAATGACCCCAAGCATACAGCTAAAGCAACACTGGAATAGCTTCAGAACAAGAATGTGAAAGTCCTTGAGTGGCCCAGCCAAAGTCCAGACTTGAATCCCACTGAGAATCTGTAGAAAGACTTGAAGATTGCTGTTCACTGACACTCCCCATCCAACTTGAGAGCGTCAGCAAATCTGCAAGGAAGAATGGGAGAAAATCCCCAAATCCAGATGTGCAAAGCTGATACAGATGTACCCAAAAAGAGTAGAAGCTGTAATCGCTGCCAAAGGCACTTCTACAAAGTATTAATAAAGATTAACTCAGGCAGTTGAATACTTATTGACAAAAAATATTTCAGCTTTTCATTTTTAATTAATTTGTAAAAATTTCTAAAAATGTTTTTTCACTTTGTCATTATGGGGTATTTTGTGTAGCTCGGTGACAAAGAAATTAAATTTAATCCATTTTAGATTCAGGCTTTTACACAACAACAAAAATGAGGGGTGTGGGTAGATACCTTCTGAAGGCATTGTACTTCTTACATTAAATTAATTTTGATAAATGAATTTCTTACTGAATTTCCTTCAAATCCATGTATGGTATCTAAACATGGTTATCGTTCTTTCGGTTATGTACAAAATAAACTTTCTGTTCCACCTTTTATGAAAAAGAAATTATATTTTCTGCAGGGTGGGTATAGCCACTGTGATCTCAGTGCCTGAAATGGATAATAATGAATGAGGCTTTTATAAAGAAGTTTTCTCAAAAGCAAGTAGGCTGAGCTACGTTCCAAACAATTGTGAAGGAGATATGGTCTGTAATGAGAGAACTACAGTATTAGTTTGAAGTTGGATGTCTTATTCTGGGCTTGGCCCATTTTTCAAAAGCTTATTTTGGGATGGGGGTACAAAAATTGTGATAAAACACAAAAAACTACCAACACTGCAATGCTATGATATATTTTCCAACACAAGGAGAGCCTACCTTACCAAACATCACTATGAGCATTATTCCCCTCAGATGGTACTGATGGCAAGGATTTGGGGACCTGCCGAATGGCATAAGGCCTGGGATATTTCATGGGGTGGGGCGTCGCCCAACATTATAAAACCACTGGCGGACGGGAAGTGAATGTATTTCAATGAATCTCTTATGGAGGTGGAGGAGGAGAGGAGATTGGGACCATACTCTGTGCAGAGCGTTGGTGCTGCTTAAGCAGTCTCCTTGGCTATTGGGCACAATCCTGGACGAGTCTTCACTCCGACACAGTACACCAGCATGCTGACACTCATTTTGCCGACCTCGGAAGGATGACAGGCCGAGTTAACCCCACCTGGTATTAATTCAACAGCTGAGCGGGATTTGAACTCAGGACCCAAGGATCCAAAGCCCACCACCCTAACCATTATGCCAATATCAGGCATATATTCTTATATTTCTAGCATGAGGCAAAGTTTTTTTTTACTATAACTGCACCATATTCTTACCAACCGCATTCGCTCTGCATCCAGCCACAAGCTGCCGCAGTAGTTTGAGCCAACTGCCTACCTGCCTTTGGTCACCCCAAATCAGTGCCCATTCCGTGGAAGTTGCGATGGTCACGTGGGCTACAATTGGGTATTCCTATCCCATGATCTTTCTCTCTCTGCTGAATTTCAATTACATTCCAAATGAACACTTTTTTTTTTAGCAATCAGAACTGCTGTTAAGCTTAATTCTGCTGTTTAAATTTTGAAAATCAGTTCAGATTAAGAGTTTGTGCAGCGTTTTATTAACCGTGTGTGGAAATTAAAAAATAAAAAAGTGGAGACACCCGAAGTTTATGTGCCTGGCAATATAGAGCCTCGCGGCTCTGAAAACGCAATTAAACACAAAAGAAGAAGAACATCTGGTCTCTCATTAAAAGAAGAATTATTCACAATAGCCAAGGTTTCACACATTTTTTTTTCTGTTCAGCTCTCCAATGAGTACCGGCAGAAATTGTTTGGTACTCACAAAAAAAGAAGAATGTCAGCTTTGAACGTGCTCGTCTACATTCCCAAGCACCATTCAGACTTTTAAAACACCTCAGCTTAAAATGCATCTCACTCCTCTGTAAGCGCTCTTTGAAGTACGCGTTTAGTTTGTTTTTTTCTACCGCGCATGAGTACCTGCATACCAGTTATGTGAACCCCTGACAATAACTAGTCTAATAACGAAGGACCCACCTCAACTAAGTTTGCACGCAAATTTACGTGCATCCGACATGCTGGGGGGGGGGGTCACGTGACCCTCAAGAAGGGCCGCTTTTGTGCTTCGTGAGTGCCTGCTTCAAGTTTTTTTTACGTCATGTATCATCCATTCTATCTGTCAAGATGTCAAGGCGTTCATTTACCACAGCGTTCCAACTGTCCGTCTGTCGGTCTGCAGAAGAGTTTGGGAACCGAGAAGCTGGGAGGCGATTCGGCATGGACATGTCCGTCATCTGGCGCTGGAGAACAAGCAAGGCAACGATAGAGAAGGTGCCAAGGAAGACGGTGCTGAGGGGAAAGTCAGCGAAGTGGCTTCAGCTCGAGGAGCATCTCATCGCTTGGGTCCGGGAGAAGAGAGAGGGTTCTGCCATCTCAACACTTGCTCTCAGGCTGAAGGTGAAGAGCTCAGCTCAGGAGGATGACATTTGGGACTTCACAGCCAGCCTGTCGTGGGCTTACAGGTTAATGGCACGCCATCACCTGTCAGTTCGACAGGTTGTCCAAAGACAAGTTTCCAGCCGGCGTCATGATTCGTGCGCAGCAGAAGAGGTGGATAGACGAGGGACTGGTCCAGGACTGGGTGCGCATGGTCTGGAGTCGTAGGCCGGATGGTGGTCTCTCCCCACACGACCGAGCATGCTAATCCTGGATGCATTTAGATGTCACAAGACCAACGACACCAAAGTGCTGCTCCGTCGGACCAACACCGATCTCATCGTCATCCCAGGTGGGATGACATCACTCCTGCAGCTCCTCGATGTCCATCAACAAGCTGTTGAAGGACAGGCTATATGTCGCTGCTGGTCCGACTGGATAGTGAGTGGGGAAAAGACCTACACCAAGACCGGGAGGATGAGAAAGGTCGACCTTCCGATGATTTGCGGCTGGATCGTCAAGGTGTGGGAGGAGATACCGTCGGACATCATCAAGTGAGCATTTCTGAAATGCTGCATCTCCAACAACATGGACAGCACAGAGGACGACATCATTTGGGAGGTGAAGGCTGCAAATGACGGTGACAGTGACAGGGACTTGCTCGACCCTGATTCCGCCAAGGAGTTACGTGCCGTCTTCGACGAGGAAAGCATTGACGAGGATTACCTATTTAGCTAAATTGCTTCATCAAACCCAAACGGCCCTTTTCAGGGCCACAAATCCACAAGAAATATGTATGATACCGGTAATGAATCCCTTTTCTTCCTTTTTCTAGAAACAAAAAAATTATCTTTATAATAATAATAAATAACAATGAAAAATAAAAACTTCTTGGTGTCCTCTCCTCTCTCTTCAACTTCTTGAAAATAAGAATAAGACTGTTAGACAAAATTAAGTGGACGTGGGAGTAAGCATGTTGATACCTCCGTCACTTTGTTCCGTACAAAGTTAATGTACAAACATATTTAGATCTAGATCAGCAAATAAAATGATCAATATAATTTTTCATTTATTTTGAGGGTGAAAAACATGGGTGCGATTCATACACGGCCGGCCACAGTTTATACACCGGAAAATAGGGTATTTTATGATCTGCCGTCCATACTAACCCCCATGGCACGTGTTCCATTTATTGTAAATTGAATTGTAATCATTTCATCCCTGTTGTTTTTTTTCCCCCTCTTGCTGTTTCAATTTTCTTGTGTATGGCAACTAGGCTGCCGGGTCGCTATCATTTTGTTGGGACGTGACGATGCCGCTGATGTTGTGCCCCTCCACCAGTACACTGGTACTCATTTCCCTGACCTTGTAAGGATGAACAGGCTGAGTCAATCCCATCTCGTGTTAATTCAGCAGCCAAAGGGGATCGAACTCAGGACCCTGTGATCACAAGCCAGCCATCCTTACCACTAAGCCAACACCAGGCTTGCCACCATTTCAACACACACTTTGAACTCACTTGATCTCTGTTTGGGTTATTGTGACTGTCACGATCACCGGGAAAATAGCTGCATTGCTGCGTTGGGTTTTATAATCTTTTTGTGGATAACTTGAACTTTAGCGAGTCACACTCTATTGAAATTGCTCTCCCGCTGGGCACAGTAGTCCACTCGTACCACCATTTTGAGTGCTCGCTGTGGACAAAAGTCTGGCGTGCTGCCAAATCGGTTATGGACGCTCCAATATATAATTGATCTAGGTGTAAGTGCAAAAAGGCCTTTGATCTGGCTCGTCCCATACAGACCTATTGGTCTGTACACTATATGATCACCATAACATCTATAATTTTTTGTTTGGTCCCGGGGCCACAAGAGGAATTGTCCTCGATTTTTGCATCTATTGCTAAAAGGTGTGTGTGTGTGTGTGTGTCTTATCCACTGCTGCCACTCGCTTGTATTAACAGGAACTTATAGGCACTCGACACCGCTCATACATGGATATTTCTCGTCTTTCTTGTATCTCCATGAGTCCGATTTGCATCCAGGAAAACAACAATTGTGGTTACCATTTCGAAGTTGCCACTCATTCATATAAATACTGAAAATTATGTTTAAATGACGACTTGAATTACGGATCTTGCATGAGCAATAGCAGGTTGAAAGCCCACGCGAATATATGCATCACTGAAAATGCACACATACACACACACACACACACACACACACACACACACACACACACACCCCGCATGTGCAAAAACCTCATTAGCATTCAGTCATTTTTGAAAGTCTGGTATTGCTTATCGTTGTCCTGAATTTGGCCAATTCACGTATCATGGTCTCAAACCGAGCAAATGTACATTATATATCATGCATGACTTGTGAATTTCATTTGGGTAAGTTGACTTTCACTTGTACACACACAAATGATATTCTCAACCTGGGTGCACTGTAAAATTGGACTTTCCTCTGGAATTAAACATTGGCCAGCTTTAAGAAACATAATAACCTTGAACCAACAAACCCATGTGAAATTGAATGAATGTGAGCAAAAGCACTTGTGACTTGTTACCCTTGCTGAAGGAGAGGATATTGAATTTGGAGTCATTCGTTTGTTTGTCTGTCTGTCTGTTTGTTTGTTTGTCCCACAGAGTTTTTGTGTTTTTCTCCGCAACCGCTTGTCGGATTGAGATGAAATTTTCACCATTGGTGCGACGACTCATGTGTCATGTTTTCATGGTAATTATGACATTATTGGTCACGTAGTGTGGCAGCCATGTTGGAAAAACAGAAAAAATTTGGACCTCTGTATCTCTGAAACCGCACCAAAGAAAAAATTGAAACTTGGCACATGATAAGTACTCCTCATGGGGAATGAGTGTGATTTTATGACATCATAGGTGCCCTCGTTTTGACGTCATAATTGCATATGTAGAACACCACATCCGATCAGTATGAAAATTTTTGAGGGTCATCTGGGGATAAAATGGCCCACAAATATTTTTTTGATGACATCATCGGTCACACGATTTGGCAGCCATATTGTTTTTTTTTTTAACCTTCAAAAATCTTCTTCCCCAAAATGGCTGAACAGATGGAGGTGAAACTTTATACATATGACCGCCTATCCATGAGAAACCAATGGTTCACACATATGACATCATAGGTCAAATGGTTTAGCAGCCATATTGGATTTCCTCTAAAACCTCCAAAAAAAATCTTCTCCAGAACGGCTGGACAGATCGAGGTAAAACCTCACACAAATGTTCCCCAAGGCATGCATGTACAAGGTTGTTATGTAATAATTGATAGGTTACATGGTTTGGCAGCCATATTGGATTTAAGAAACATTAAATAATGTTTTCTCTGTACCGCTTAATCAATTGATGTGAAACTTCACAATTTTGATCTAGTATTGATATTTATAAAAACAAAACACACACACATCACAAAGATCACAATTGTAATGTAGTAAAAATACGTTTTTTTATTTCAACTTGATCGGACACATGGTCTAGCAACCATAATTATTTAGTTTTTTGATCTGGGTTTTTTGCTCTTTTTAATAAGGCTCACTTGGCTGTGCCTGGATGGGTTTGAGGGTAGAGGAGTAGCAGCTGAAATGCGAATCCTATTGAGGTTCCTCCTGATGACTTCATCTTTTATTTTTGCTTGTTTGGGTTCCTTGTGATTCCTCCAATGCAGGACTGTTCCTATTTGGTCTTCCATTTGATTTGAATTGAATTCATTATAATCACATTCTGAATTGAATAATGAATAATAATTTTTAAAACGCTATAGGTCAGTGTCAGTTGTCCGATCAAAGCTGGATGTCTTGGTAGCCTGTCATCATTGCCAGCAGTTATAAAATGGAAGTTCTAATTATGTCTCTTATTAATTACATAATACACCAGTACACAAATTCCACACCAAATACACCACACAAAACAAGTCCTGGTGAGGGTCTGCAATCTCTGATTGCTCTTTTTCTTGTTATTTTAAGTTTTTTTAATGATCAACAGTTATATATGTTATTCAGAAACAAATCAGATTATGCAGAAAATTATTTGTCCTTGCTGATTCAAATTAGCTAAAAAAAAGGAAACTGTAACAAGGAAATATTAATTACAGTAAATGAGGTGTTCAGTGATCTTAGATGAAAGAGGAAAGTGTACTTAGATGGCCCAATAACTTGAGGATAGCGTAAGATATTTATGCAGTATGGCCAGATATAAGTAAACAACTTGATGATTTCCTCTCTAAGTTTGGGCTAAACAGCAAAATGGCAACCACCCCTCCCCCTCCCTCCCCACAACCACGCTGCTTCTGCGAGCAGAATCAACTTGAGATTTTATATGAGAACAAAGGATCAGATGTTTGATGCCAACCACAGTGGCCTTCATCAACAACTGAAACGAAATAGGATGCATTTGGCAGCCCTCAATATACCCCTCAAGAGATACATGGAGGGGAAGCAATAAGTTGAGGCTGCTTATGAAGTGAGTGGAGAGGTGAGGGGAATCCAGGTGGTCGTGCGGGTGGGATGGTGTGGAGGGGAGGGTTAGAGAAGATTTGGAGGATGGAGGGCAGAGGAGATTGAGATGGGGGAAGTTGGTAGATGCCTGAGGAAGTTTGTTGTTTACAACAATTATGGTGTAGATTTCTCATCATAGTCCTTGAAAAAAAACAACAGCAACTAGAATGCATCTCAAAATGCAAAGTCCGTCCACTTTGTGCTCAAACTAAACTTGACGAAAACAACAGCTAGAAAAAAATCTACATTTTATTAATGAGTGTTCTTCATATTCTCATAATAAAGGTTTTTGAAAATTTAATGACAAAAGCTCAAATGGTAAACTATAAATCATATTAAGTGGACAAAATATAGAAACGGGGAAGCGATTAAAAAGCCAGCCGTCTCGAGCTGCGCACAACGGACGGGCTAATAAGCCTATTCGTACTTATTGTGACTTTGCCCTTTGACATTTTGACCCAATTATTAATTAGTCTTCTGCATATTGTCATAATAAAGGTTTGTTGAAAATTTGATAAAAGCACAAATGGTAAAAAGGTTATGGCCTGAACACACACACACACACACACACACACACACACACACACACACGTGCGTTTGCAAAACCACATCACCCGCTATGCGAAAAAGGGGGGGAGGGTGACGGACTAATTGGGTCGTTATTAAAAACAACAATAATTTTAAGAAAGCAACAAACATCTCGGTGTTGAGGTTTTTCCCTGCAACAGAGATTCTCTTTCTTGCGAAAAGCATACGCTTCAACCCAGGAACCTCTTGCACATGACCCACACACACTTGGTAAGAAACGTCGGTGGAACATAAGCTATTCATGCTTGAATCCCATAATGCTCATTTTTGCTGTGGATGGCATACGTGTTAGCAAGTCACACTTAGATGTGCGGGTAAGGTGCCAGCCGGCTTCCATCTAGGACACTTGTCTCTGATCAACAAGGCAATAAGCCTGGTGTTGGCTCAGTGGTTATGGTGGTGGCTTGGGATCCTAGGGTCCTGAGTTCAAGCCCCATGTCTGCTGAATTAATACACCAGGGGGTTGACTCAGCCTGTCATCCTTCTGAGGTCGGCGAAATGAGTACCAGTTCCAGTGTGTATACTGGTAGAGGGGCACTGCATCAGCGACACAGTCGCGCTTCAAGAAATGATAGCTACCCCGGCAGCTAAACTGCCATACGACCACCACCACCACCACCACCAACTAGGCAATTGGTGGGTATTTATTTTTGAAGTGAATCCAGTGTATGCAGAGGCCTGGTCCATGTGTTGTAGTGAAGAACCATAGAATTGTGTAGCTGTATTCCTGTATAATGCCTGCTGTTGGCTTAATGGCTAGAGTGATGGGCTTGGGATCTGAGGGTCCTGAGTTCAAATCTCACTTAGCTGTTGAATTAAAACCAGATGGGGTTGACTCTGCCTGTCATCCTTCCGAGGTCGGCAAAATGAGTGCCAGCTTGCTGGTATCCTGTGTTGGAGTGGCAACCCGTCCAGGATTGTGTCCAATAGCCAGGAAGACTGCTTCGGCAGCACCAATGCTCTGCACAGTGTATGGTCCCAATGGATGGATGGATTCCTGTATAATTATAGTATTATATGTGGGTGCTACTTGTCCAATTAATCATCAGTATTCCAGAGTCTAAAGCAAGGAAAGGGGGACTGCACGCTGTTGTTTATCAGTAACTCCCACATGTCTTTCCATCTCTCCCACGTATTCTTTCCCACAGTCGTCGCAGTTCATGCAGTAAATTTTAGTGATGACAAATCAGATAGCAAACTCAAACCTGTAAGCACTTTTGGATGTTTACGCTCTACATAATCTATCCAACCCTTTAAAAAGACATGGGAAGTTGGGCAATTTGAACCCCCATCCCAGTGATGTCATTGTCTAATGCTTGGTCACTGGTGACAGGCTAAAGCAAGGAAGTGGGAACTGCTCAGAGCCACTGTGATCAGTACCTCCAGCACATGTTTGATCCAGTGATGAGCGGTTTGCACTAAAGCACATGGATCAAGTCCGTGAGGTTAATGCATTGGTGACCACATGCATATGAGCCAATGTATTACATGAATGAAAATCGAGCAATTTATATGTTCTGAGTAGGTTTTTTGTATAAATATTTGTAAATTTGTACAAACAGTGTTTTGTCCAAACGGTGTTTTTGTGGCAACTTTCAAAAAACAACAACCCTCCACAATAGACTCCATTTGTGGTTGTTGTTTTTTGTTTTGCTTATTATGATCGAACAAGGGAACTCACTTTGTTCCAGCATCCCAATACAAATGACCTGTTTGTATTTTCCCTGTGTGTATAAACTAGATATAATCTTTCAAAAATATACGTTCAGTATATTTTGGTTGCTTACGAGCTCCCATGTCAGTTGCACTTTAAATTCCGCATTAAATTTTAATATCTGGCATATTTACATCCTTTTGTGCTTCTCATTGCATTACTAAAAAGTGATTACATACAGTATATTACCAAAAGAAAAAAATTATATATATATATATATAATTATATATAAATAATCATATATAAATATAACATATATATATATATGTTTATTATATATGTTATATAGTTATATATATATATATATATATTATTTATATATATATATATATATATGATTATATTATATATATAGTTATAATATATATATATATATATATATATATATATATATATATATATATATATACTTGATATGGTTATATATATATATGAAGACCACAAGGGGAAAACCAGAGAATGTCAGGATAAGTCAATTTTGAAGAAAATGAAAAACAAAAAAGTTTCAAGACTTTTGTGACTGTTTAATAACTGTCATATAGATTTCTTTTCCAGTAAAAGGAAGAGTGATCATTGGCGATCAAATTAAGCATGTAGCATTTGCCAAGCTTCTGTGTTATTTAATTTAAGAGCAAAGATCGAATCAATGTTGCAAACTGACATCACTGGTTATTCCCTTGTTTAATAATTGCCATGCAATTTTAACCCAGATGTGTAGCAAATTCATGCTTGTTGGTTATTAGCACACATTACATGAATTTGGTGATCACAGATTATTTTTTTCAACATTAAACGTCATTGTTTTTTTGTTTGATTTGTGTTCAACGCCATACTCAAGGGTATTTCGCTTATATGACGACGGATTCTCCATTTCTTACTCCGTACTACTAATATGATGGAAAACGGGAGGAAACCAAGGATAAACCACCCCCGCGATAGCCGAAGTCACCTCATGTGACTCCCTCATATACCTAAGCAGGTTGATTGGGCGGTGGGTACAGAATGAGGAGGGTACTCAGACGCGCTAACCATTAAGCCACGGCGTGGGTCCCATAAAAGTCACAATAAAGGTTTGACCAGGCTTGAACCACGATATGCACCAACTACAGAGCCCAATATAACCAAATAGGCTATTGTAGTGCTCAGAGTTTATGCTGTGAAAGTTTTACAACCTTTCATTTTTTAGTTTCTCAACTCTGAATATTATGGTGGAACAGTTAACATGAATGAAAGGGAGATAACCAGGAGTAAAGTACTGACAACTCTGGGTTTCTACTTGTTCAGCTTTGACAACACTTGTTTTTTCATTGCACGGCTAAACTTTATACCATATAAATTGTGACACCCCTGGTTATTGTTTAAGTAATATTGTGAGAGGAAACCTTATGTTGCCAACTATTGGCAGGTGCAATAACCCTGAAATTTATAAAAAGTGACATCTCTGGTTTTCCCCTTGTGGTCTTCATATGTTTATATATATATTGTACGGCTGTGGAAATTCGCAAACCACCATTCAGTCCCGTAGGTGAGATATCTCTAAGTACATGTGTAGTTAGCCCAAACCCATGTCTAAAGGGAATTTGTGTGATTCATTCGGGCTGCGACACTTTGAGATAGCCGTTTTTCTTCTTCTATCTTTATTGAACCAACCACGTCTCAACCGCAACCACCTTAACCACCACGCCAGCCATCGTCACCAACTGCAACCACGCTCCAACCCTCAGACAACAACAACAACAACAACAACGCCAACAGCCACAACCTTTACCGACACAACTCGCTCCCACATCATCGCATCATGCCATTCCCAAACGGCACCATGACCATCAAACCACCACCAAACCCCTCCACCAACCTCACCTCTCTCCTTCTACGGCCATTCCCGCATCACCTGTGAACACTGAGCGTCGGGCTGTCCTGGGCTCGTTCAGCGATACGCACCGAGCCCCGAGTGCAAATAGCGGCCTTTCCGAGGGAAAATTCGGATCAGGAATGCTACACGCCCACTTCTGATCCGTCCAATTAGCAACCGCGGGCGGCTTGCTCCGCCTCCAGGCGCGTCTGTATGGAATCGAAATATGCAAATTCTGGATCAGGGAGGTTCACGCCCACTTTACCTCCGTCCAATGGGTGAGCGTGGCTCCGCCCCCAAGCTCATCCTGATCCGAAATTTGCATATGGGTTCTCCTGCCGGCCTATAAAACGCCGAGCGCACGGCAGAGAAGAGCGAAGAGATTTCGTGCAGAAAAGCAGAGAGAGTTTTGAAAGCGGAGAGAGTTTTGGCAGTCAAGTCGGGTTGGAGAGCGGAGTCGAGTCGGGTGGCGAAGGCATCGAGGTGGTTTCTGCAGTCGGCTGAGGAGAATTGGGGGAAGAGGCCAAGGAGCTCGGTCCGAGGCAGGGAAGACGGCGGTCGGCGACGAGGTCGCGGTGGGATCGCTCGTCGCGGGACCCAAGCAGCCAGCCATTCTCCTCCCCCAGGGCATCAACAATTCCCCCCCCCCTTTTCCCCCACGCTGAGAAAGTGCAAAAAGGGGCCCCGTTCCCACCCCACTCAAGCGGTGCCAACGAAACCCGCGAAGGAGCACGAAGTCGGGCACCGCCATGCAGCCACATTTGCGGCTCGTCACGAGGACGCGGGTAGGACCCCCCCCCCCCCGGTCTCGCGGGCCTGGCCGCTCCTTCAGGTCACGCGCACATATTGGCCCATGGGCCCCGTCTGCCCCCTTGTCTTTGAGGTGGCCTTTTCTTTGCTTTTGAGTAAATGTTGTTGGCGCCGTCTGTAAAGTAGAACTGTATAAGTGTTGCCGTGTGTTCGCGTATTCGTAGTAGATCTGCGTCGTTGTTTCTTTGTGTGCATTTGCTATATGTGCATTCTGATTCTGTTTGGCTGTATATGTGTGCTTTGTGTCTGTGTCTGTGTGTGAAATAAATGTGCATTATGTTGAATTGTTCCCCGTTTCGCTGCGTCCTTTCCTTCGTTTGAATCTCCATCTTGCTCCACGTAAAGGGTTCGTAGTGGGCTTAATACGCCCGATAATTAATCGGAACCGTCAAGGCCGACGATAACACTGCTCGTTATCCCGATAGTACGGAACGGGCCGCCCAAGCGGCTCGCGTCCGGAGTCGACCTGCGGCGAGGTGCGATCGCCCGGTTTACCATCCGCGTGGGTACTTAGGTAGGTCGATTTGGCGAACAACCCTATCCTACGCGGGTGGCCGATTGGGCACGATCGTGGTGAGGCCGAAAGGCCCACCCGTGACTAGCTCCCGGCGTTAGTCAGAGGGTCACGACAGAATTGTCCGTCCGGTGGGCGAGCGTGCCGCGATTCGAGTCACGTGGCCATTCGCACGCCGGCCGGGCGCGAATTCGCAACACTGGTGTCAGAAGTGGGATTCGAATCCCTCCCGCCTCCAAGCTAAATTCACGGGGAATCGGTCCAGGGGTGAGAGGAGCGACCCCCGATTCCCTCCAAATTACGAGCGATTTAAAATTAACCATTACGAGAAATAAGATGGAGTCTCAAGGCGAGCGGAGCTGGGGGTAGTAGGAAATTGATAGAATGTGTAGAATCCATGGTCCAGGATGAAATCCCCATGCAGGAAATGTTGGTTGTGCAGGAACACGAACTCCCCCAACTGAACCCAGAACCCGAAATGGGTGCGCAGAGGCCGCGGGGTATGACACCCCCCCTCCCCACCTCCGTCAAATTCCTCCCCGGCTCCCAGCGAAACCGAGACCGATGGTGCGGATCGGTCCTGCTTTCGCCATTAGTTCATCACCCAAAAATGGATACAAACACAAACAAAACGGAAGAAATGCGGGGTGAGATGCAGCAAATGGGCCGAAGCCTGCAGGCGGGCATGAAAGCAATAACGAGGGAGTGCGTAATGGCGGCGCCACGTGCTGGAACGAACGAGCTGGGAGGGGGTGCAACGGTTGTCAGGCCCGCAGTGGAGGCGGGTGAGGACAAACTAATTCGGGAGACGTGTTGGGCGAGGGTCGTGACAGAGAAGGTGACGGAAAAAGTGACGGCAACACAGAGGGGAAAACTAATTGGGGTGACGGAGACGTGCACGAGGGAGATAAGACACGAGGTGAAAGGAATTGGGAGGGAGAGAAAAGAACAATTAAGACGGAAAGCAAGGATGAGGTACGCGGAGATCGTAAAAGAGCAAGGAGTGAAACAGAGGAAGGACGGGAGTGACTTAAGGAGAAAGCAAGGTTGACCTACATAAAGATAAGGGAAAGACGCCAGAAAGAAGCAGAGACTAATAGACACGAGGGGACAACAGAAACTAATAAATGTACAGAGACACGGGAGATAGAGGGTGAATTGGACGTGGTTAGAGACGAGCACACACACACAGAGTTAGTGGAGGACGATGAGGGGGAGCTGGGGACTGTGTCGGACCCGGTGCGAGCAGTTGATAGCCTCCTCCAGGAACGAGGGGAGGAGTATGCCCCCTTGAGGCGACTCACGACCAGGTGAGTTCGGTCGAGCTTCGCGGAGTTGAGGGGCGGGTGCTGTAGACGGGTGCACGTGCAGCTTGGGGGTATAGAGGCCCCGAACCCCTGTGGGACACGAATCCCCAGTGTGGTTGTCCCGGTGTGTGTGGTGCAAGGTCTCAGTGTGCCCCAGAGTGGGAGTGCGGCCCCGTGTGCGAGTGGTGTGGTGGCAAGTGTGCCGAACAGCGTGCTTCTCAGCACGCCGTGTGTGAAAGGGGAACCGCAGGTGGAAGGAGCCACGTGTGCAAGGGATGGATGGCACGAGTGAGTGAGCGGGCCGAGTGTAAGGAGAACAGCGTGTGTGAGGTCGCTGTGTGCAAGGGAGATGTCGGTCGGCATGCGGGAGCACGCAGCCGTGTCTCCCGGTGTGAATTTAATGAGTGGAGTCTGAGCGTCGTAACACGCAGGTGTGCATGGGTCGAATGGCGACGACGACGGCGACATGTGAGGGACAAAAGCCGGGTAGCGGCCGTAGTTGTTTGAGCACCGTGCCGGGTTTACACGGCAGCGAGCGCGAGGTCCGTGCTGTGCAACGCACGAGGCCGCCACGTGCTCGCTGCGCGAGTGAAGCCCGGTCCGGAAACGCCAGCGGTGGATTTGCCGATCCCGCGGACGGACAAAAGTTAGGCAGGATACGGATTTGGACCGGACGGGTTCTCCACGCGAGCTTGTGTTAAGCTCCAACGGGCAGAGCACATGTGTTCGCGTGGGGAGCCCCTCGGAGTGCGAGGTTTGCCTCTGGGGTGCGCAGGGTGACGTCATGGCTGCACGTGGGATTGGAATCCGGCAGGAGGGGTATCCCTGCCGATGGTACCGTCCAAGAGGACGAGGTACACGTGCAGCTGCATGACGTCACGGGCACGTACAAAGTGCGCGAGTTGCGAGTTGCCGCGCTGGTTGCTGCCGCGAGAAAAAAAAAGAGAAAAAAGCAAGCCTCGCTTTCGGCTGTGAACAGGATTCCCTGGCAAGGGTGGAAGACCCCCTTGGCCAGGGCACAGGATGGAACTAGCTCGGGGAAGGTTAGTGTTAGTTAGACCGGCTCCATGGGCAGGGGTAATCCTCATGGGGCCCGTGGAAGGGATTAGGTAGAGGGATTGTAGCCAGATTTAGGTTGGGAAATTGATTTTTAGAGATTTGGAGACAGAGACAGACTGTGAGTGTGTAGAGGACGTAGCTTAGCTACGTAGTTGTTAAAAGGAACGTGCTGTAGTGTAAGGGACGACGTGGCGAGCACGAGTTAGTTAGGGGAGGTAGTTAGAAGGATGGCAGAGTTCAGCAGTGTGCGTGTTGAAGAGTTGTGAGTTGTGTTTGGAGACATGGTGAGTGAGTGAAGCCAGCGGTCTGAGTGTATGGAGCAAATGTGAAATGCATGGTGCGATGAGTGATTGCGGGGAGGAGTGACTCCCGCCCCAAGGGACCCCGGTCAGTGTAGAGTGAGTTAGCTGGGTTAGTTAAATTGACAAAATGGAAGTCGTTTTGCTGTTGGTGGAGTGCAGGCTCGAAACCTGTTTTGGAGGGGTGCAGGAGCCCTGTTGACGGGCTGGAGCGTGCTGCGAAAGGTGAGTATCGCTGAGTGGGTACCCCGGGCACCGGGCTAGTCGGCCGTGGTAGGCCAAGGCCCATGGGCCGGGATAGCGTAGTGGCCGCACGTGCGCCCGCATGATGTGGGGTCTGGGGCGCCATTAGCCCGCGTGGCAGTGCATTGGGCACGGGTGACCCTCGGAAAGGGCCCGGGAAGCCAGCCTGCCACGTGAGCGTTTCAGGGGAGTCGCCAGGAGGGCACTCCCCGTGTTTAGGGAGCTGGTAGGCTCGGAGCAGTGTAGTGCCCGGGGGTGCCATCGTTTGGGAATCGGCAGAAGGTAGTGCCTCCAAGGGAGCCACGCGTCCCAGCCACGAAAAACCGTGTGAGGACGGGAGGAAAATTGGGGGGCGAGGCCCGAAATTGTGAGGACACCAACACAGGCGACGGAATCTTGGTTGCTAGAAACCGATAGGTTAAGCGAGAGCGCCTTTTGAAAGCCCCGGGTAGTTAACAGTTAAATGATAGGGTAGATTAGGAAGTGTACCCCTCCACACCATCCATCCTTTCGCTCACGTTGTGGCCGCTGACCCACTTTGGGTTAGATCGCTGAAGTCTGGGGAGGCCATCTTGAGGCTTTATTGGGCCTCGACGCAGGATGCTAGCCCTCCCTCATTCCCCTCCAGGAAGGGAACGTAGGGGTTGGGAGTAGGCTAGGGACGATAGGTTGCCGAACAAGGACAGTAAAGGGGGTTAGGGACGAAATTATAGTGGGAAGTAAAAATAAAAACAACACAAAAAATAAGTTGGGCTAAATTGGTTTTAGAAATTAAGGGAGTGGGTATGGACAGTGACAGGCAAAGGCGATAGATGGGAGGGAGACAGGTAGGTAGGTCCGAGCCCGCCTTCTGTGTGGCCAGCACCACCGCACTCCCTCACCAACCTGCACTGCACGGCAAGAGGCCGGCCAACTTCATCGGCTGTTGTTTTGCTGCGAGGCCTGCACCGGCGGATCGTCTGCAGCTGTTTTCTGCAAGGCCTGTGCCGGTCATCATCACTGCCGGCTGTTTTGCTTCAAGGCCTGTGCCGGCCAGTTCATCTGCCGCTGTTTTTGCTACAGCGGCCCTGTTTTGCCATGCCTTGCCTGCCTGCCTTTGCTTTGGCCCATGCCCACTGCCCCTGTTCACCAGCCCCGTTCAATTTTGCTTTGCCCCCCCTGTTCATTGCCATGTGCGCCAGGATCAAGGCAACAGTTTGCAAGCTGCAAAGAACTGTCCTGTTGGCAGCTACAACACGGCCTGCAGTGCGGCCCGTGCGCCGGTTCTCTGTTGACTCTTCTTTCTTTTCCTGCAGAGTCCATTGATCCTGGGCCATGGGAGTAGTTAAATTATAAGGTTAAGGTGTTAAGTTGTATTGTAAATATGAGTGCGCCCCCGGCATGTCTGTCTAGCGCTGGCAATTTATTTAAGTCGTCCGAGTGAGTGGGTTTGTTTAGTTAGTTACTCAGCCCTCAGGTTATTTATTTTGGGGACACAAATACCATGAATGTCGCACTCAGGGATCCGAAGTAAAACGTACTAGGGAAGAACTACACATGATGGCACACGAAAATTTGACGACTCGGACAAGTCTGTAAAAAGGGGAGGGGTAGTGTTACGGCTGTGGAAATTCGCAAACCACCATTCAGGTCCCGTAGGTGAGATATCTCTAAGTACATGTGTAGTTAGCCCAAACCCGTTGTCTAAAGGGAATTTGTGTATTCATTCGGGCTGCGACACTTTAGATAGCCGTTTTTCTGTTCTATCTTTATTTTGAACACAACCACGTCTCAGCAGCAACCACCTTAACCACCACGCCAGCCATCGTCACCAACTGCAACCACGCTCCAACCCTCAGACAACAAACAACAACAACAACACCAACAGCCACGACCTTTACCGTCACAACTCGCTCCCACATCATCGCATCATGCCATTCCCACACGCACCATGACCATCAAAGCACCACCTGTGAACACTGAGCGTCGGGCTGTCCTGGGCTCGTTCAGCGATACGCACCGAGCGCGAGTGCAAATAGCGGCCTTTCCGAGGAAAATTGGATCAGGAATGCTACACGCCCACTTCTGATCCGTCCAATTAGCAAGCGCGGGGCGGCTTGGCCCGCCTCCAGGCGCGTCTGTATGGAATCGAAATATGCAAATTCTTAGGATCAGGGGAGGTTCACGCCCACTTTAACTCCGTCCAATTGGCGAGCGTGCTCCGCCCCCAAGCTCATCCTGATCCGGAAATTTGCATATGGGTTCTCTGCCGGCCTAAAAACGCGAGCGCACGCGCAGAGAAGAGCGAAGAGAGTTTCGTGGCAAAAGCAGAGAGAGTTTGAAAGCGGAGAGATGTTTGGCAGTCAAGTCGGTTGGAGAGCGGAGTCGAGTCGGGTGGCGAAGGCATCGAGTGGTGTTCTGCAGTCGCTTGAGGAGAATTGGGGAAGAGGCCAAGGAGCTCGGGTCCGAGGCAGGAAGACGGCGTGCGACGAGGTCGCGGTGGATCGCTCGTCACGGGAACCCAAGCAGCCAGCCATTCTCCTCCCCCATGGCATCAACAATTCCCCCCCCCCCCTTTTCCCCCGCGCTGAGAAAGGCAAAAAGAGGGGCCCCGTTCCCACCCCACCCAAGCGGTGCCAACGAAACCCGCGAAGGAGCACGAAGTCGGGCACCGCCGCGCAGCCACATTTGCGGCTCGTCACGAGGACGCGGTAGGACCCCCCCCCCCCCCCCGGTCTCGCGGGCCTGGCCGCTCCTTCAGGTCACGCGCACATATTGGCCCATGGGCCCGTCTGCCCCCTTGTCTCTTGAGGGTGGCCTTTTCTTTTGCTTTTGAGTAAATGTTGTTGCGCCGTCTGTAAAGTAGAACTGTATAAGTTTGCCGTGTGTTCGCGTATTCGGTAGTAGATCTGCGTCGTTGTTTCTTGTTGCATATTGCTATATGTGCATTTGATTCTGTTTTGGCTGTATATGTGTGCTTTGTGTCTGTGTCTTGTGTTGAAATAAATGTGCATTATGTGAATGTCCCCGTTTCGCTGCGTCCTTTCCTTCGTTTGAATCTCCATCTTGCTCACGTAAAGGGTTCGTAGTGGGCTTAATACGCCCGATAATTAATCGGAACCATCGAGGCCGACGAAACACGCTCGGTTATCCCGATAGTACGAACGGGCCGCCCAAGCGGCTCGCGTCCGGAGTCGACTGCGGCACGGTGCGATCGCCCGGTTTACATCCCTGCGTACTTAGGTAGTGTCGAGTTTGGCGAACAACCCTATCCACGCGCGGTGCGATTGGCACGATGTTGTGAGGCCGAAAGCCCACCCGTGACTAGCTCCGCGTTAGTCCGAGATCACGACAGAATTGTCTGTCCGTGTGGGCGACGTGCCCGATTCGAGTCACGTGGCCGTTCGCACCCGGCCGGTCGGCGTCGCAAATCATATCAATAGTATATATATATATACATACACATAATATACTATATATATATATGGTATATTTATAATATATATAATATATATATATATATTAGGTATATATTATATATATATATATATATGATATAAATTATTATATATATATTATATATATATTATATATATATTAACTATATAGTATTATAATATATATTTAGATATTAGATAATAGAATATATTTAATATAATAGTAATATATATTATATATATTATATATATATATATCATAGATATGTTGATATATGTATTATATATACACATACATTATATATAATTATTATATATATATATATACACATACAATATTATATTATTATATATATATATAATTATAATTATAGGTTTCACGGTTCTCGTAGTAAACGACATATGCATAAACATAAGTTAGTCCTACTCAGTTATATAATATATCATATACTAAGTCATGTCACGTTCTCTTCTGTATGAACATCTAGTATTCTAGTTATATTCCATTTTAATATCTCGTATCCACGTTAGCTCCTATCTCAGTAGCTGGCTAGCTCTGGCTTTCCTAGTTAGTATCACAAGCATATTCCCTCTATATTTACCTCTTACTTGATTTCCCTCGCTGCCACAACCACCTTCTACGTATCTGCTTTCTGAGTCAAAATCCCGACGTTCGGCTGGACACACGCGATAAGCTGCACCGCCAACCATCTTCCCAGCGCACGACTGGGCGGCCAGGCCGGCCTCTGGCTGAAACCCCGCCCAGAAAGCGGACCACATGAAGGCCCGGTCCAATCGGAATGCTCGGATCGGACCATGACATCGGTTTCGCCATGCTCCTCCCGAGCTCCGTGATCTATAAAGTACGGAGCAATCCTCAGAGTTGTGTCGAGTTGGTTTTGCGGGTCGTTGGAGAAGTCGATAGAATTGCGAGTTGTTTGGTCGTTGAAGAGAATTGCAAGTTGGAGAGGTTGAAGAGAATTGTTGTGAAAGTGTTCCTCTGCCTGGCTCTGCCTCGTTCGCCTCGACGGCCCGCCTACTGTACTGGTCCTCGCCCACACGACCTCGACCAAACCTCTAATCTGCTCCTGCCTACTGCTCATCTCTCGCCTCTTTGGATTCCACCAGACACGATTACCACACGTGCGGCTGGGACCGAACTGCACAGCTTTTGTCGGTGCCGCACCACGGAGCATCCCTTCCCTCGAAACGCTCAGGTACCAAAAACTGTAACCTCACTCCCTCCCTCCGTGGCGCACAAAGTCCTTTGCCTTTCATTGGGTTATTTTGTCTGAGTGTGTGTCTGAGTGTTGGCACCTGTCCGTTAGATAAGGCTGTATAATATCTTCATTGTTGTGATTGTTTTTATTATTAATCTCGCGTCAAGTCTGCACTGTGTCTGCTTTTGTAAGTTGCTTGTATAATTGTCGCACCCCACACCTCTCTCATCTTTCCCTGCATTACATCCCCAATAAACCTTTTGTTGTGCCACATGCTTTTCCTCGCTTATTGTAAATAAATAATAATTGTAGAAATGTCCCAGCTCGCCTTTGTCTTTTCCTCCATTTGTCCAGCATGGTTCGGATCTAAGTTTAGCCGGGTCTTTATTCCTGATAATCCATTCCTTCTAGCCGGTACGTCCTTGGCAGTGCCGCTCGACTGCATCCATCCGGAAAGGTAGTCGGTAGTTGGAGAGTGATCTGGTTCGGGCAAGGCGTACCGAGGGCGTGGTTCCCCGTAGTTGAAACGCGTGTGTTAATTAGGTAACTTGATTCTAGACAGGAGGACCCTATGCCACGCGGTTGAGGTATTGGCGTCCATGGTCGATTAAGCGACCCGCCGCGTCACGGAATTATCCATGAGCACGGCCTACAATTCCGGGGAGTCTGGTGGGAATCGACGTAGCTTTCCCCCACCTAGTGGTCTTCTCACCTGACCCTGCCGGCCCGCAACAAAATATATAATTGTATATATATATATATATATATATATATATATATATATATATATATATTAATAATCATGGAGTACAGTAGTGTTCTTAGTGGTTAGGGTGTTGGCTTGATCTTAGAGGGTCCTGAGTTCAAACCCTGTCAGCCACTGAATTAACATCAGGTGTGGTTGACTGAGCCTGTCATCCTTCCAAGGTTGATTAAATAAGTACCAGTGAACTGGTAATAGGGGCATTGCATCAGTGGTGCCCCCATACTCGGTAGCAGTGGCGATACACCGTTGATCATAGCCAGTTGAAAGCATGAAATCATGCCACCACAATAAGTGGAAGTATAATAAAAAATAATAAGTATTCCACGTAGAGGGATGATACAGGGAAAAAATGGCCACCCATTCATATATGTTACACAATGATACGCTCATAAACTCCTAAAGAGTCGTCATTTGCATTTAAAAGCCATAACTTTTATTCTCGAGTGTTTTCTGAACTACCAAGACTTAAAAAGACACCAAAATACATCGGTAAAGTACCATGATGAGAAATCGCTAAATCGCCAATTTGTACTTCTTCTTGGTCGCCCCTCAAAGCAATGTAAAACTGTAGCATGACCTACTTCAACAACTGCTAAAGCTATGATGGTGATTCCAACGCGAGGAAGTTACTTTGTCTCTGAGCTAGTGCATGCAACCCAAAATTTAAAAATAAATAAAACATTAATCGTTTTATTATGAAAATAAATGGACCGTAAATGTGGACTCAACCAAACCAGCCCAGGCTCGTGAGGGAGGGGTGGGGAGGGAATGGACGCTGGACAGAACCATTCCAAAAGCGATACATATCCAAACCATCACCCAAATCAACTGAAAGAAGTATTAAAACAACTTAATGATGCAGATGGATTTAATGCATACCAAAATAACAAATATAAAACATTGAAAATAAATAGAATGCTCATAACCCATGAAAAGTGTCACCGCCGTGAGCTCAAGGTCATGGGCCCGGTGCATTTTCGTGAGCATCACTTGGCTGACTCGCGGCGTGGATCAAGATGAGAATGCGTCCCAGATTGAAAAAGCCAAATATTGTTGATGAACAGGAGTAGTGTAATTTTACTCTGAAATATCACTGCAGTATTGCAGCTTCTCATTTGGTGTTAATCACATGAACCCTGTTTTTAAATCAATTTGTTTGTTGGACGCAAATTGGTTCATAACTTTTTTTTAATGTAGGGAGGATTAATGAGTGTATTTATGTTAACGGCCACCATTAATCCCACCTTCTCGTCAGTTCAGCCGGGTTCGGTCGAGGGAAATTTGACCCAAGTCTTTCACGAACCGGCTGGTGCCGGCAATAACTAGACAGCTTAGCGGTAAGTGTGTGACGATCCCTGGATTACTATGCCATAATAAGGAGAGACACAATCATCAACAAATATAATGGCTTATCACGGCAAGGATAATATACCTTCACACAACACAAGAAGTCAAGAACAGGTATATAAATCCTCTTTAATCATCAACCAAGCAATCAATCAAACAGCCAATCAACCAGTGTACAAGCCGAACAGAATGCTATCGTGAGTATAGCAAACTACTTTGTCTATCTTCAGTCACCCCTGGTTTTATATTCATTTTTAGAGAAGTACTTTTGAGCAAGACACATCTTGTGGTGAGTCGCTCAACCAACAAATTCCTGAGTACAGCACATCTCATGGT
>CM068957.1:81940399-81951887 GCA_035128595.1 Eptatretus atami | reverse complement strand
TAAAATAGATTTTTTGTAAACTTACTAGCTTTGTTAATTTCTAGGTGACTCACCTCAATTTACCCCTGGAGGTAAATTCTAGGATGTGGTCCTTAAAAAGGGGTTATTTTAGCCCTTAAAAGTCCTTAAGTCCTTAAAAAAGACATCTCAAAATAAGTGGGAACCCTGTGGATGGCCAAGCTCAGTCGCTGCTTAAACCAGACCAGTTGCCTTATATCGCCAGTGGATGCAACGAGCCTTCTACCGATGTCACAGAAATCAGTGACAAAAAAAATTAATTGCAAATGAAAAGCTGAAATGTCTTGCGTCAATAAGTATTCAACCCCCTGAGTCAAGACTTTGTAGAAGTTCCTTTGGCAGCGATTACAGTTTCAACTCTACTTAGGTATGTCTGTATCAGCTTTGCACATCTGGATTTGGGGATTGTCCTCCAATTCTTCCTTGCAGATTTGCTCAAATTCTGTCAAGTTGGATGGGGAGTGTCTGTGAACAACAATCTTCAAGTCTTTCCACAGATTCTCACTGGGATTCAAGTCAAGGCTTTGGCTGGGCCATTCAAGGACTTTCACGTTTTGTTCTGAAGCCATTCCAGTTTTGCTTTGGCTGTGTGCTTGGGGTCATTATCCTGTTAGAATGTAAATCTTTGCTGCAATGTAAGGTCTTTTGCACTCTGAAGCAGGTTCTCCTTAAGGATTTTCCTGTTTTGGCTCCATTAGTGTTCCCTCCATCCTTACAAGTCTCCCTGTCCCTGCCCCTGAAAAGCATTCCCATAGCATGATGCTTTATGGTAGGGATGGTGTTAGATGGGTGATAAGCTGTGCTCGGTTTCTGCCAGACGTAGCGCTTTGCATTCAGGCCAAAGAGTTCAATCTTCATCTCATCAGACCACAGAATCATTTGCCTCATGCTCTCAGGGTCTTTCAAGTGCCTTTTTGCAAATTCCAGGCATGCTGTCATTTGCCTTTTTCTCAGGAGTGACTTCTATCTGGCCACTCTCTGTGCAAAGGGGTTGAATACTTATTCATGCAAGACAGTTCAGCTTTAAATTTTTTATTAATTTGTAAAAAAATTCTAAAAACATGTATTCACTTTGTCATTGTGGGGTACTTTGTATAGATCGGTGACAAAAAATTAAATTTAATCCATTTTAAAATTGCAAGACAGGTGACTTATTCATCCATTGAATACTTAGTCATGCAAGACAGGTGATAGGCTGTAACACAACAAAAGTCGATGGGTGGGAATACTTTCTGAAGGCACTGTACATTTGTATTTGCCACTATTCTTGAAGAAATGTACTCTCTTGCAGGTAACCAAAAATAGTCCATCAAGGTGATTTATTTCTCGTGTATGTGACATAATAACAAGTGTATGGCATTGACTACCTTTAACCTGTCTGATGTTGATACATCTGGTAAATCATCGTTGCTTGCTTTTACCTTGCAGGCTTACAATAAGGTGGCCTCAAAATTCAAGATCAAACAGTACAACGATATTCAATGTACATTGGATGCATCAGAAGAGAGCATGGGTTATGAAGAGTGGCGTGACAGGCTGAAAGAGTAAGTGCAACTGTAAACGTCCACTATCTAAATCAATGAAGGAGATTGAAATCATGAACAATTTTTTTGCATTTTAGCGTTAAGCCTTTAGTGCATCCATAATTAATGAGTCAACATCTGGATATAGTTGAGTGTCAGGCAGACTGGTGAGGATTGTTGGAAATATCAAAAATAAAATCAAAGGTGCTAGCACACTTATCCAACAATCAAGCATTTATAGAACTAGCAAGTTGCCCGTGCCTGCATGGGATTCTCAACCAGGTAGGGATTGGAGCTGGCAAAAATGCAAAAGGTGTCTTCTCTCATTGAGCCAGCAAGCTGGGAGCAACAATTTATTGCCACATCTGATGCAATTTAAATCCTCCCATGGTGGCTCGGTGCTCCATTTGACAGTTTGTTTGGTATATATAGCTCTTTGATGCCTACATAGGGTCCGTCATAAAAAAATGTATTGGTGTGAAAGCCAATGACCTGTTGCAAATGAATAGTAGCATATGCGACTTAATTTTTACTTACTTCATTTCACTATTTTGTCAGACTAGGATACCAGGAGTCTAAAATCTATGCGATTTTTAATCGTTTCGATGTTGATGAAAACAAGATTCTGGACAAGAATGAAAAATTACAGATGAAGATTGAACTGAACAGGGAAATGGTATGCTTTGATCGACACACTGATTGTCCTACATGTTGCTGTACCAATCCTTTTGACCACTTTCTTACAAGGATGTAATTTCATTTTCTTTTTTTTTATTGCACAGAATGAGATGAATGGTTTGACAACACAAGCCAAAGAAAATAAAGAGGATGATGAAGATGATCCGACTGAGGATGCATCTGCAGAGGACGTTAAGTTGTACGTATGCTCAAGATGGAAACTTTGATATAAAATCCTCATTTTCTGATATGATTTAAGAAAATGCAGGTGGCGATGGTGTTGCAACATATATATGAACCCCAACTCATTTGTCAATTTAATTTGGGATTTCTAAAATGGTACTTTTGGTATAATGATTCATATATTATTCCATGATAACATTGTTTTGAAATGACATAGATTTGGAATTTACTTATTCAGTTGCATAGAAAAAGTATTGTAGTGAAGTCGGGGGTTTCATGAAGACTGAAGCCCAAATGGCCTATGCAGGTATTCCACATTCCACCCATCTGTCTGAATGACCTTTAAACCACCCAACCATGACAATAGCTGAACAGTTCCTCCCCTCTTATGGCCTGTCTAACCCCAAGACTTTGAAAGTGAGCTTAAATCAACTCTGACCTTGGATGCAAATGGATCGTCAGCAACAGGAATACCAGTGTTGTAAGCAGAGAAAGTCACATATTTTCATCACAATTGACTTAAGTAATTATAATAATTGTCAGGAACGTTCACAAATTACGTATGCTTCCAGTGCAGTTGCTAGATATATATTTGCTTATCCATTCCAACTATCCTTGTGCAGGAACCAAAACCAACAAAGAACACATAAGGCAACATAAAGGCACAACATAGGGGAACCTTCCTTCCAGGTATATGCTTTAATCAAGAGATGACTTCATCTGTGCAAAGAACAACCCAAAGAGGGCAATGGACGTGAAGTGTGTAAGCCCTGACAAGTGTCTGTGGATGGTGTAGCTGGAACCTGTGCCTCTCACCCAGGAGAACGTGCAACGTGTGGTATGCTCATCTGTTCCTTATTACAGTAAGCGCGCCAGCAATGCAGGTGTAGGACAGAAAATGTGCTTGAACAAAACAGCTGCCCATCGCATGCTAAGCTAGAACCGAGGCCTCCCGCACAGAAGGCCACACCCAGCCCTGTGTGCCTGTCGGCTTCTTGGTGCAGCAAAAACGTTCAAGCAATGGATGACGTGAGACAGCAGATGTGCTTGCACAGGAAAATTGCCATTGACCATCAAGCCAAAAGTGACAGGTCCACCAAAACGACAGCTCTCCTGACACCCTTGTTGACTACTTTTCCTCTTTTGTGCTCTTGACATTCTCTATCCACTCTGGTCTATATATTCTATTGTCCATTCTCTATCCACTCTGGCTCTCTGGCCTATATATTCGAGCATCCATGATGCCACGCACTCATCCCCACTTTGGGTTTTCAGCATTTTCAAGCACTTTTGAGGTCGTGATGGAGGCAAATGCAATGTGGTGTTCAGCACAAAGGACAGGGACATGAGACACTATCACACTCATTACATTTAATCATTATACCACTCACCTAGTGCAAACTCACAACAGTACACTATTGTAAACTGAACAGCGTTATTTATGCACGACATTACATATATGTCACTTTAATAAAGGGGGGAATTGTGCATAATGTTATCCCTGCCCACCCCCTCCCACTCTGCCAATGTCCTCCTGTGCTTCCATTTTTTAACTCTAGTCCAGCAATATCAGAGGTCTGCAATTCACAGATCTCTCCATCCAGGCTGCTAGAGTTAACCAAGATATTGCATGTCTCACAGAAACATTTTATGTCTCTTCTGTGTGTTTCCCTGCATGGCTATGGTCACCTCCGTTCATACAGCTCTGATTCCTGCAACAGTGATGGTGTCACTGTTTATATGTTCTTTCCTCCATTCTCCACAATCCATGCCTCTCACTGGTCACCCCCAACATGATTGAGTATATCTGGCTCCATGTGCTTCTTCATAGCAACGTATTGTTTCTTTGTGTGGTCCACCACTGCCTCAACTCAGAAGACTCTATATACGAGGCTCTGCAAGGATTGACACACCGTTTCTGCTCACTCTTCCTAATGTATAGAGACTTAAAATTTTCCCACAATGTCACCTGGCTTGGTGTTGGTTCACATACTTCAGTACATTGCCAAACAGCGAAGTCATTCTGTGAAACGACTGGACTTGGTCTCTTTCTTTTCCAACACACATCTCCCCAAATGGCAGCCATTCATTACTGGACATTGTCATGTCAAACGTTACCTCAAACTTGGCCTGCCCCTCCTAAGCATCTCTGTCCGTCAAAGTGGGCATCTCTTCGGCAGTTATTGGAGAACCCTCAAGGAGCTGACATGTACGGCAATTTGGTAAAATTGATTGGTTTGGCCTAAAACCTGCTTTCTCCAGTCATGACTGCTCCTGGGATATCTGCTATGACAGACTAACTTCTCGTCTTCACAGGCCCATCATCTTGACCCTAGTACACTGCTATGTGTGGTGAGGTAATCACATGAAAACAACTCAAATTCTCTTCCTAGAAGGCAAACCGTCCTCAAGATAACCTGCAGTCTTTCCGCACTGCTCGGAAACATTGTGTATCTGTCTTACAGATAGCCAGGGTCAAACATAAGGCTCACCTGTGATACAAATTCTCCAGCCTATTCCAATCATCCAAAGCCTTGTGGGAGCTGATCAGGTCAGTGTTTCGTACACATTTTCCCTCCATTACTTTCCTCCTAAATGATGGATTCACACTGGACACTGCTCAAGAAGAAGCGGAGGTATAACTCTTCGCTCAAAAGCTGAGGTTACAAATCGATCCATTCCTGCACCAACCTTTTTCCCATTTCAGAATGTTCCTTACAGCATGTGACTTTTTCACTGCCGTAATAGAGGTTTGTTTTTTGATATAATGCCAAAATATATAATGGAGGTTTGTTTTTACCCAGCTCGACACCTCTTCCACAACTGGTCATGATGTTATGTTATTTCATCATCAAGAAATGTGCTTTAGTTCTATCATGCCCTCACTCCTTTCTCTTTTACAAGCCCCTCTTGGATGGGCACCTTCCTACATTTTGGAAGTTACAAACATTACTTCTATTCATAGCAAAGGTTCCAAAACTGTTCCCCTCAATGACAAACCTATCAGCCTTCTTCCCATCAAAAGCAAAGTAATGGAGTCTATCATTGCAGCTGACACTATCTCTTCTCGAACTCACTAACCTAATTAGATTTGGCTCCTGACCTGGGTATTTCCTCTTGAATACAAGACTACTTCTGACACAGTAATGGATGGATATTACTGAACCACATGAGGCTTCTGAAAAGCTCTTGAACCTTTGATACTGTCTGGCATGCAGACTTCATTTAATTATAAGTTGCCTTCCTTCAGTGTCCAGGGCCCCATGCCCAAGTGGTTGTCTGATTTCCTCTATGAGTGGAAACAGCAGATGGCCCTTGTGTGTGTCTTTTCCCATGATCTTTTCCATCTGGCTGGGATTCTACAAAGCAGCGTTTCCCTGTGTCCAGTCTTGTCCTCCTTCAGTCTTTCAAATGCACTGCTGATCACTCATGTGCCAACCCATGCACATCCACAATTTCTTAAACACATGCTGATTATTTTACATTCTGCTCCTCTCCTAGCCATTGCTCCTCGTTTTTATGTTATTCCTGATTTCCTCCTCCTGTATCTCTCGCTTGACAAAACCTTTCTGATGACAATATAATTTTTCTTTGAAAAGTCAGCTAACAATACTATTGGAACCGTAACATATTTGTGTACCGCCTTGATTGTAATTTTGCCTGAAAAGTTTCCAGAAGAATGAATGTGAAAGGAAAGAAGCTGCCAAGGATTGAGAAAGTAGGTGTGTTGGCCCATATTAGTTATTTTAACTTGTGTTGCTTCTACAACAGGCTTGAAGAACAAATGGACAAGGTGGAGCAGAAGATGGGTGGAGTTGACCTACAAATCTATTCGATCCTCACCCAGCTGGAAGTAATGGAACAAAAGAATGGAAATGCTGCTGATAATTTCTACCAGAATACGACCCAGTGTAAGTATCACTTATTTTTCTCTGCAAATTATTGTGTAGGTACTTGTAATAATGGCTGTCCTTTGCTGATGTTCAAATAGTTCAACTGCATTGGTTAGTGTAACAATGTTTTGTCTGGTAGTTGCAAAACACAGAACCACCCACTGCTAAAGTGTCAGCTACTATACTACATTGGACCCCACAGTTTTAATCACCCTGAAGGCTTTAGAAGCCATGAGATTACCATATAAAAAATGAGATAAAGTGAATTCGATATGCAATTAAAGTAACATTTAAGCAATTCAACATGTTCACCTGTGCAAATGTCATACAAAATGGAACCCATAAATCACCTGACCAGAAAAACCGGGACCTGTCATGTCTCTGGTCCAACTTTCCCAGTTCTAGTCCAACTCTCTCGGCTCTGGGAATGTCTGCCAATTTTCCCCTTCCTCTCCTAAATCAAGTAGTGTGATGACGTCACTGTGATGACCATTCAATGGCCGCTTCGACACAGCCAAAATCGGCAACAAGGACCCTGGAATTTTCATGGTATTCGAGCGGGTGACTCTTGCCACTCAAAGCTCTACCCATGACTAATCGGATTGGTGGTGAACAACTGAATTTGGCCCTGTCCGGTCCCAAGTGGCCACAAATACGTGGTGTAAATGAGCCTTATCTGGTCATGCCATTTGATGGTGCCATGCCCTTAAAACTACACTGAAACACCCAAGCCAATGCGGCTTTGGCTCAGCAGACCTAACTCATGAACTAACTGGTCTAATAGAAGGTAAATCGAAAAACAAGTAAAAAAAGACATAAAATGTCAGCACCTGTTGTTTTAGTAATTTTGCTGAAAAAAAATAAAATAAATGACGTGCATATGTAAGCCATCATGAAAAAAAGACATAAAATGCCAGCCCCGGACTTAAAAAATGGCTAACTCATATTTTTGTGCAACTAAAATGGCTGCCAGTCTACCAGTCGGCCATCTTTGATCATATCGCAAAATAAAATGTGATGCAACGTGTATGCCATTATGTACTGTTCTTGTGCCACCTTTGAACAAAATCGGACCACGCATGTCTGAGAAATGGTTGAGGACACATTTAAGTAACAAAATGGCCACTAGTCGGCAATCTCGGATCTAATCTCGAAAAAAAAGTGACATGCATATATATGCAAGCCATCATTCATTATATGTTAGCTAGATTTGAACAACATCAGTAAATGCATGTCGGAGAGATGGTTGAGGACGTGTTTGACACCGGTTTTTTTTTTTTTTACAACTAAATGGCTGCCAATCGGCCATCTTGCATCTCATCTTGAAAAAAAAATGACGAGCATATCTAAGCCATCATTCATTATATGTTTGCTAGATTTGAACAACATCAGTAAATGCATGTCGGAGAGATGATTGAGGACGTGTTTGACACCGGGTTTTTTTTACAACTAAAATGGCTGCCAATCGGCCATCTTGCATCTGATCTTGAAAAAAAAATGACGTGCATATTGTAGGCCTCATTCGTTATATGTGTACCAAGTGTAAACAAAGTCGGTAAATGTATGTCCGAGAAATAGTTCAGGACATGTTCAACAAAGGTGTTTTTACAACTAAAATGGCCACCAGACGGCCATCTTGGATCTGATCTCAAAAGAAAATGACGTGCTTATGTAAGCCATCATTCATTATCTGTCTGCTAAGTTTAAACAACATCGATCAATGCATGTCCGAGAAGCGGTTGAGGACGCGTTCGACATCGGTTTTTTTTTTTACAACAAAAACGGCCGCCAGTCAGCCATCTTCGATCTGATCTTGAAAAGAAAATGACATGCATATGTAAAGATTATATTCCTTATCTATGTGCCAAGTTTGAACAAGACCAGTAAATGCATGCCCGAGAAATGGTTGAGGACGTTTTCGACACGGGTTTTTTTTTTTTTTTACAACTAAAATGGCCGCCAGTCGGCCATCTTGGATCTGATGTTGAAAAAAACGACGTGCATATGTTCACCATCATGTGTTATCTTTGTGCCAAGTACGAATAAAATTGGTCCATAGATGTCCGAGATATGGTTGTGGACACACGCACGTACGCACGAACGGATACGAAAATCGAGACCAAATCCATAAGCCCCTGTTTCGGACTAAGTCCAATGGGGGCTAATAAACCAGCAGCTACCTAGTCCTCCAATTGACTTGGTCTCGTTCTGCCACTAAAAACGGCCTTGTCAGTTTAGAAGACTGCATAAGGTGGTTACAACTGCTCATTCACATTCACCAAATTCCCACACAGCCTTAAGTAATCTGCTGCTGGTGAGTCAAGACAATGGTCACTCTGCAGTAACCTGGGGTAACAACACAGTTTGGCAACATCGTATTCAACTTGGCCACCTTATTTCTGGAACAGCACAGCAACCTCAACGTGAGGAGGCTACTAGAAATGGAGCATTAAAAAAAAAACATCCCAAACAGCCCTGAGCTACTTACAGTGGTCTTATTCGACCCTGCCGTATGATGCTTTCGTCTTCTTTCTGTCACCTGTATTGTTCTTAGGTTTTTTGTTGTTGTTGTTGCTGCTGCTACTTCGTCTGCTTCAAATGTACAGTTAGTACAGTTTCTGCAGTCCAAATTTAATTTCAATGTCTTGAGAGTACTGTTCTGTTTTTTCTTTGTTTGTCACAAAAGGTCATCGATGTTCAGCAGGTTTGTGACCTTTGTTTGTTCCTTTGGATTTTCCCCTATTGGGGGTTAGACTGTATCTGTGTTCTTTGTTGATCATCTTGCTTAAGGGATCTAGAGCTAACCAGAACAGAAAGGGGGAGAGACTTTCTCTGGAAGATACCTCAATGCATTTTGACATTTAGATGGGATTTGAATATTTTCTTTCATATGATGCAGTGTTGAACTGGCAAGCCTGGTGTTGGCTCAGTGGTTAGGATGGTGGCTTGGGATCCTAGGGTCCTGAGTTCAATCCTGAGTTCAAGCCCCGTTGGCCACTCAATTAAAATACGCCAGGAGGTTGACTCAGTCTGTCATCCTTCCGAGGTCGGCAAAATCGGTACCAGTGTACTGGTAAGGGGGACACTGCATCAGTGGCATAGCCGTGTCCCAAACAATGATGTAACCAGCAGCCACAGGCTGCACTTGATAGAGAGAGAGTGTTGTGCTCCATTGTTCCATTGCATCTTTCATGAGGCGAATTATTTTGGGGTCGATTTTATACAGTTCCATGCGTTGTACGTCTGACTGTGGGATGCTATCAAATACTTTCTTCTTCATTGAAAAATCAATGCTGTTGATAGTTTAGTGCTTCTTTTTCTGTAGTTTTCAAGGATGGTCTTGTTGAGCAAGAGATGTTCAATTGCTCCATAGCAGTTTCTCCTCAATCCTTTTCATTCTGCCCCAGGAATTATGTTCTGTTCAGTGGTTATTGATTATTATACATATCTTCTGCGATGATACTTGCTTAAGGCCCTGTCACACCTTGACGATTTAGCCAGCGTATGCCTGACGTATGAAAAATTTGGCTAAAACGCTGGCACACGTCGAATACGTTATGGGTAAGTTTGTATACGTTAAGAGCATGCTGGCATACGTCGTAGTACGCTAGCATATGTCGTAGTAGCCGAGCTGTTAGACAAATTTTCCATGCTTTAAATTTTTTGACGTATGCCAGCGTATGACTCACACGTTCCGCATAACGCTGGCCATAAGTTGTAGGCACGTTACGCGATCGTTGACACACGTCGACACACGTTACTTGTAAGTTTCTCATAAGTCGAAACACGTCGAGGTAATGTTTAGCGTACCCGAAACTTATTTCTAACCTATGAGTAACGTGTTGTAGGCACGTTACGCGATCGTTGACACACGTCGACACACGTTACTTGTAAGTTACTCATAAGTCGAAATACATCAGGTAATGGTTAGCGTCAGTGTTCCAGACTCCCTGTTTTTTTTGTTTGTTTTATTTTTCCTTCGGTATGACGGTGATGTTGACACTTCGATTTATAGTGCGGTTATAATATAATATAATTAATAGGCTTCCGCCTCAACGATTTAAATCATAACCGCACTAGAAATCGAAGTGTCAACATCACCGTCATACCGAAGAAAAAGAAAAAAAAAAACCAGGGAGTCTGGAACACTGACGCTAACCATTACCTCGACGTGTTTCGATTATGAGTAACGTACAAGTAACGTGTGTCGACGTGTGTCAACGATCGCGTAACATGCCTACAACTTATGGCCAGCATATGCGGAACGTGTTCATACGCCGAGTACGTCGAGAAATTTTCAACATGCTGAAAATTTCTCGACGTACTCGGCGTATGACGACGTATGCCAGCGTACTACGACGTATGCCAGCGTACTACGACGTATGCCAGCGTGCTCTTAACGTATACAAAACTTACCCATAACGTATTCGACGTGTGCCAGCATGGTTCAGCAAATTTTTCATACGTCGCATACGCTGGCTAAAACGTCAAGGTGTACAGCGGCTTCACACTTCGATGTCTAGTGCGGTTATGATTTGAATCGTCGAGCCGCAGCCTATGAATAGCCTATGCCATGTGATCGTCGGTGATACGCTGCCGCGCTATGCATAAGTTACACTATCGTTGGGCATAGGTGTGAACGCCGACAACACGCTCAGCATTTGTTGGTATAAGTTATCTATATGTGATTAAAACGTTCTGTGTACGTTACTAATACGTTGTGCATACGTCCAACTCGTTATGAATACGTCCAAAACTGGGAACAAAAAACATCAATAGTTCAGCGTACGCCCGCGTTTTGCATAGATTTTGATACCTTGCCATACGCTGGCTAAAACGTCAAGGTGTGACAGGGCCTTAAGAGCTTTATGTTGTTTGAAGGCTAATTATATGCTTATAGATGTTTATTTCTGCGCTATGAGCTGTGTTTATTCAGACTTTCACAGAAGGCAAGCCTCTTCCTCATCTGAGCCATTAATTGGTTCACAGGCACCAGCAGTGACTACTATTTTTGGTGTGTCTGTGTGTCTGTCTGTCTGTTTGTGACTCTCTCCAGAGCATAGCTCCGTGACGTTTGGTGCAATCTTGATGAAACTTGGACACAAGCTCGATATCATGGTCTCGTGTCTTTTTGTATGAGGGGCGTCCCACGCCCCTTGTGGGCGGAGCCACGCCCACTTGAAGTTTTTATTT
>CM068957.1:81920001-81940275 GCA_035128595.1 Eptatretus atami | reverse complement strand
ACTAACTCAATTGTACCTATCGTGGCATTGTTCAATAATGCCCGTGAACCATCGTCGCCTCCCGGCTTGTTCTTTTCCTTTATCTTCACATTAGTTCATCAAATGCTTGACTATATGGTACCGATATAGCATCCTGTTGCGAGAGACAGGCATTTGGTATCCCATGTCAAGGCTTTTTAAGATTTGGGATTTTTAATTAATTGTTTTCTGATTGTCTCTTCTTTCTTCATTAAAAAATGACTTTTCTTATCCTATGAGGGTGGTGGTGTCCTGTTGTGTGTGTGTGTGTGTGTGTGTGTGTGTGGTGTGTGTGGTGGTGTGTGTGTGTGTGTGTGTGTGTGTGTGGTGTGTGTGTGTGTGCGTGCGTCAGATGCACCTTCAAACTGTAATGGTGAGCATTGCCGTGGATTATGTCTCACACGGTAAAACCACAAAGAACAACTGTCCATCTTACACCCAGACGATTGCTTCAGTAATGAAACCATTCAACCAGAAGGCACTTGATGCGATCGGCGAGCAATTCAAAACATGGTGGAGTGTGATGAGCACTCCCCTGATCTCCATTCGACATAGTCCTACACCAAAAGCGTCACCTCAATCCAGAGGCCTCCGCCCAGCAACTGTCAAACTCACAAAAGATTACATGGTCAACATCAGTTAACATCAAACAGAGCACCAATCTGGATTTTGAGCTTGCTTTGCCGTCATTTGACAGCATACTGATAAATATCTAAACCAACGATGCCCACATTCGTCGTTAAACATCAGACGCCCCTCTTGACTGTTATGGTGAAGCATCGCCTAAGAATTATGTCTCACACGTTAAAACCGCATAATCCGCAAAGAACAAACCATCCGTCTGCCACCCAGTACGATTGTTCCTGTTAAAGCAACCATTCAACCAGAAGGCACGTGATACGATCGGTGGATAAATCGACAAACATAATATATATATATATATATATATATAATATATATATATATATATATATATATTATATCGTAGTGGCGTGCGCCTGTAATCCGGCTACTCGGAGGCTTGGGTTGGAGGATCTCTTGAGGACGGGAGCTCTGCACTGGGCCGCGCTATGAGAGGGTGTAGGGCATCCCGGAATCATGGCGAAACCCATCCTTATCCATGTGTCGTAAGAGGCGACCAGGGTTGCGTCAGGAAGGGCATCCGCGTAAAACCTGTGCCAAATCAGTATGCGTCATAACGATGATCCGCTGTGGGCGACCCCTAACGGGAGCGGCCGAAAGACGAACAACAAACAACAACATATATATATATATATCTGGAAAATTAAGAGACCACTGCAAATTATCAGTTTTTCTGGTTTTACTATTTATAGGTATGTGTTTGAGTCAAATGAACATTTTTGTTTTATTCTATAAACTACTGACAACATTTCTCCCAAAATTCCGAAATAAAATATTTGTCATTTAAGCATTTATTTCGACAGAAAATGACAACTGGTCAAAATAACAACAAAGATTCAGTGTTTTCAGACCTCAAATAATACAAACAAAACAGTTCATATTCTTTTTAAACAACACAATACTAATGTTTTAAACTTAGGAAGAGTTCAGAAATCAATATTTTGTGGAATAACCCTGATTTTCAATCACAGCTTTCATGCGTCTTGGCATGCTCTCCACCAGTCTTTACATTGCTGTTGGTGACTTTATGCCACCTCTGGCGAAAAATTCAAGCAGCTCGGCTTTGTTTGATGGCTTGTGACCATCATCTTCCTCTTGATCACATTCCAGAGGTTTTCAATGGGGTTCAGGTCTGGAGATTGGGCTGGCCATGGCAGGGGTCTTGATCTGATGGTCCTCCATCCACACCTTGATTGACCTGGCTGTGTGGCATGAGAGCATTGTCCTGCTGGAAAAACCAATCCTCAGAGTTGGGGAACATTGTCAGAGCAAAGTAAGCAGTGTTCTTCCAGGACAACCTTGTACGTGGCTTGATTCATGAGTCCTTCACAAAGACAAATCTGCCCGATTCCAGCCTTGCTGAAGCACCCCCAGATCATCACCGATCCTCTCACCAATTTCACATCTGGGTGCGGAGACACTGTGGCTTGTAGGCCTCTCCAGGTCTCCGTCTAACCATTAGATGACCAGGTGTTGGGCACAGCTGAAAATGGGACTCATCAGAGAAGATGACCTTACTCCAGTCCTCTACGGTCCAATCTTATGGTCTTTTGCAAACCTCAGCCTGGCTCTTCTTTGCTTCTCATTGATGAAGGGCTTTTTTTCTAGCTTTGCACGAATTCAGCCCTGCCCTAGGAGCCTGTTTCGAACCGTCCTCGCCGTGCACTTCACCCTAGCTGCCGTTTCATTCTTTTTGTAGGTCACTTGATGTCATCCTACGGTTGTGTGAGTGACATTTGAATGAGTTGGCGTCATCCGGTCAGTGGAAAGTCGTTTTCGCGCCTCTGCCAGTCGTGGATTATGTTGTCCCCATGTCTGCTGCTTGACCTTGTTCTTATGAACCGCCGTCTTTTGAAATTTTAAGGATGGAAGCAACGTGACGCTCACTGTATCCCTCTGCCAGTAAAGCTAGAATTGAACCCTTCTTTTCCTCACTCAAAACTTTTCTTTTCAACTTTTTGGCATGGTCAATAGTTGTTTTTTTTTTCAATAACTTTTGAGGTACTACTAGCACTGTTTTTGCCATCCAGCTGGTCCTATTGCAAGAGGGATAGTGATGACCACAGCAGTGGTTTTTATACTTTTCCTTGTTAAATAAGATTCGGTTCAGGTGATCACCAAATCAGTACCTCACTAAGTAGAATGAGTGTGCCTGTGTTGGAATTCAACAGACACTGGAATGGAATGGCTGCCATACATGTGGAGATGCTGATTTTTAAAAAAATTTTGAGTGGTCTCTTAGTTTTTTCCAGAGCTGTGTATAATATTGTTACGGTTGTGAAATTCGCATTACACCATAAAGGGCCCGCAGGTGCAATATCTCTGTAAGTACATGTGTAGTTAGCCCAAACCCGTTATTTTAGAGGGAATTTATGTGATTCTCCGGGCTGCGACGCTTTGAGTTAGCCATTTTTCTTTTCTGTCGTTATTTTGAACCAACCACGTCTCAACCGCCATCACACAACAACCACCTTAACCACCACGCCAGCCATTGTCACCAACTACAACCAACGTCTCAACCCTCAGACAACAACCACAACGCCAACCCTCACCACAGAAGACCCTCCACCACCTTCGCCTTTACCTTCACAACTTCATCCCACATCATCGCTTCTTACGGCCATCCCAAACACCACCAGTCACACCAAACGTCGTGGTCCCGGAGCCGTTCGGCAGTGAAGCCGAACGCTGTTTGATGCGCGGATCAGGAATGCTACAGCCCAACTTCTCCTCCGTCCAATGGCGTGAGCGCGAGGCGGCTTTGGCCCCGCCTCCAAGCGCGTGTATGTGAAGTCCGATATGCAAATTTTAGGATCAGGGGAGGTTCACGCCCATTTTGCCCGACCAATGGCTGACCGGGGGGCGCGTGGCCCCGGCTCCAATCGCGTTCTGATCCTGGAATTTGCATATGGCTTCTCCTGCCGGCTATAAAGGCGGCGAGAATTACCAGGTTGAGGAGAGTTTCGTCGAGGAGTGCTTTTGGAGACGAGGAGCGTTGCGTTGGTGGAGTTGAGTGACTGCGCGCGGTGGAGCTGCGGGCGGCTGGTCGGGCAGGGAGCTCGGTCCGAGGCCAGGAGGACGGCAGTCGGCAACGAGGCTGCGGTGTGGGGGATCGCTCGTCTCGTCGCGGGGACCCAATTCAGCCAGCCACTCCCCCTCCCTCAGGGCATCAACAATTTCCCCTTTTCCCCCCATCCGCGCTGAGATAGTGCAAGGGGGGACCCCATTCTCCCCCACCCCAAACGTGGTGCCAACGAAACCCGCCAAGGGGCACAAGCAGTCGGTACAGCGGCGCAGACATTTGCGGCTGCCCGCCAACGCGTCACGAGGACGCGGGTAAGACACTCCCCGGTCTCGCGGACCTGGCCGCTCCTCAGGCCCCGCGCACATTTGGCCTACGGCCTGTCTGCCTCCTTGTCTGTGAGGTGGGCTTCTTTTCTTTTGCTTTTGTGTAATGTGTGTTGGCGCCGTTCTGGAAGTAAACTGTGTAAGTGTTGGCCGTGTGTACTGTTAGTCGGTTTATTACATTTGCTTTTTGTGCATTCTGTTATGGCTGTAAATACGTGCCTTCCGTGCTGGTCTGTGAATAAAATGCTTGGCTTGTTGAACTGTTTCCCCGTTTCGCTGCGTTCCTTTCCCTTTATTTGACTCTCCATCCTGCATCACGTAAGGGGTTCGTAAGTGGGTTTTAAACGCCCGTGTAATAATCGGAACCGTCGAGGGGCGACGATAACAACGCCTCGGTATCACTGCAGCACCGGAAACGGACCGCTTAAGTGGTTCGTGTCCGGAGTCGCCCTGTGGCGTGGGTACGATCGACCCGGTCGACCATTCCGCGCAGTACTTAGGTAGATCGAATTTGGCGAGCAACCCTATCCTGCGCGGGTGGGCAATTGGCACGATCATGGTGAGGGTTAACCCCCCACCCGTGACTAGCTCCCGGGCGTTGTTCCGAGAGGGGTCACGACTGAATGTCCGTCCGGGTGGGCGACGTGCCGCGATTCGAGTTACGTGGCCGTTCGCACGCCGGCAGCCGGGCGCGAATTCGCAAACAATTATATATATATATATATTATATATAATATATATATATATATATATATGTATATATGTCGGAGCGTCGATCACCCTTTCAGTTAAGGTATGAAGACATCGATGTACTTGAGAGAAATGTTTATATCTATCATACGTGTACATGGAGAGCACCAAACCCACCAGGAACACCATTTAAGTAATCGAGGAAGCCCGGAGAGTGCCGCTCTACCAGAGTCGGTTATGTCACTCTTCTATATAGTCGGTTTTATTTTATGACAAATGCTTATCTCGCAATTGTCCTTTCTTTCAAGCCAGGACCAGCTGAGAGCAGCTGGCTTATTTCTTTCAGCAATTGTGAATCAATCATAGATAAAGAGGAAGTAAAGTTACTCCCTAGCTGCTCACACAAGAATTACTCAAGGCTAACCCACATCCTTATCTCTACCACCAGTGTTCTTATGAACAACAAGCAAGGGTATGTTTTTGATTTAACTGCAAGCCAGAGTAAGTAAGTACAGTTGAGAATAAGCAGAAGCTAATAACAAAAGGGTTACAAATCCCAACATATATATATATATATATATATATATATATATATATATATTCCAAGCTTTTAATCCATTTCACCTCCTTGTTATGTTTCTTTTTCATCTCATCTGGTCTCGCATCCCTGTCCTTCAAATGTTATGCTCTTCCTACTCACACATCTATCTCTTAATCCCCCCTAATCATCATTTTAAAATCCATAATTACTGCTCACCTATATTTTTCTCCTTTTTTGTGCCTGTGGGGCACCTCACAGCTATTTATCAGTTCTGCCTTTCTCTTCAGACCTCAAATGAGGAATGGAGTGAATTTTTCACCTTTTGTTTAATGGTGATAATGTAAGTATTCATATATTATTCCCCAACATCAATGTTTATTGTATCTAATGTCAAGGCTCGTGGAGGAGCGAGGACATAACAGTCATAACACAAAAGGAACAGTCAAGAGAGAGGGGAAACATACCACCAGCAGGGATGAGGACAAAATAGAGAGAGACTTGGAGAAATATGGATGTGGGAAAGAATGAGGGCAAGGGGAGACACACAGGTGGACAAGATAAATACAGAAGCAAACTCGCAGGAAGGAAACACTGAAAACTTGGACAGGGAAGTTTCAGGAGTGTTAATGAGGGAGAAAAGATCATGGTTTCGGATTGGGGACGATTTGAAATGGTGGTGAGCACTGTCTTGAAGACCTCGAGGGAGGAATGAGATTGAAGAGAATGTGGAAGTTGGTTCCACAGGTGAGAAAAGAGGAACGAATTCGTTTTATGTCAGAGAAGTTAAAAAAAAATAACATTTTAGTTTATTTTGATGCATTAGTCACATTATAGCATGCATTGGTAATTCGAGCAGTGGGTATAAAATCATCTAGAGACGTCATAAAATTAAGTGTAAGGTTGAAATTTTAAAAATCTTGTGATGAAAAGTGTGTGTTTGATGTGTGATGTGTGATGTGTGTGTGTTGTGTGTGTGTGTGTGTGTGTGTGTGTGTGTGTGTGTGTGTGTGTGTGTGTGTGTGTGTGTTGTTGTGTGTGTGTATATATATGAGCCCCTAAGAACCATACCGGGCCATACACCTTTTTGTGAAATTGAGTTATGAACGTCTTCAGGGTGCACAAAACTGATACCTTTTCAGGGCCAAAATGGGCCAACCCATCAGAATATTATTAGATAAGGAGAAAAGCAAAAAACCTCTCTGGCTCTGTAATATGCATCTGACTTGCAGAGCCTGAATGGGCCATCCCACATTTTCCCCATGATTCCATGTGGGAATGTGCTACTGCTTAAATCATGTTAGATAAATTCTGCATTACTTATCGTTATTTATCCTTAGGTATTTTTATTGTCATTGCTCATTGTGACACAGGAGACTGAGAACTTTGAGTCCTTTTCTCAAAAGTACACCAAGATGGGATGGCCCGGTATGGTTCTTAGGGCTCATATATATATTATATATATATAATATATAATATATTATATATATATATATATATATATCTTCTTCTCTTTCTTCTTTCGGCTGCTCGTTAGGTCGCCACAGCGGATCATTCGTTATGATCCCCACAGTGATTTGGCTTGTTATGCGGATGCCCTTCCTGACGCAACCCTGGTCGCCTCTTACGACACAGGGATATATATATTATATATTATATATTTAATATATATATATATATATATATATAATATATATATATATACACACACACACAACAACAAGCATTTTAAGGCCATTTTCCCTGCTAAAGCAGGGATTAACCTCTTTATATATTATATGTATATCTTTCTTCTTCTTCTTCTTCTTCTTCTTTCGGCTGCTCCCATTAGGGGTCGCCACAGCGGATCATCCGTTATGATCCGCATAATGATTTTGGCACAGGTTTTACGCCGGATGCCCTTCCTGACGCAACCCTGGTCGCCTCTTACGACACAGGGATATGGTACACCTATTCTAACCGGGGCATACACCGGGCCCAGTACACTGGTACTCACTTCGCCGACCTCGGAAGGATGACAGGCTGAGTCAACCTCCTGGTGTGTATTAATTCAGCGGCCAATGGGGCTTGAACTCAGGACCTTTTGGATCCCAAGCGCCTCCTAACCACTACGCCAACACCAGGCTTTATATATTACTAGTGCGGGCCCGTAGGTGCGTGCCAGTTATGTGCAGCTTCGTGCCTGCCAGTATCAGGTCCCCAGCATCAATTGTGACGTCATATGAAACGAAGAAGAAAATTGTGACGCCCCCTCTCTCTCGCCCCCCCTCTTCCCCCTCTCTCCCCATCCTCTCTCCCCCTCCTCTGTCCCCCTCCTCTCTCGCCTCCTCTCTCACCCCCCTCTCCCTCCCTCTCTTGCCCCCCTCTCTCCCCCTCTCTCGCCCTTCTCTCTCCCCCCTCTCTCGCCCTTCTCTCTCCCCCCTCTCTCCTCTCCTCTCTCCCCTCCTCTCTCCCCCTCCTCTCTCGCCCCTCTCTCTGTAATGTATTCACAAAAATGTCTACCAAGCACAACAATAATAATAAATAATAAGGCACATACTCAGGTCCCCAGTGTCGATTGTGACGTCATACCAAACGAGAAGAAAAAGAATTGTGACGTCAATCGTGACAAAAATAAAAATAAAAATATTAATAATTTAAACAAACATTAATTGTGACGTCATTCGTATTGTCATAGCACCGTGTCCTGTCATTGGTTGACAGATAAATGGCCGTAACTTGGGAACGCTTGTCCGATTGATATCAAACCTTGAAAAGGCACATCCGCGGGCCCCGGCAATATTCCTGCAAGTTTCAATCCGATCGACCGGTGGTCGTTTGGTTATTAATAATTTGGGAAAAAATGGCACGATAAGTGAGAAGGTGGAAACAACAACTTAGCTGCCATATATACACCTTTCAACACTGAAAAAGCAATAAAATGGCCGTAACTTGGGAACCGCTCGTCCGATCGATATCAAACCGCGAAAAGGCACATCCGGGCTCCCCGGCAATATTCCTGGCAAGTTCAATGAGAATCGGACCGCAGTCGTCGAGAAACGGCGGTCGCAGACAAACAGACAGACACACAGAGATTGTGGAATTATAGATAGATGTGTATATATATATATATATATATATTATATTATATATATATATATTATATATATAAATATATATTATATAATATATATATATATATATATATATATATATAATTACGGATTTCAGAATCCGGTCTGATGAATGCATCCTCACATCCAGGTCCTCAGACATTATTTCCTTAAATGCATGTTCAGATTAGCCACCCCCATGTCAAATGGGATCTTAAATGTGATGCGTTGAGAGAGGGTAAAGGATAGATCCCTCTTTTATGGAAGCTTTTTTTCTTTATGACAGAAACGTTTACACACATTTCTTTCGCGAGCTCTGACGCCCGCCCTTATTTTTCCTCGGCATTTCTTTCACGAGCTCTGAAGCCCGTCCTTATTTTCCTCAGCATTTCTTTCCGAGCTCTGACGTGCCCCCTTATATTTCCTCAGCAACGTTCTTTCACGAGCACCGACGCATGCCTTTTTTGAGCGCACGGTCATCATGGTAACCATGCGCAAGTGGGGCGGGGTGACTTCGGAGACTCGGCGCCCGCTGAGATGGCCTGCAGATATAAAAACGAATTGGAGGTCCGTTCTGGGTGAGAGAAAGAGGAGGGAGAAGAGAACGAGAAAGAAAGCGAGAGTTGAAGGCAGAGGAAAACCGAACGAGAGAGAAGTGAGAGGAAAAGGGTGAGAGAAGTGAGAGGAAAAGAGGCGAGAGAAGTAAGAGGAGGAGAAAGAAGAAAGAGAAGAAAGCCAGAGAGGAAAAGGAGGAGGAAGCGTGCAAGAGCATGAGCGAGCGAGTGTATGGTGCGCGTGTGGGTATGAGCAGCGCCGACGAGTGAGGCGTGGGTCAGTCACCGACGGACCATGGGGTCACTGGACGTCACCAGTTTCGTGAGATGTGAGGAACTGCCATGTCGCAGCACCAGGATCTAAACCCGGACAGACGATCTCGGTGCCTCCCCAGACGTCGTTGGCATTCAAGGCTGTTCGCGAGAGGGTGCACGAAAGGCTGGGTGCTGGCGACGGGCGTGACATGCAGCACACATTTCAGGACGTTTTCACTTCAGAACGACTACTTTCTGGTGAGCGAGACGATTCTTTCCCCTCCTCCCCCCCCCCCCCCCCCCCCCGAATGATCTGTTGAATACCATGTCTGTGTTTAGCTGCAAAGTAATTCAACCCCCGATAAGCATCTGCTCTTTGTCTCTTTCCGGCATTTTGAATGGTTTTGCTTTGAAATTTATTCTTTATTTACCTTAGAAAATAAAGTTCTTTTATTTATTTATTTTATTATTAAGAAATTATTTTTCGATTTCCAACCTGTCCGTGTTTGTCCTTTCCTTCCATTGGTCTAGCATTATCCGAACCGAGATAGACTAGGGTAATTACCATAGATTTGACTAAAATAGTCGGCACACACCAGCGGTTAAAACGCTCGGCTGCCCTAATTAAAATCTAATCGAGATAACATTGGTGCTTTGCCGAGGGCGCGCTCCCCGCTCAGGTAACAGTTGACCTCTAGTTAAATGGCATAATTAGACGGTGGACACTGGAACTCGTGGTTAACTGGGTGGCGTTCATGGTTCTAAAACAACCCAACGTATTCACAACGTTAATTGTGAGTGGTGGCCCCAGGTCCAGATCTACCGAGGACAACCAGGGATTAATCCCCCTGAGTGACAAAGCTGGTGTGTCGATACCCGTGGCCGCAACAATATATTTAGGTATATATATATATATATATATATATATATATATATATATACTGCATATATGTATATATACTGTATATATGTATATATTGTATGAGATTGGGGCGGTTGGGATAACACATGTTTATAGATGAAGAAGGCGCTTCCAACCAAAAATAAAAACGAGATCGACTCCTCGAATTGGAGCAAAAAAGCAAAAGACTCAACTAATTTGAGCAAAAATGCGAGAGCAGACCCGGTCTCAGAGCAACGTTTCGCCTGCTTCGCAGCCAGCTTCATCAGACACAATGGACCCCGGGCCTCGGCACGTGTCCGGTTTTTGTTTCGATACGACAACTCATTTCCGGTCATGTGCTGGTGCTCGAGGTCAAATGGAGGAGTGCTTTTTTTATTATTATTTTTTTGCAAAAGCAAAAACAAACGTTTGTCACATCATTGAAGGGGTGTTCCGCTCTTTTTTGTTTTTATTTACACGTGATCTGGTGTTGTATGTGTGTTGGTGAGCACCTGTGTGTGCTTGTTGTTGTTTTTGTGTTTGTGTTTCCGGGGCACGAACACGGCTGGTTTCGTGTCCAGGTTGGGCATGATGAGGTGTTGGTTGTGCGAGTGTTAAGGTTCTCGTTGGGTGTTGTGCATATGTGGATGTGGTGTTTGGGATTGGGTGTTGTTTGTTGCTCACCTTATCCAGCCATTTGCACCATTTGCACCAGAGGTGTGTATTGTGTGGGTATGTCCACCATCTCCCCAGTTAGGCCACCCTCCCGGCTCTTCACATGCCACGCTTCCAAAATCAACCTGTGTTTTTTTCTCTCGCTTTTTTGCTCAAATTAGCGGAGTCGATCTAGTTTTTACTTTTGGTTGGAAGTGCCTTCTTCTTCTTTAAATAAAATGTGTATATATTATATATATATATATATATATATATATATATATATATACATGACACAAGAATGAGGTGCTGAGTGTTAACTTCGTTTACTTGTTGTAATATTATGTTATATTTGAAATAAAACATATGAGAGAGCATGTTGATGTATCAAGCATGTGTAATACAGCATTTCCAATTTATCTAATGTGAAAAACATCAATCGGTCATGTCTGATTACAGTTCATTATATAAATATTGCCTTTTTCCCACCAGGAACAGTAAATGGATAAATAAATAAAAACAATGAACTCCAGGGAATGCAATCAAGATGAGGGAAGAACATGTTTGCAAATCATTCCCACATCAGGAACTGAAGATATTCAACTCTTTGCTGCGTACATTCCTTTGAAACAAGAGTGCTATCTAACAAATAGAGGGTTAGGAATGTATTAATGTTATACCGAGCTGTATCATGCTTTAAAATTTTTAGCAAATGTCTTTCATTCAATTACTGCATGTTGCTCTTAAAAGTGTTTAACAATCTGATTTGATTCGTAACAATAACTGCATATTTATATCATTATAGCCCATGAGTTTATTCTGTGTGTTCATGAAGAGTATATTGCTACTTTTGGTCGGATTTCAATCATTACTTGAAATTACATATCGTAAAGATCTGGATGTAAAATTATTTCTATACCTTTCATTTTGTTGAGAAGGATATTTTTTGGTATATGTACTTTGCAAAACAATACATTATATAATAATAATATATATGTATAATAAATGTACACACAATAAAAATCAACATTGAAACTTTGATGCTTCCAGTGTATTGTCATTACCATTGATATGAATTGCATACCAGATTATCTCTATACTGTATGTAAAAACGAAAAGCACAGTCGGTGAGACGGTATAGCCGTGAAGCCATCCGGGAAGCCGTGAAGCCATCTGTCAGTTTGAAGACCATCTGCCCATTAATGACGTCCTATTTGAACGTGAGTTGCAGACTACACGAACATCTATAAATTATGTACTATTGTAGTGTGTCTTTCACAGTGAAGCAGTGTGACTATATGTCTATTAATTCTGTCCTGTTTGACCATCAGTTGCAACCTGACTTCACACACGTCTATTAAGTACATACTATTGGAATGTACCTTTCAACCCTTTGGACTGTTGAGACCCCTTCGACAAGTGAAGACCCTTATGCCCCCAAAAAATCCCGAGCACCACGAAGTCCCAAAAGTCCCAAGGACTCTGAAGACCCTAAAGTCCCTGAAGACTCAAAAGACCCCGAGGACCCAAGAGACCCAAAAGTCCCCAAGGACCCAAAAGACCATGAAGATCCTTTAGACCCCTTAGACCTCAACACCATTTAGACCCCTTAAACCCTTAAGACAGATTAGACAGCTTAGACCCTTGTCCATTTTATCCACTTGGACCTTCTTATATCACAAATAAATTTCAAATAGATATATCACCAATATTACAAATAAATTTGTACAAAAGAAATGTTTGTATTTTGATTGCTGTAAATCATGACAACACAGTAAATCTGTGACGTCAATCTCTGCAATGATGTGTGGAGAGGCAAGCGTAGTAAGCCGATCCGCACTCGTTGATTATGTGTTTGAATTAATATTCCATAGGGTAGTGGATGAGTGGTCGGATAGCCTAGGAGTCACCTCTGATTCTTGCCTGCCGGTAAATCTCGGAAACCTATAGTGTCATGGATCCCGTTTTCCCCATCTCTTGTTTACTGTCGTTCATTTGTAATTATATGCCTGGTGTTGGCTTAATGGTTAGGGTGGTGGGCTTGGGATCCAAGGATCCTGAGTTCAAATCCCACTTGGCTGTTGAATTAATACCAGGTGGGGTTGACTCTGCCTGTCATCCTTCTGAGGTTGGCAAGATGAGTGTCAGTGTGCTTGTAACCTGTGGCGGAGTGGCGACCTATCCAGGATTGTGTCCAATAGCAAGGAGACCTGCTTAGGCAGCACCAATGCTCTGCACAGAGTATGGTCCCAGTGGATGAATGGATGAATGGGTGGATGGATTTGTAATTATGCCAATTCTACTGCACTTTGGGAGGAACCACCATGGTGAGATGGAGTGATATAAGCTGAGTGAATAAGCTGAGTGAGTTTTTTTCAGCTGGATGGGCAGTGCTTTGGCTTGCCCCTTTAATAGTTGAAGATGGAGGTGGAGAATGGTAGTGGAGTTGAGGCTGAGATTAATTGGATGCTGAGCCCAGTAGAATGATCTCAGAGAAGCAAAGTGCAGAAAACTGGCATGGAGCACAGAAATGCAGTGGTTGAGCTGTGAAGCTGTAGTCCAATTCAGTGGTCAGGTAAAATCTCAGCCAGACCAGCACCAGGTGCACTGTTGGAGAACATAAGCTAAAAATCGTTCATTTTGTGATTCTTTAAAAGCACCAAATTTGATGAACATTGTTTGTCATACCTTTTATTTTTAGCTACAGAGCCCTGATGAAAAGTGGTTTTGAAGCCTGGAACCCTTGAGGAGCCTGGTTGAAAACCAGCACAAACGAGGCATGTCAATGTCACGCAACTGTGTGATACAGATATCCATAGACTTTGCCAATAGTGTTTGTAAGCATTACAAGGAGGAAGGCATTGTCTGTCCACCCAAGCTGCATAAGATGGTTTTCCAGTCAGGAACACTAGACAACATAGATATTAATCCAAAATTGACCACAGCAAAGTGGTCATTTCATGGCACCGCCATTTATTTTACCAGCCACGTGTCGAAAGAAAATCCTGGGGAAAAGTGTGCTGCGACTCTTTTCCTTGGAAAATAAAAGTGTGATATGACTGAAAAGTGTGAATTAAGGATTCTGCTCACTAGAAGACAGTAAACAAAGTTTTCCAAAAAAAATTTCTCCAAAAAACTGGCTTCGGAATATTTTTTAAAAATTTGCCCTAATTTCATTATTATACAAAGAAATACAAGGAAAACAGATACAGGTGAAGGCCATTCAGCCCATCATGCCTGCACGAGCGCCACACTAATTTACCAACACAAGATCCAAAGAAGAAAATGCAAATTTTTATTTATTTCTTTATTTTAAGTTTTTGTATTCCCCCCCCCCCCCCATTCCCTCAAGGAGGGTGCATGGGCTTGGTTAAAAACACACTACATCAACCATACAACACCCCTTTATGAGACCCCAACAACAGCACTCCGTACACACGCACACCAATCAAATGCCTCAAGCTACCTAAAGTCCTGTCAACATCCCTATACCTCTCCATCTCCATAACTTCCAGGTACCTATCTGATTCTAATTTAAATTTATCCACTGTTTCTGCTGCCACTACCTTTTCAGGGAGGCCATTTCATGCATTAACTACTTTCTGAGTAAAAGTCCCCTGCTTTACTACCGTCTTAACTCTCCTCTTCTTTACTCTCAGGCTATGGCCCCTGGTCCTACCACTGTCTACTTTGTTGAATAATTAATCTGCACTTATTTTACCTATACCTTTCATTATCTTAAACATCTCTATCATATCACCTTGTAACCACCTCTTTTCTAGTGTATAAAGCCCTGTCTCCTTCAGCCGCTCCTCATAGCTGAGTCTATCTAGGCCTGGAATCAATCTAGTAGCCCTGCGCTGAACTCTCTCCATAGCATCTATGTCCTTCCTGAATTGTGGTGACCAAAACTGCACACAATATTTTAGATGTGCCCTCACTAAATTCCTATACAATGTCAACACCACCTCTTTTGATTTATAATTGATCCCCCTCCGAATACAACCTAAAACCCTATTTGCTTTACCTATAGCTGCCTGGCACTGAACTGCCTGCTTACCTCCCATACCTTTTACCACCAAAGTTTGTTATAAGCAATAAGAAGCTATATTTTGGCTTCAGAGTATATTTTTGCCTCTTTATGATTCCACAGTCAATTTCTTGATATTTAGCCAAGAAAGACCTGTTTATGGGGGTCCAATTGAACATATTTTGGTTGTTCCCTGTCAATGGCGACAATTTTGAATATCTAATGAGGTCATGTGACCCGTAAAATTTTTGCTGCTGCTATTTTCATATTCACTAGTCCTTGCCCTTTCTAAAAATAAGTAGTTTGCATGGGTTTATTTGCTTCGTTTGGTCATTACTAACCTATTTCTGAAGTTGGGATTGACAGTAAAGGTTAAAAGATGAACCAAGTATTTCCAGCCTTAAAAAGGATATTTAATTGAGGCTCTTTAGCTAAAACGAAAAGGTATGGCCTGAAGTACAACTCCACAAAATTTGGTGCTTTTATCACAATTTCAATCATTCTAGGTAGATGGCCAGGTTGTGTACTCTACTACGTGAGACACCCCAAGAATTCAGGCTCGATCACACATTGTGTAAGTTCCCCAGCCTGGGTACGCATGAGGTGGCACGATTTTCCCTTCTAGGCAACTTTCTTCTTTATTTATTTATTAGTTCACCTGGAACGTAGTTCCGGGGAGCTTATGGGATGATCTGTCGTCTGTCCGTCCATAAATACTTTCAACTTCTTCTCTGAAACAACACATACGATTTTGATGAAACTTTACCACAACATACCACAACGGGGTTACCCCCCAAAGTAGGTATTTGCTTTATTCTCAGAAACTACACATGTAATTTTGATTAAACTTGACCACAACCTTCATCACCTGTGTCATACCAAAGTTTGTTCACGGCATTAAAAAAATTGGGGTCTGATGGTGTCTAGTGGGGGGGGGAGTTTATGGGGGGGCTTTCCCCCCCTCCCCCCAAAGAGATATTTGCTTTCTTCTCAGAAATGACACAAACAAATTCCGATGAAACTTGACTCTAACCTTCATCACCCATGATGTACCAAAGTTTGTTCATGACATTAGAAAAGTGGGGCTCGATGGGCGGTGTAACGGTGGTCCCTCCCAAATCTGTATTTGCTTTAATATCCGAAACTACACATACAATTCCGATGAAACTTAACCACAACCTTCATCACCTGTGATGTACCAAAGTCTGCTCATGTCATTAAAAAATTCGAGGTCTAAAGGGGTCTATGGAGGGGGGGGTTGCCTCCCAAAATATGTATTTGCTTTCTTCTCTGAAATCACACACAATTTCGATGAAACTTGACCACAACCTATATCACCCGTGATTTACCAAAGTGTTTTTTTCATGGCATAAAAAAATCCATAGGTATTTACTTTCTTCTCCATTACATATTTTGTGGGTCATCCATGCCTACTAGTGGTTCGCTGGTGATCTTATCCAGCCACTACCAGGTGAGCACCCAGGGGTATCGCCCCTTTGCTTTATTGTTCACCTGCAATTTTAATTTCTTGCTTTACTTTTCCTCCTTCCATGTTATTGCTCTTGGTCCTCCCACCCACCCCTCCCCCCTGACAAGAGCGAAGCTCATGGAAGAGATAATCAAATGGAAGATCAAATACTGCACGGAGTCATCAGCAGAACCCAAATAAGTAAAGAGGAAAGGTGGAGTCATCATGAGGAACCTGGATAGGATTCAGGTTTCAGCCGCTCCTCCATTGTACCCTCATGACAAGCTGGCTAATCTTGCTGTTCTTGAGCTTGTCTAATGTGGATGTAAGGGTTCCTGTAGAGGTAAGGCCAACTGCTCATGTTACAAGAATGGATTGTCGTGCACAGACTTATGCAAGTGTGTGGATTGTGGCAATATAGAGGATTACAGGGTCAACTATGAAGACGACCGATGAAGGCAAACAAAAGGAGATATATGGTAGAGAAAGTAATAATAAATATGTGGCTCGTGAAACTCCAATGACTGAAGGAAGTTTTATGAAATCATTGTGCAACTTCAACGGTTTGTTTGATTTTCGATCTTTATTATAACTATCAGAGTACCTGCCCTACGGGTGATCTTGTTTCAAACATGCAACACGTTCTTCTGATGCCTACCTTTATTTTGGTGGTGTATAGGAGACTGACAGCTCTGTACAGGCAAAAAAAATAACCCGGGTTACATGCAAGAAGTAAAAACATACCTACTGCTTATAATTCAAAACACGTAACTGCACTGGGAAACGTGCGGACAGGAATACTACACTGTAAATGGTGGAGACTTGTAATACCCTTATGTACAATTATACATAAGAGAGACTGAGACATCTTCACCGTAGCCTGTTTAATGGGAAGGGGGGGGGGGATTGAGGACTTGGGGTTGGGAGGGTGGTTGAGTACTTGGGGTTGGGGCAGTTAAGGACTTGAAGAAGAAAGTGGGAGAGGATGACAGAGTTGAGTTGGAGGAGTGGGGCAGATAGGGGACAGAGTTGGGATCGAGGTTTTTTTTTGAGGCTTTTTGGGGTGGGGGGGGGTGGAGTTGAGCACATGGAGGTGGCGGCCATTTATATAGAGAATAAGTGTCCCCTCTCTCCCCTCCAGACCACCAGCAAAGATAAAAACACTCCTATACTTTAATTTGGGTCATGCTGATCCTATGTACACCCCAGGAATTCATGAAAAAAACATTGATACACACTATGTGATGAAAAACACGCATTTCTGCATTGGCATTGTGACTTAGAACAAAAAGAGGTCAGAACAAGTGATTGTGTGAAAAATGCTTCTATTGGGCAAATAAGACTGTTTTTGCATGAATGAGGTTCCCAGTATAAAATGTGTTGGTTTTTATGAGTACAAGCTAAATACACACTATTTTATGAAAACACTTGTTACTGAATGGGAAGGTATGACGAGTTATGACAAAACTTGCTGGATGAGTTGGTTAGGTGACAAGAACAAGCGCATTAGATGTTGGGTCAGGTCCGGATCCAGATCCAGACTATCAGTGGAATACAAAACGTGAATTGTTCAGCATGCCGGGGGGATGCGCTCCATACCGAGTGCCATTCTTGTTGTTTTAGTTGTCTGCTGTGTTGACCCACTTTCACCCACCAGCAAGTGTATCGTTATGTGACACAAAGTCATAAATAGTCTCCTGACTGCTCTAGGTATACAACTGGACCACTCCTCATGCCAGCAACTAATGATAATGCTTCACTCTGGACATGGACAGGTTTGTCGACCATATTGACATTGGCTGTCATCATTGTGCCCCACGCAACAAGATGCGTCCAATTCAGATCTGCCTTTATCAATAGGCATGCTATTTGTAGCCGACATAATGAAGCTTTAACAATAGCTCTCCTTGTTCTGATCATAGAACGTGTCACATCTACACTGCAGCCTGTTTAATGGAAAATGAATGTCATAACACTCTGAGCGATGCAGTTCTTAATTCTTCATTTGTATGCAGCACAAGGCTGCGCGGTAGCATCATTGGCTGAGGGCTCAGCTTAATTGCTGCTGATGGACTTGGCTGGTTCGGACAGGAATTTGGAATTTGTTCATGGTGACGGCGACAGCTCGCTTAATCTTTGCGAAGGACACCATGGGATCTTTAACTTCTATCAACTGTTGTTAGCAGACGGGACGCCCAGTTTAACGTCCATTCGAGGGATGGCACACACTGATGAATCAATCTGCCCATGAAATACCAAAATGACAGTTCATAGCTGGGTCAGGATTCAAACCCATGCTAGACGGCTTAGAGGCCATCCTGTGAGCCCAACAAATCAGCAATTCAGCTTTATATTGAGCTTCAACCCCTAGACAGTCCTGGTTCAGTTTTTCGGACTGATCCTGCCACAGAATTATCGTCCATTTGAGATGACAAGCTTTTCTGGCATTATGTGCTGCACATATAAATATGATGGATGAAGCATCACACTATGAATGGTAGCTCTTCAGGAATTGGAAGATGAGCTCTACTGCCAAAGTCACATGAGTGTCAGTTACACCCTGAACATTTTCTTCAGCTAATGCTCATTTAAATACTCTCACCTGTAAAAGAGGATTGCCTATTCGAGAAATCTGGACACAATTCAGCAACGGTCAAATATCCTCCACCAATCAACGATTGATCCTGCAGCAACATAATCATTGCACTTCAAACCACCCCCACAGTAATAGGTTGGAGGCCTGTATGGATTTTGGTCCATCTACTGCACAGGTTGAGGTTGGAGACTTGGTTTATCTCCAAGATGATCACAACAAGCCTCGTGCCTGTAATTTATATATTGCGGTTGCAGTTGTTGCATTATGGTGCCATGTCCAAAAGTTTACAGGGTCCCAATTCACGTGCACATTCTATCATGTTAAATGGTCTGAGTCATGCTACTTATCAAGTTGGCCAGGATCCATTAATCAGTACCATGAGAGGACACATGTAACGATTGCTCTGGTAAAGAAGATGAACACCTCCTCTGCACCCCCCCCCTCCTGAAATTCATGTTTTGCTGAGATCAATGCACTGACTGCTGCACTTTCCCAAGATACCATCCTCAACAGTATTCACACCCCTTGTAGAGTAACCTCAAACAACTCAAAGTGACCCCATTGGAACTGATTGTGATGGGAGCCCCAAGGCCAGTCAAACGTCCTGAGATAATCATGCTAACAGTGCCGCCACACAAATGTCCTGAGATAACATAGCTAACAGTGCCGCCACCCAAATGTCCTGAGATATCATGCGAACAGTGTCGCCCACCAAATGCCTGAGATAATCATGCCAACAGTGCCCCACCCAAATGTCCTGAGATAATCATGCGAACAGTGCCGCCCACCCAAATGTCCTGAGATAATCATGCTAACGTGCGCCCACCCAATGTCCTGAGATAATCATGCAACAGTGCCGCCCACCCAAACATCCTGAAATAATCACGCCAACAGTGTCACCCACAAATGTCCTGAGATAATCACGCCAACAGTGCGCCCACAACACATCCTGAAATAATTACGCCAACAGTGTCACCCACCAAATGTCTGAGATAATCATGACAACAGTGCCGCCCACTCAAATGTCCTGAGATAATCATGACAACATTGCCGCCCACCAAATGTCCTGAGATAATCATGCTAACAGTGCCGCCACCAAACACCTGAAATAATCACGCCAACAGTTCCCCACCCAAATGTCCTGCGATAATATGCAACAGTGCCGACCACAAATGTCCTGAGATAATCATGCTAACAGTGCCGCCCACCCAAATGTCCTGAGATAATCATGCAACAGTGCCGCCCACCAAAACATCCTGAATAATCAGCCAACATTGGGTCACCCACCCAAATGTCCTGAGATAATCATGCTAACAGTGCCGCCCACCCAAACATCCTGAAATAATCACGCCAACAGTGTCCAGCCACCAAATGTCCTGAGATAATCCCTGAAAACAGTGCCGCACACCCAAATGTCCTGAGATAATCATGCTAACAGTGCCGCCCACCCAAATGTCCTGAGATAATCATGTCAACAGTGCCGCCCACCCAAACATCCTGAAATAA
>CM068957.1:81886571-81907674 GCA_035128595.1 Eptatretus atami | reverse complement strand
AAGGGCCCTAATTTGCATGAAATTAAAGGATGGCCACCATGTCAGATATTCAATGTACAGCACACTTTTTTCTGGGTGGTTTAGGGCCATAAATGTATTTCCAAGCAGATAGGAAATTGTGATATCAATCTACGAATAAGCACTTGTTATGATTATGACGTCACTATGACGTAGTACACGTCATGTCATGACGAGTCCCTGATTTTACTGAAAATAGACCTTTTGTACTTATTTGTAATTCCCTGTAGAATTTGTTTGATTGCTGTTTCTTTCGCCCTAGAAAGACTCTTTGGGACCAAATACTACCTACTTACATGAGTCCAATAAAAAGGCTGCACTACTTAGCTCAGCCCCCCGTAGTTTACAAGTCCGTGTTCGTCCTCCAGTCACGTCAATTAGCTTGTGCTAATTGGAACATCCATCACCACGACATTCACTACAGGCATTTGTACATTTCAAGGGCCTTGCTTTTCTGCAGCCGAATCTGTTTGTGGAGCAAGTCCCCTTCACTACTGGCACCTTATACAACTTTAGAATATTGTGAGGGTCAGGCTATACAGTCCCATTGTTTAGGTATATAGTTTGCTCTGCAGATCCTGCCAATGCATCCCTAATCTACTGCCCTCAATGCACATTTCCTCATCTCGTTTGACTCCACATTCTACTTGGTAAAAGGCTCGGATATACTGTGGTACTGTCCGGCATCCAGTAGGGTGGAAGATTTTGTATCGTCTAGCTGGAAGCACACCTCACTACTTTGTCCTTGAACTTCCTTATCCTCCAGTGAATCTAAGCTCCTGTGTTCTTGCCTCCGGTAAATTCTAACTAGGACCTTCTGCCCCTCGAGGTTTTTCATACTCCTCACGAGTGAACAATCCACACTTGCGTCCAACTGCTTTGCAACGGAAAGTTTGACATATCGCCGTTTTGAGAGGTAGTCCCTTGTCCAATCCGTACAATTCGAAGTTGTTCACAACGCCAATGCATGATGATGGGTAATTCAGGTAGCAAAGTTTTCACCCCATGAGAAGTCTGCAAAGCATCTGAAGTGCTGTCCACTCTCTATTTTAGTGTTTGTAATCTGGTTCGCATGCTTTGTCCGATCAAAATGGTATCAACTCATTCATGTCCTCTCAAGCATGGTGACAACGTAACAAACAGAAGGTTGATGTCTTCTCGATAACAGGGTAGCACCAATTTTGCGCACTTCACCCCAGTCAATGCAATCAAAAGATCAGCGTCACCTTTGGAGTGCAAATGTTTGATACCCGGGTTGGAGTTTTCAAGGAGCAGGAAAATTGTGAATGTTCTGCTTATTTTGAAGTTTGCAAAAGGTGTTCCTTTTTCGACTTTAGCGCCATTGCTGCCGAAGTTGGAAGAACACCTTTGGACCAAGCTGCAACCTTTGATCGGCCTGAGATGATCCTATATTTTGTGTCGCTGTCCGTTTTCATATCCATCGACAAACCGACAAGTGGATTTGCAAACGTGTTCACATGTACTTGGACGTACGAGAGCTATGTGAGTCAATAACGTTTCACCTCTTCAGGGAAATCTCTGTAAAAGAGAACCTCCATCGAGGACATTGTACACTGGTTTGCTGTCACACGTCGCCTGGCCTTCATTTGATGAAGTGGACGGTAGCGGCATCAGCAGTTTGTGACTTGTTTGCCTGGTCGGAGAACCGTGTTTTATCTAAAAGACAATGGCTGCGGTTGCTGCAGAAAGTTCATTATTTCGATAGGTGCATCCAAGCTATAGTCACTGTGTTAGCTAGAATTAGCAAGCCTCTGAAAGAGGGAAAGCTGAGGTCAACTTTCAGTTTTTTGCCATCCACACCAGCTGTTTTCATTTTCCATTCTTTTATTTGTTCCTTCCGTTCTGAAGACAAAGTCAAATGCGGTTTTCCCCTCCATTTTGTCGCATAGATAGCTTCTCCGACTTTCCTTGCTTATGTGGTTGCACGTATGGCAGCTTGCAGTCACCCGTTGGGCTACGCTGTGTAATCACTCCTTCTTCTGAACACGAATGGGTTGTAGTCATTGATGGTACTTGGAAGATCTCGGAAGTGTCTTTAGACCCGCGTTCCTCGTGCAAGCAATAAAGATGCCTAATGCTGATTCACCTAGTACGATGTTGCACCTGTAAATTCCTGCATCGATTCATTGATGTCAGCACAGGCGGGCATTGCAGAAGCCAGCAGTCCGCTGCTTCTCTTCCATAACCGCCTCTTTCAAACCCCTGTGGTTTTGATTGTCGCGATAAGAAACCTGTTCGATTGACTAGGTCAACTAGCAACCCAGCCCAGAAGCGTCACCTTGCGCCGGATGACAAAAAGACCAGAACATGAAACCTGTTTTTTGTAGACATCTAGGGCTTGGTTCTTTCAATGTCCAGCATATCCTGAAGATGGATCTGGCATGATGTCAACGTAGTGGTGTGTCCAATGCGGCAGAATAGGGATTGCATGTCCCTGGAGACACCTCAGGTACAACTGAAAGGTCACCCGTTCTTTGAATCTCAGAAACATCTGCAGCAAATCCACCATTCCCAATGTACTGGATCCAAAGGCTTCTGTTGGGAACTCAGACAAACGTTTCTTTCTCTGCCCCATTTTCTCGCTTATGCCGGTCAAGACTATCATCCTGCTTGGCAAACCACTTCGTCAGTCATCTCCTCTGCTCAGTGCAAGCATCACACGCATTCAGGGCCCTCCAAAGGTCATCTGAGGTAATGCGGGACTCTTTCCTCTTCTGAAAAACTGGTACATTCAGCATCGTGTTAAGAGGATCGCATTTTAGCAGCGTCCTACCAGAAGTGTCCTCTAACAGCCTGGCATATGGCCTTTCCACCTAACATGTGCGCCACAGCAATTGCCAGCATAAACAGCTCCAAGCATTCCCTTCAGGCCCCGATCTTACCATTATGTGACCGATACTGCCAAGGTAACTATGCGGTGTGAAAACCCCCAAGTATCAAGTAATGAATTGGCTGAGAATGCTGGCTGCGTCTTCAATGTCAGAATGATTGTTCGTAGATTTCCACCTAGAGAGGCTGGTCGAATGTTACACTGGAACTGTGCCTTGGCGCTTGCTTTCAGTCGCAACGAAGTGATGGGAATAAATGCAGGTCATATCCAGTTGGGTCAGATTCCACATGGAAGAAAGTGAACACTAGCCTTTCCTGGGATGGTCACCCTTTGCGAATGCTGCATCATGTCACTCGCAGCCATGAGAACGTGCGTCGAAGGGACCATGATACTTTCACAAAAAGTGTCACAGTTTTCCATGCTGTTCTTGGCTATTTACAACTAGGGCAATTTCCATGAATACGCAATGGAAGGCTCTCCTTTTAACGTATCTATAGTGGGAAGTTGCAATTTGGTATCCTCCAGTCCACCTGAAGTTGAGAGGTGGTTTAGTGCCGGAGTAATGCACATTGTCTTTTGGCATAACAGGGGTCATTGTCATTATGATCGCCATGTGCATGGACTGTAACGGTCCATCTAAAGTCTCCAGCAATCTCATGTCGTAATACATTGTCTGCTATGAAATGAGCAAGTGTCCAAGCTACTGAAGATATCTGTGCCTTAAGAACAAGCCGCACTTGATTCAAAGTTCAGTCCTCTGAATAGGACAACGATAGGCCCATGATTATTCAACTTACAATTAAGAACACGGCATCGCCGTACTGTGGTGGGGCTTTATACAGAAGACCACAGGGAATAGGAGACAGACAAGTCTTTGGTCTGGTCAATCTGAAACATGGCATTTGTCCAAGGGTAGCAACATTGGAGATCCTTAGTCTTTCCTGTTTGAGAACACACGTCCAGAAATGTGCGCAATCAACCTGGGACAATCCAGGTTATTCAAGTGAGCTTTAATTTGTTATCTATGGGATAAGTCCTCCTTGAAGTTTGAATGGCAACTTGATTCTATTGGAACGAGGTCTGCTGCAGCCATTTACAATGTTGCTGTTTTATTTGATTTTCATCTGTCGACGGGGTATCATAAAATGTCTGCAGTATTTTGCAGCTTTTGTTCGGTAATGTGGACACATCTGGGCGCCTTTTTATATTGGTTATTAAAAACAGAATCACCTAAGTTGCTTCAAGTTTCGACGCATATATTTTGGGGCTAATATGCTGTGAGGTAATCTGGGAATTTTCTCAACAAGATCTGTAGTAGTTGCTCATCATCATCTCTGTCTAAGTCATCAACCACTTTGAGAAGCTCTTCCACGTGACATCATCGGACACTTGGCTGGTTTTGATACACTGCGTGTTCCTTCCATCACTTTTGTTGGTACGCGAGAGGAATAGATAGGATTTTAGAGCGAAAATTACACTGCAGACATGATGATAGTAGAGCGTCGCAGCCGGTAGTCTTGGTCGTTACTTTTCTATGCCATTACATCTCCAGCCAGCTTAATCATATCACCCGTCATACAATGCTGAATGATTAGATTTCTGAAAGTCGTATGTCCTTGACTAGAAAACGGTCCTAGTGTTCTTTTTCTGTTTGTAAGAATATTTGGTCACACAAAGGAAGGCAGATGGATAGCAGGAACAAAAAACTACAAAGAGCGAAACGGCGAGGGGCTCTGCAGGCATATTCCTCCCCTGATGCCTTTCTCTTAGCGTGGCTATTTGCGTCTGTCGAGATGTGAAAGTAGCCTGCATAACGTGTGAAGTTTTGCCCTTCCTTAATGCTGGAGAGGAGGAGTCTTAACGGGCTTTCACTGGCCTTCATTGAAAGTCTCACAGCGCTAGCCTGTTGGATCTTGACTGTGCTGTCCATATTCCATAAGGCTTTCACGGCACGAGGATACAGACTCATCCGAAGCTAACGCTGGCAGCTCCTGCTGTTGGTGGTACCATCTGAAGTCAACAATGTAATGTTTTAAGTAAATATTGAAACGTGGAAGTGCAGAATATTATCACATCAGCATGTAAAACAAGAAACATAATTGTGTGTGAAATGATGTAACAATAATTACAATTCCAGAACTAAACGAATTCGCAGGTTATCTATTAAAGCTGTACACCAACGTACATTGGCCTAAGTAGGAGAGCTGGTTTATGTGGACTACATGTAGTTGGTAGTATTTGGTCCAAGAAGTCTTCTAGGGTAAAGAAACAGCATAAACACATTCCTACAGGGAATTTACATAACAAGGTAAAAATGTTTTCAGTAAAATCAGGGACTACCGTCATGACATGACTAATACTACGTAGTGTGATGTTATATCTCAAACGGAAGTAGCCTTTATTCGAGTAGATTGAATATAATTCCTATGTTGGTATATACATTTATGGGCGCTAACCAACAACAAAAAAGTTTGCTGTACATTGGATTCTGAATGGTGGCCATCCTTTAATTTATGCAATTTAGGGCCCTTGGGGGGGAGGGTATCTTTGAGATAATTCTTTGAATGATTAGAGGGGCTAATAGGAACTATTTAAAACAAAACCTTCGAATGCAAATTTGTTCTAGTTCGGCATATCAGCATAGTTTTTACTGGACTACAGGGGCCAGGCCTGAATGGCAAGCTAAGGCCTGTTCAGGGAGCTGAGGCGTAAAGAGTAGTGCGTTAAAGGGTGGCAAGGAGGCTATGTGCGACGGATCTGTGAGGGGTTAGAGCATCGTGTGCGTCATGTGAATTCTCGTCCTGCTTACAGGGGATTCGAAACAGTTCGTTTGTAGCACCGTTCCCTTGGTGTCTGCAGTTTGAGCAAGAGATGGTGGGCTCTTGACAGAGGAGTTCCGAAGTTTAGGCCGTGGGCCAGTTAACACTTTTGAGCTGGTTGTACACGGCTGGAATTCAGCAACTGTCGAGTGCATGTCGAGGGTGTTACTATCCTTTGCGAAACTCCAATCACCTGTGTCCATATCGTTTGGAAATCGCAGGCTGTGGTGAACTGGTTCAAATGGGGTAAGCTCCTGGGATCTGGTGGCATCCATGCTGAAACGTCTCAAGGCTGTGGAAATGCTGCATCTCGTGTTCGTTGCATGCAGTTCTGTGCTCTGCCTGGAACAGGCTTCATCCAACTGACTGAAAGGGGGCTGGTTTCTCTCTGGAAGGGAAGCTGATCGCAGACTGGCAGACACTACTAGGGTGACGGCGCTCCTCGGCCGGGTAAGGTTCTTTTGCTTGGATAATTTTGAAGGGTTCGCCACATGCTCTGAACCAGCGTCCAGCGCAGTCAGGCTTTACAACCAAGAGGTCAATGATTGACCGTATCTGTCTTCGTACCTCTCACCGAACGCGATGAGAGTTTCGACAGGCGGCTGCTTGCAGGCTACGGTTGATCTCTGTAAAGCATTCGGTCAGTGAATCGGGAATGCCCTCTGGAGGATCTTGGTCTATCGGGGGTTGTTCACTAAAACGATCAATCTGATGTCTTGAACTATACTTGGTACTAAGATGCTGTGAGATGGTGGTGATACCTCTCTGCATTATTTCCACTTGTTACACTGGATCATGGGGTGTGGCGCTGCCGGTACCTGTGCGGGAGGACGAAAGTCCGAGTCTTCAGGTCTTTGTTGCTTCCAGTCTTGCTCTATGGATATGAGACTTGGACTCTGACCAGGGATCCGAGATGGAGACTTAATTCCTTTGGTACCACGTCTCTTCCTGGAATCCTTGGCTATCGCTGGTCGGACTTTGTGTCCAACGAGCGGCTGTTGAGAGAGACTCAAATGAGATTTGTTACCTGCATAGTCCGTGAGCGTCAGCTGCGGCTGTTTGGACATGTGGCTCGTTTTCCTGACGCTGATCCTGCTCACCAGATTCTCTCAGCGAGGGAGCCTCATGAGTGGAGGAGGCCAATGGGCCGACCATGTGCCTCATGGTTGCAGCAGATTGATCAGCATCTCAAGGAGATGGGGATGAGCCAGGCATCTGCCTGGGGGATGGCCAGACAAAGGCCCCTGGAGTACCGGCGGAAAGTGGTCCCAGCGACGCACTACTCTGGTGCATGCTCCCATACCTGACCTGACCTGATATTAAAGAAGCGAAAATTTTGCCCTCAATTGAGGCATGCAACTCGAGAATTTAAAGTGTTAAACAGCTCCGGTTTTGGCCTACATGTAGAACCAAAATGGCCTCGTATCTGTTCTTGTGAAGCACTCGATTCATAAAGCAAAGATTTGCTAAATTATACGGATTTATTTAATCTGGGGCGTGTTCCGTTAGCAAGCAGCTTGCTATCGTTTTCCAAGCCTGCCGTTCCATATCAACCACTTTGCAAGTTGCTTGCCAATGCCGACAAGCAGAGCGAGGGATTGAGAGAGGTGTTTGTCGAACAGTAAACAGTTTAAATTGGAATTGGATCAGTACTGATGAGGAATTTTTCTCCTGAACCTCGTAGTGATCGTAGTAGAACTTCAAGTTGTTGTGAAGGTCTTATTTAACTTGCAGGGTTTTAACGTTTAGCCGACTCGGTTTTAATCTCGTTACTCAAAGTGAAAGACACGCCGAGTTAAATGACTAACCACAACAAGAGCACTCCCCTTCAGGTTTAATTTTATTCTCTGCTTGTGAGTTCAAAAAACTCAGATGTGGCATCCACCAGTTTATTCTCAAGTCTCTCTCACAATGAACTGAGAACCCCCATTTGTTGTGGAACTTATTTGTGTCTATTTTATTTATTCTTACTTTTTAGTTAACCGTTTAATCGACCCAATTAATTCACTTTCCACAACGTGAAGGTACATTACATCAGAGAGTTTATTATTACTTGGTACTTGGTCAGTCCCAAGGAGTACAAGCCACTGAAATGCTATACATCACACGTGCTTGCACTAAAACAAGATTACATTTCAAGGCATTTATACTTTATTACATGCGGAGGGAAGGGTGGAAGGGCTGTGACTAACTGCATACGTGTTCTAGGTGAGAAGCACATGATGTAATTACGGCAAAAGTTTGCTGTTATCAGCCCAGGTCACATTGTACCATAGCAAGACATTCTTTTTTTTTTTATCAACATTTAGGGCAAAAGACTCTTGGCCAAAGGGAAGAGAACACTGACAGCCAATTCGACTGTAGCATAAAAATTAAATTTATAAACACCAGCAACCATTACAATTCAGAGTACATTAATATAATTATTTCTTCCACAGTACCCATAAGCATTTGAGATGGAGGGTACAGATATATTTCAGGACTTCGAGGTATCTTGGGTGTGAATGATTGATGGTACTTATGTGGTGGTTGACGCTCCGTCGCGCATTTTTTTTTCTCATGGAAGGAGGTCCTTTTATTTTTTTATTATTATTATTATTATTTTTTCAAAATGGCTGCCAGCTTTTAGTACCCGACAAATAATGTACCCAATATGCCAGCTTTTTTTTTTTTTTTCTTACCTCCCCCACCCACCCCCTCCTTCACCCCTAAAATGATGAGTCATGTACCAGACTTGTCAGTTTTCTACCCCAAACAAATATACATGGGTCATTATCCTGACACGTCACATACACACTCACTAAGCCTATTAAAAATACAATCCACAGTTTCTAAACAAATGTATCATAAACCTATGGTAAAAATACCAAAAAAACCGACACTTCGTGCATATTAATATTATTGGCTGTGTCATCATTCCAAATACATCTACAGTAAACATTTTAATACACAGATTTACATTTGTGGGATGTGGACTCTCCAGCGCTACCTGGTCCAACTCCCCACTCGCGAAATCGGAGAAAATGTCACATAGCGAGCGTCGCCCATCAAGAAATGTTCCCGCATATCACGGCTTCAGGACTCCTTAAGTTTCTGTCCGAATTTGCAAACAGATGAATACCATCTTGAAAAATGAAGCTAAAATCATGAAACTGATTCATCGCGTCGGTGCAGTTTGTCTACATTCTACATTTGTCACGCAATTTGCTGGTTTTAAAACTACGTAGTCGTATTTTGCATCATTTTAATCCGAAGCGTGCAATCAATTTTACTGCAGCGGCTGCGATGGAACTTAGGTAGGCAGACGTACACAGGTCAGTATTGCTCTCATCACGCATGGAAGCTGAAAGCGGCAGTTTTATTTTGTTTGTTTTTTGTATACACCGTCAAGGCTCATATGAGAGCTAACACATAGAACGTACAGCAAGGGGAGCAGGAGACGAGGTGAGGGAAGGAAAATACAGTGGGGAACAGAGACATGAGGAGATCTGTGAAAGGGAGAGGGATGTGGTGGTGTACACAGGGTAAATGAGATGGACACTACAGGGACTTTCAGGTCCTTACACGACAGGGACTTTCGAGATGGAAAGCAGGGAATTTGAAGGAGGTGGGTTTGGTGTGGATTAACGGGGGTAGAAAAGATTTGTGGTTTTGGATGGGGGAAGATAAGAGATGGTGGTGAACAGCTGCTTTGAATACCTGGAGGGAAGAGTGGGATTGAAGAGAGAGTGGGAGTTTGTTCCAAAGGTGGGGAAAAAGAGGAATGAAAGAGTGAAGGTGATTCTTGAGAAACGGAATGTCACAGTGAACGGAATGTGCCAGGACAGCTCTCGGTTAAAAATAAAGCAATAAAAACTCAGTATCGACATTGGAAAAATGATCGATTCAAAGAATCGTGCAAGAGTCGGACACGAAGATATGGATATTTAAGTGGTGCAAGCCGCTTCAGGATACCATATATCCTTCCTTCCTTTCTTCTGTAAAAATGAGGAAGAAGAACCTTTCTAACCCACCGTGTGTGTTTCGTTCGTTTCTAATTTGTTGTTTAGTTTTTCTTGTGTTTTTGTGTATTTTTTTGTTGTTATTGTTCAGTTTGCATCGGGACAGTAGGGTCACGTCACCTGTTGGGGAAGTAACCTCAGTCCCCCAGGGGAGTACCTTTTAAGCAGTGTAGCCGCTTCATTGCACATCTTTCTTCCAACATGGGTGCAATATTTATTTAATAATTTATTTATTTCCTTTCCCCTCCTTTTATTTTTTTTATTTTATTTATTTATTTTCTCTCGTGATGTTTGATAAAATAACAAATAATAATGAAAAAGGAGGCGGCTTCAAAAAAGGAAGCGGACGGTGATGATCATCAAGTAGTATTTTTATTTATTTATTTGGCGTAAGTAAGATTTGATGAATATTGGCCCAGCCATGTGTTTATTCTGATTTCTAGACATACATACCCACAGAGAATACGGGACTTTCAAAATCACTTAATCTGCCCCAGAATACTTGGTGTTCATGTTACAGAAACCCCAAGAGTCAGCGGTGTTCAGGGCGCTATAATGTATATCATGTTTGCGAGATAATGATTATTACCTAAAATGGCTCACAAAGCTTCCAAAAGAAGCCGGGTATACTTGGAAAAAGTACATGAGAGAAAGGGGTGTGCTTCTGTTCAATGAAAGAGTTGCATTTATAACTTTCTTTGGGCTGGGATCTTGCTTCTGCACTGACTGCAAAAATCCAAGTGATGTGGATTGGTGCAAGACCTGAATTGTGGACATGCGCATTCTACTCAAACGTCCAATTATTGCTGCCAGTGAATGGGCTTTGAATGCTGCGGGAATTCCTCCTGTGAACACGGCAGGCTTAGTGATTTATTTAATGGATGTCTGCAATTGGAAAGACGATGCTGTGCATCAGAACCAACAAAGTGATGATGACCAACTCTTTGACAAAGCTTGTGTTTGTGATTTGGCATTACCAAAAGCGTGTGCCAGCTATTGTTTATGTAAGAGCCGGATGTATCGGGCAAATTTCCCGAAGGGAGACACCGTACTTGGTTTAGGTGTTTCTTAATAGCGATTAGCTGGTCATTTCCCCCTCCTCCCCGCACCTCGTCATCGTTGCCTTCCCCCTCCCCCAGGCCTGATATTCTCCCGATATTTATCGGTTTCCCGATATTTTTCCACCAAAATGGGAAATGTAATAACAGCAACATCTAGCATCAACATATGCACGTTCTCAGCGATACAGACAGTCAAATACAAATTGCAGGCTGCGAATCAGTCCGCTGTGCAGTATTTCAAAAGGAAGGACGTCGCCTATGACCCTGTTCCACAAGCCTTGGTGAAAATATGAAGACTGCGTACAAAAGGTACAAAAATGAACTTGACAAATACAAACTGCTAAAGAAGCCAAAAGAACTAAGATGAACTTGAAGAAAAGTCTGTAGTGGCAAAGAAGAAAGCAAGAGAACTGAATTTGTTAGCTGCCCAAAAGGCACGTAGAACACATAAGAAGCAATGATGAAGAAGTACACAGCTAAGCCCAAGCTCAAAAGGAAGCTTCAGAATTAGGTATTACGGATACATGTAAGTACATGTACATTTATTTAAAGCAATTTAAAAGTTTCAGAGGGTCTAGAAGGCATGTATAGTTGAGAGATATTGCTGAATTTAAGCACTTTGTGCCTCAGAAACCCAATTCTTTCCCTTTTATACAGCTAAATTCCAGGTACTTCAGGTTGTTGAGGAGATGCCTTCTAGACCCTCTGAAAACCCCTAAATCCATGAGCTTCAGGGGGCTTCGCCCCCTCGACCCCACCAGGGGCCTTGAGCGGGCCCCTGCACCCCCGTGAGTGGCGACACCCCGGTCGCTACGCTCCCTACGTTCGCTAAAAACAGATATTTTTGAAACGGCCCACTCTCAGGCTTGCCCTCCCCCCAATGCTTTTCATTCCTCCCCTTCGCACCTCCCCCTACCACCCCATTGCCTCGTCGTTCCCATCCCCCTTGTTGTTCCTATCTCCGCCCTCGTTGCTGCTCCTTCACCCCCCCCCATGCCTTGTAGCCTTTCCCTCCCTTCCCCCCATGCCCGTCGCCGTTCCCTTCCCCCATGCTCGTCGCCGTTCCCTTCCCCCCCATGCCTCGTCGCCGTTTCCTTCCTCCCCATGCCTCGTCGCCGTTCCCTTCCCTCCCCCATGCCTCGTCGCCGTTCCCTTCCCCCTCTGCCTTGTCGCCGTTCCCTTCCCCCATGCCTTGTCGCCGTTCCCTCCCCCCCCATGCCTTCGTCGCCGTTCCCTTCACCCCCCATTCCTGTCGCCATTCCCTAAACCCCCCATTCCTCGTCGCCGTTCCCTAAACCCCCCATGCCTCGTCGCCGTTCCCTAACCCCCCCATGCCTCGTCGCCGTTCCCTAACCCCCCCCATGCCTCGTCGCCGTTCCCCCTACCCCCCATGCCTCGTCGCCGTTCCCTCCCACCCCCCCCCCCCCGCCATGCCTCATCGCCGTTCTCTCCCCCGTCGGTCCCCCATACCTCGTCGTCATTAAATATAAATTAAAATTGGATATGAGAAACCAGTGTATGAGGCAAATTAGTTTGAGCAGGATCATGTTTGCTTGCGCCACCAGTTCTAGTTGTTAAAAATTGAAACACTTTTTCTTTGCATGGTGGTGGTTGGCATCATCGAATGCATGTGTTTAGATTTTGTGACGTAAGCAGTTTAAAACCCGAAAGACCTGAAAGTCCCTGTGGCGTCCATCTTGTTACCCCTGTGTACCCCACCCATCCCCCTCCCTTCCACAGATCTCATCATGTCTCTGTTCCCCACTGCTTTTTCCCTTCCCTCTCCCGCCCCTCTTGTCTCCTGCTCCCCTTGTGCATTTCTGTGTGTTAGCCCTCAAAGAGCAGCGACGGTGTACACAAAAAAACAATGAAGGTGATGGAAAACCAAATTGGTGGTGATACCGTGTGACTTTAAGGTCTTGTGACATGATTTTAGCTTTTAAAACAAGTAAAAAGTACATGTCTCAGCCCCCATTGTTTCAGTAATTTTTGCTGTAGGGCATTAAAGGGCTATCCAACATTTACGTACAACTAAAATGCCCGCCAGTCTACCAGTCGGCCGCCTTTGATCAGATCGCAAAATAAAGTTAGGTGCAAGCGTAAGTCGTGTTCTGTGCTTGTGCCAAGTTTGAACAAAATCGGAGCATTCACGTTGGATAAATGGTTGGGGACTCGTTTATGTAACAAAATGACCACCAGTTAGCCATATTGGGTCTGATCTCGAAAAAAAATATGATGTGCATATGTATACCGTCATGTGTTGTCTTTATGCCAAGCACAAATAAAATCGGTCCATACATGTCCGAGATATGGTAGCGGGCGGAAGCACGCGCGGATGCACACGAAAATCAAGATCAAATCCATGCCCCCCATTTCGGACAAAGTCGAACTGGGGCTAATAAACATTGGTTATGAGTCACCATTCTGCATTAATTCTATCATGAATGTGGTCCACTGTTTGAACTGGTTGATTGTGTAATACAGACCAAAAATGATGTCATGAAACCATTTGCAGGAATGAATCATGAGACTCAGTATTTGGTGATTTTGTGCTGTTTTTATGACTATGTAATTTGATATATAATTTTTTATCATTTATTTATTATTTACACAGTGAAATATGGCTCATCGAGGATGGCATGAGCAATCATTTCAGGGCCGTACATTTCGTGGTGCTGCTAAGAATGTTCCTCAAACACAGCCGAGTGCACCTGGCATATGTCATGGTGGACAAGCAACACCACTGCAACCACATCAGGTTCCCTCTTTTTATTATTTTATTTTATTTTATTTTTGTTACAATTTGAAATTTGTCTTGGGTTAATGACTGCATAATAGCTATTATTAGTGCATGGTCAAGTTGTGGTGTATGGATGAAAAGTTGCTTTCCAAAACAGGATTCATGCTATAATGTTGGTAATCGGAAACACTCTTTCTTTGCATAATTTAAGCAGATCACCTTAAACCTATTCTTAAGTAGAGAGTTCACAGAATACATTACCCTGTGCAGTGTTAAGTATATACTTCAATACAAATACGTATAATGATGATGTTAAAGATCGTTAAAATAAACAAAATTCTGGAAGTTTAGTGCTATTGAAGCAGTCTTGTACATCACCCTTGTACCATACGTCACTATTTAACATACGTCATCCTTATACCACATGTACTGCTAAACGGAATGGTTTTGGATATAACTAGAAGGTGATTTGTGTTCTTCAGTATTCAAGTCCGTGTATAATTAAATTTAAATAAAACAAAAGTTCTAAAAGTAGTCTGAATACATTTTGGAATTTAACACTTTTGATGTAGTGTTGATTGCACCACCCTATCTACCACATCGTAATTATTCGTGCCTATTGTTTGTGTCCATTATGACCTTAAAAACAGTAAATTTCATGTTTGGAATGATTTTCAATTTTGTTTGACTGCCAGGCAGACCAAATTAAAAATGAATAATAAAAAAAAAAAACTCACTCCTATCTCTCTGCGCATGTGCGATCAGGACAAATTTAGAACCAAAGTACTGTAAAACGGCAGGTTTGTCTTCCGATTCATGTTCAAAATATAACATTCAATTATTGTAAGTTGTTCCTTCATCATAGACTGACTTTTGAAGACAGATGGACAGACATGAACCAATTGCTTCACCCTGCCCATTTTTTGCTTCACAAGTCTTATAGAAACAGTGCATCCAAACAAAGGACTTGATGGAGAACCGAATTAACCTGCATTGATACCGGAGTTTCAAATACACTGGATCCCAGAGGTCCACAGACCTGTCATGTATCGAAGGCCGGATCATCCCAAGCAGAATATCAAAGCGATCCAAGAGAAGCAACGTCTTGGCGCCTTTCATGTGTGCTCTTTCCTGTATTTGTACCAAAGGTCAATCTATCTTTTCTGCTCTCTCTCCTTTATCTCTGGATCATCCACTTTTATTGAGTCCCTTTTTGACACACCCTCTGCCTCCTCTCAATGGCCAATTACGTGGCTGACCATGGCTTCCAAGTCAACTTTCTAGGTGTGCTCTTGCCTGCCCAGGCTTATCCGCCATACCATGGTCCGTTTTTACGATCACCAATGTAGTTCACATTTCTCTTTTTGCTTAACTAACATGATAAAGCCAAATAATTAGATGACAAAACAACAATTGTATGTGTACCAACATGAAGTCCCATAACGACAAAAATTGTTTCATCAACCATTCAAATGTATCAAATCAAAACCTCGCTATACACACTACTTTCGCAAGCTATACACATTACTTTCATGGAACGCATCTAATTCGTACAGCAAGGAATGTCAGTATTTAAAAAGCAGCATAACTTTGTTTTTCTGCCAATGTTTTTGATCTATATGTACGAATCATTGTCTTTGGTGTTGGCTGTGCTGTTAAATTTATTGGAGGTGTTAATTTGCCACTACAGAAGCCTGAGTCTATTGGCACCCGACTTCGTGGCCGTGGAGTTGGGTTACTTCCCCTGGAGGAGCAGGTGTCATTGGAGCATGTAAGCATTGCTTATCTTGTGGAATATAAAGATAATTATTTGCCCTCAATACAAGTATTCGTCCCCAGTCGTCGTCGTGCCCAGACATCGTCGCCGGGCGTCGTCGTGCCCAGACGCCGCCGTCGTCGTGGCCCAGAACGTCGCCGCCGCCGTCGTCGTCGTGCCCAGACGTCGCCGCCGCCGTCGTCGTCGTGCCCAGACGTCGCCGCGGCCGTCTGTCGTCGTGCCCGGACGTCGCCGGCGCCGTCGTCGTCCGCGACGTGCGCCGCGTCGTCGTCGTGCCCGGACGTCGCGCCCCCCGCCGTCGTCGTGCCGACGTCGCCGCCGTCGTCGTCGTGCCCGGACGTCGCCGCCGTCGTCGTCGTGCCCGGACGTCGCCGCCGCGTCGTCGTCTCGTGCCGGACGTCGCCGCCGCCGTCGTCGTCGTGCCGGACGTCGCCGCCCCGTCCGTCGTCGTGCCCGGACGTCGCGCCGCCGTCGTCGTCGTGCCCGGACGTCGCCGCCGCGTCGTCGTCGTGCCCGGACGTCGCCGCCGCCGTCGTCGTCGTGCCCGGACGTCGCCGCCGTCGTCGTCGTGCCCGGACGTCGCCGCCGCCGTCGTCGTCGTGCGGACGTCGCGCCGGCCGTCGTCGTCGTGCCGGACGTCGCCGCCGCGTCGTCGTCGTGCCCGGACGTCGCCGCCGCCTGCGTCGTCGTGCCCGACGTCGCCGCCGGCCGCCGTCGCGTCGTGCCGGACGTCGCCGCCGCCCCGTCGTCGTCGTGCCCGGACGTCGCCGCCGCCGTCCGTCGTCGTGCCCGGACGTCGCCGCCGCCCGCGTCGTCGTCGTGCCCGGACGTCGCCGCCTGGCCGTCGTCGTCGTGCCCGGACGTCGCCGCCGCCGCCGTCGTCGTCGTGCCCGGACGTCGCCGCCGCCGCCGTCGTCGTCGTGCCCGGACGTCGCCGCCGCCGGCCGTCGTCGTCGTGCCCGGACGTCGCCGCCGCGCCGTCGTCGTCGTGCCCGGACGTCGCCGCCGCGCCGTCGTCGTCGTGCCCGGACGTCGCCGCCGCCGCCGTCGTCGTCGTGCCGGACGTCGCCGCCGCCGCGTCGTCGTCGTGCCCGACGTCGCCGCCGCCGCCGTCGTCGTCGTGCCCGGACGTCGCCGCGCCGCGTCGTGTCGTGCCCGGACGTCGCCGCCGCCGCCGTCGTCGTCGTGCCCGACGTCGCCGCCGCGCCGTCGTCGTCGTGCCGGAGTCGCCGCCGCGCGTCGTCGTCGTGCCGGACGTCGCCGCGCCGCCGTCGTCGTCGTGCCCGGACGTCGCCGCCGCCGTCGTCGTCGTGCCCGGACGTCGCCGCGCGCCGTCGTCGTGTGCCCGGAGTCGCGCCGCCGGTCGTCGTCGTGCCCGGACGTCGCCGCGCCGTCGTCGTCGTGCCGGACGTCGCCGACGCCGTCGTCGTCGTGCCCGACGTCGCCGCGCCGTCGTCGTCGTGCCCGGACGTCGCCGCCGCGTCGTCGTCGTGCCCAGACGTCGCCGCCGCCGTCGTCGTCGTGCCCAGACGTCGCCGCCGCCGTCGTCGTCGTCGTCGTGCCCAGACGTCGCCGCCGTGTCGTCGTCGTGCCCAGACGTCGCCGCCGCCGTCGTCGTGCCCAGACGTCGCCGCCGCCGTCGTCGTCGTCGTCGTGCCAGACGTCGCCGCCGCCGTCGTCGTCGTGCCCAGACGTCGCCGCCGCCGTCGTTCGTCGTCGCCCAGACGTCGCCGCCGCCGCTCGTCGTCGTGTCGCCCAGACGTCGCCAGCCGCCGTCGTCGTCGTGCCCAGACGTCGCCGCGCCGTCGTCGTCGTGCCCAGACGTCGCCGCCGCCGTCGTCGTCGTGCCCAGACGTCGCCGCCGCCGGGATGAGGGATAAAATAGAGCGAGACTTTGAAAAAGATGAATGTGCGGGAGAATTTTTTTTTTCATTTTTTAACTTTTTTCGGATTTCGATTTCATATTTAATTGGATGTTGACATTTTAATTATTATTATTATTATCATTACTATTTTTATACTTGGTATTTCCGATTCAACAGTCTCTTGCTGGTGCTTTTCCGATGGAAAAAACTGTTGGCGAGGGCACAATTCCAGGCAGTGTCAAAAGAGGTAAGTAAAATACTAACCTTGAATTTGCATATTAAAATGCGAGAACACAACAGATCACAATGCACTAGAACAAGAGGAACAGTTTAAAGGGAGTGAGAGTTTCATCAACAGTGGGTTGATGCTGAACTTGGTGCACTCTGTAGAATCCTGGGTGGGGGTGGTGGGGAGAAAGCATGAAAAGAGCAGATGGTCCAAGACCAGAAACGAGGCGGTAGAAGGCAGAGCGATCGAGCTGTCTGCGATGGGACAGTGATTGGCTCATAGACTCGGCTTCATTGTGGGAGATTCCCATGATCTTGAAGGCCTTTGTTTTCATGGTGTCAAACTGAGCAAGGTGTGAGATCGAGCTGTCAGCCCAGAGGGGAGACCAGTACTCCATTAAGTTGCGGATGAAAGTGTTGTAGGTGGTTCGAAGTTCAAGTGTGTCAAGGAAGGACTTTGCATGACGGAGGATGTCCAGTTGGTACCTGGCTTTGGAGACCAACTTCAAAATGTGGTATGGCTGATTGTGAAACCCAAAGGTTTTCGTGACTGAACTTCTTCAAGAGAATAATTAAGAAAGTAGATGGGCATTACAAAGAGCATGGAACTTTTAATCCATTTCAGCATGAAATGTTAAATGCTTGTGGGGATTGTTTGCAAGCTTACTGAAATTGCTTTGTTGTTCATGTTTGGTTGTATTTCATGTTCGATGCATAATTGCTTTAATATGCTTCAGGTCTTCATCAGTCATGCCTGAAAGTATTGATTTTGTCTGATATATTCCATTCACCTTTTGGTTCTTCAAATCTTCCTTCCACAACCCCATTTTTAGCTCACCAGGACTTTAGTCAGGTGAGCTTATATTGTTGCGGAAATGGGCCCTTAGTGTGTTATTAAATATAGGATTAGCCCAGATCCCCCCTTAAATGCATGTTTAGCCAGGTTGTTTGGTAATCGGACGTTACATGTGTATCGGGAGGTGTAGCAGGCTGTCCAGTGTTCATACAGTGGTGGTGTACCGAGAGGTGCCTTCTTCTTCTTCCCTCCTCCCCTCCTAACCAGCCCCCATCCAGCGCTCTGACAGTCAGTCAAGATATGCCGGCAACCCATTGGCGGAGGGCTGCTGCAATCTCGAGCGATGGACCAATCACGGGTCCCCGGAGGCGGTCCGAAAAGGCTGGCCCCGAAAAGCAAAGGAAGGGACGGCTGTATGAGTCTGCGATCTGCTTCGTGAGAAAGGCCCGCCCCGAAAGGCAAGAGACACTGCATGAGGTCTGTCTGCGATCTGCTTCGTGAGAAAGGCCGGGCCCGAAAAGCAAAGGAAGGGACGGCTGTGTCGAGTCTGCGATCTGCTTCAAGAGGAACTGCCCAGTGTTGGTCTGCGATCTGCTTCGAGAGGAGCTGTTTAGTGGGTCGGGGATTTGCTTCGTGAAGAGTGACTCGACGAGCTGTTCCTCCTTGGTTATGAATCCAACCTGAGGTCATCCACAGGTTCATCCTGAATCCAGTCACGGAGCCTCTGACTGTCCTGACTCCATGCACGGCTCGACACGTCTTTCCATCCCATCGATTCGCCTGTGGAGCCCAACACCCAGATTTGGCCTCGTCTGGTGAACAGGCCAGGCCTGGATTTGTATACTGGTCCTTGTGAGAAACCAGCTGGAACACACCATAGATCTTTCGCTCTTGTGCCGTCGACCTTACGGGGGCTGAACGCGCCGAGGCTGGTGCGTGAGCGGTGCGACAAAAGGAGGCCGTCGCCGCCATCTTGCCATGCTGCATGCTCGAGCTTGGGCGCTCGAATCCGTTGACATCGGCTTGTCACGAGCCACATTCGTGCCTTCGACACTTTCCCTCTCGTCCATGAGGCACCACCAAGTACTCCGTGTCTTGTCTGCACGTTGTCCAGTCCTTAGATTTATTTCGCTAGGGCTCCCTTCGAAACCCATATCCGTAGCTCCCTAGTTAAGAGCGGGTTATAGATGAATTATAACGTTCATGAATGCTTTGCTTGTGTCGTGTCCGATGTGTCCCAATAAATCTGGCTGATTCATATGAAAGTTTGCCGCCTCAAATCTATTCGTGCCGCGCTGAGAGACAATCGCTCGATTTGTATATAAAACCAAAACGGGCTACGGACTGGCAGACTTCGCTCGGTCTCTGCCAAACCCAGTCTGTAAGGGGTTTATATCCCCAACTGGTACGGCCCAGGTGTACTTTGGTATCGTGATCTGAGGCACATGACCCGAGACCTGTGCCGAACTAGCCAGCGTTATAACCCCTGAGATGGCGGTGCTGTTAAGTGACGCCGAATCTTCAACATTTGTCTGTCAAGAGTAGGGTGCGAATCCCTCTACCGTCGAACCTATAACAATATGACCAAGCAGTGTCCGTAGGTAGGTAAGTCAGTCAGTCAGTGAGTCATTCAGTCCGTAAACACTTCAGTCATCATCGCTTGAACCAAACACACGATTTTGATGAAACTTAGTCACAAGCTTCATATCTGATGCCTAACAAAGTTGTATTGACCGACCGCATAAAAATCTGCACTCATTGGAGGGGTTTACGGGGGGGGTGGGGGGGGCTTTAAACCCCCCAAATATAGGTATTTGATATTTTCTCTGAATCTACACATGCAATTTTGATGAAACTTGACCACAACCTTCATCAATCATGATGTACTAAAGTTTATCGACCGCATCGAAATCTGTACTCATGAAGGGAGTCTACTGGGTGGGGGAGGAGGGGGGTTTGATCCTTCCAAAATATGTATTCGCTCTCTTCTCCGAAACTACTCACAATTTTGATGAAACTTGATCATAACCTTCATCATCCGTGGTGTACCAAAGTTTGTTCATGGAATAAAAAAAATCAGCTTAAGGGGGTCTGCGGGGCGGTTTGAGTGACTGTTGCTCCTGATCCAGGTGAGCGTCAGGACGCGCAGTCATATTTTTGTTTTGACTGTATTTGCTTCGTGCACATGGATATGTGTTGCTTTTTCTATGCTAAAGCAAAACTCTTCTTGCCCAGGTCGTGGTTTTGGCAGAGCTCAGAGTAATTTCAGAGACATCATTGGCCAGATGCCAGGCCAAGGCAGGCCAGAGGTCACTTCCTTTGGAGCAATGCCTCCTGTGAGCCACCCACAATTTGTGGGACAAAGTCAAACAGGGTATGGCATTCTTCTTCTTATTTTTTTTCATTGCAAGAGTATCATTTGAAGTATTTCAATCACTGCTTGCCTCTTTGCATAATATTTGACCAAATGCTTACCTTTTTGCATAATTGAGGAAGAGAATCCTTCTTTCTTTTTTTTGTTGGAGTGAGGGGGGGGGGAGAGGAGGAGAGGACCTTTTTGCTCATTTTATGCTTGTGTTGACCCTGGGTACTGACAGCCCTGGTGTTGAGTCCATGCTACGACGTACGGTGCATCCCAAGTGCTGACAACCAAGCACCCTGTTCATGGAGGTTCTGTTCCTATGCTTGGACCTAAAAAGTCTTCTGTTGGTCATGTATTCCCGGCTCGTGTCTCATCTCCATTATCTGAGACCATAAAAGAAGCTCCAGGTAAGGCTTTAAGCTAAAAATATTTACTGGAACAGTACAAAAGACTTGTTTCAGGTGTGAGTGTGCGCACTTGTGTCAATGAATAAAGTGAATACACATCAAGTGTTTCACCAGCAGGGAAGACATTGCTTTTTCACAATAGTCACTTTAAAAAAGGAAAACCTTGTTCACATTTGTT
>CM068957.1:81846884-81857672 GCA_035128595.1 Eptatretus atami | reverse complement strand
GCTACCGAGAGGTTGTACCTCAACGGGAGCTGCTTGGGAACGAGCCACGTACGCAGCTCGCTCCGTTCTGTGGATACCGAGCGGTGTATTATCGCGCAGCCCCGTTGGACCCGATCACTTTATCGGCAATTAAAAAGCCTGCTAATATTCCGTACGCAGCGATGGCAACTCAAATGGTGAAAAAGACGCACGGACAGGTACATTGAGACAGGCACATTTATTTCCACAAGCAAAAACAATGCAATGAAGCAATGTACAAACAGTATGCAATGGGGGAATGGGGGTAGGGGACAGGAGGACCAAAGACCTACAGCCGTTTCTGTAATTATCATTTACATGCACTTAACCAGTTTTACTTATAGATGGCGCCACAAACACACACACGCCCACAAACACCCAGAAATAAAGGAAGAAAAGCGACCGTGTGGTGGTGGACCCTCGGACTCCGTCCTCCTTCTCCGACCTCGCGCTCGCCCACCCTCACGGTTCTCTCGCCTCCTTCCGACCTCTTCGACAACCTCCTTCCTCACGACGCCCCCGACCTCGATCTGATTCTCCTCAGCGCTCGCGTTCCTGCCACCTCAATTCTGTTTCTCCTCAGCACCACACCCAGAGACTCTCCTCAGCGTTCCACCGCCTCAATTCTCCCTCTCGTGTTCCAGCGCTTCCGACCTTTATCCACAGAGTTTCGCCCCTCCCTTCCCGGTGCACGGGGGGGGGGGGGGAATTCCAGCAGAGCTCGCCGGGCAGTTGTTGCCCCAAGGGAGGGATCGCAGTGGGCTCTTTCCACCCATAATGAGCGCCCTCCCTACTTCACCTTTGAACTCGGCTCGACCCGCCCCTCCTCCCTCCCGGCGCGCAGGGGGGGGGATGGGGAAGGGGAGGGGGAGGGAAATCCCCGGCGTTATCGGGATCCCTCTCTTCGGAGCACCTTGTTGTTTCAACCGTTCGTTGGCGTGGTGTTATTCGTTGGGGAGAGGGGGGGGGGTGAGGCCGTCGTCCGTTCTCCCTCAACTAATGCCAGGCTTCTCGCAACCGTTGCCGAGGTGGAATGCGGTGGTGGTGTGGTTGGCGTTATGGTGGCGTGGCTGGCGTTTTGTGGTGGTCATGATGGTGGTGTGGTGGGGGTGGTTGTGGTTAAGGTGGTTGTGGTGGTTGAGAGGCGGTTGGTCCAAAATAAGATAGTAAAAGAAAAACGGCTGACTCAAAGATCACAGCCCGGTTACACGAATAAAACCCTTAGACATCGGTGGAGATACTATCTGAACACAGACTTATCGACATAACTGATCTAAGGACCTATATGGTGTCCTGTGAATTTCCACAACCGTAACAATATGTTTATTATTGGTATGTTATTATTGATATGCTTGTATAATTATAATCAATAAAATACGTTTTTTGCGCACGTTTTGTTTTTCATTACAGTATACCTACTTTTGCAGCCCCATACATATATATATATATATATATATATATATATATATATATATATATATATATATATATATATATATATATATATATATATATATATATATATAATATATAACAGTAGACTAGGCGTAAGTCGTCAGCATTGGGACCGAGAAAAAAGTGACGACTTAGACATGTGACGACTTACGCGTATGCGAACATTCATTGACTGTGGGTGAAGGAAGAAGTTGCGCGTGGCTGCACGTACGTTGAAGGGGCAATAATCTCTAAGCTGGCTATTGCCAAAAGGGAAACACAATCCTCGGGGCATAGGTGGGGGTTCATGGTTAGTTGGAAAGTGATCAAGTAGATGGAATTCATGAATCACTTTATCAAAAGTAAAGATAATGAACAACTGTAAGACAACTCGTATACCATCGGTGATAGTATATGACCATCGACAAATGTGGAATGAATGGCTGTTAGAATTCATTCATTGGAATGAATTAGAATGAGTTTTCATATGGAATGAAAACTCATATACCATCGACAAATTACATGACACACAGTCATCGTGATGACTACCACTCAATACCTATGTGAAAGTGAGTGCGGTGATGTACAAAACAACCAATATAAAACCATGATCGGACTTCAACACTAAGCTCGATCGATCCTTTACTCCTTCCCAGAGACTGCATTGCGCAGCCTGTATACCTCTTCAGATGCATGTGGGACGGCGCGCTGATGAGCTGAACGCAGCGCAGTTATAAATGCCGCGCATCACGATTCCATGAAATGGGCTTCTCACGAGGCAGCAGTTCCGTGTGACGAGTTAGGCGTGGTAATTTACTTGAGTTTGCATTACGCGGAACGGACAACATCTGACGACTTAGACGAAGTGACGACTTGAGATGACGACTTACAGACTTTATTTAAAGTCTGTAAGTTGATTAAAGCCCAGTCACACTTTGACGTTTTAGCCAGCGATGGCAACGTATTAAAATGTATGTAAAACGCTGGCTAACGTTGAACTTTTGATGTTTTTTTAAAGATTCGACGTATTCATAACGACTTGGTCTTATGCATAACGTATTAGTAATGGACACAGAACGTTTCGTTGTGTTATAGATAACTTATACCAACGAATGCTGAACCTGTTGTCGCCTTCACAACCTATGCCCAACGATAGTCTAACTCATGCATAGCACGCTGCACGCATCGCCGACGATGACGTGGCGTAGGTTATGGAAAGGCTGCCGCACAACGATTCAAATCATAACCGCCGCAGAAATGGAAGTGTCAACATCGCAGTCACACCTTGGCGATCTTGCAGCGTATGCCGACCTCTGAAAAATGCGTCTAAAACGCTGGCGCACGTCGAATACGGTATGGGTAAGTTTGGTATGCGTGAATAGAACGCTAAAGTACGCTATCATACGTCCTATTAAGTGGAGTACGTCTTGTAATTTTAAGCATGTTGAAAATTTACGACGTACTTGCCGTATGACACACGCTCCGCATGGATGGGAATAAGTTGTACGCACGATATGCGATCGTTGACACACATCGACACACTTACTTGTAAGGTGCTCATAAGTCGAAACACGTCAAGGTAATGGTTAGCGTCAGTGTTCCAGACTCCCGGTTTTTTTTTTTCTTCGGTAGACGGTGTTCAGTGTACAGTGCGGTTATGATTTAAATCGTTGAGCGGCAGTCTATTAATTATATTATATTACAACCGCACTAGAAATCGAAGTGTCAACATCACCATCAACCGAAGGAAGGAAGAAAAAAAATTTAAAAAAAATAAAACCAGGGAGTCTGGAACACTGACGCTAACCATTACCTTGACGTGTTTCGACCGATGAGCACCTTACAAGTAAAGTGTGTCGATGTGTGTCAACGATCGCGTAACGTTAGTAACAACACGTAACTCATAGCTTAGAAATAAGTTTCGGGTACGCTAAACATTACCTCGACGTGTTTCGACTTATGAGTAACTTACAAGTAACGTGTGTCAACGATCCGGTGACGTGCCTACAACTTATGGCGAGCGTTATGTGGAACGTGTGAGTCATACGCTGGCATAAGTCGTAAAATTTCAAGCATGGAAAGCTTTGAGGACAATCGAAAAGTACAACGTTAAAGCCAGCGTGCAACGACGTATGGCAGTGTTTTCAGCGTGCCCTCAATGTTATCAAAACTTACCCAAACGTATTCGACGTGTACCAGCGTTTTAGACAATTTTTTCAAAAATCGGCATACGTTGGCTAAAACGTCAAGGTGTGACTGGGCTTAACATTAGATAAATTCGGGACTTTTGACGCTGCCGACTTAGGCAAGTGACGAGTTACACGCTGCCGACTTACGCCTAGTCTACTGTATGTATATATATATATATATATATATACAGTATATATATAATTCCTTCTTTTTGAAATTTGAGGGCACAATAGGCTTGTTGGAATTGAGTTTTTTTTTGTTTTTTTTTGTTTTTTTTGCTCTATCATGTGTTACTTTAATTATGTTATCATAAGCTGTCCTTAAACACTTGTCAAAGTTCAAAAATTTGGTTCTGTTTTGCTGTCTCCATTTCTTGCACTGAAGGACCAGAAGTTGTGGTTGCTAAAATCGCAGAACCTCTGCCTGCAAGTCATGAAGCTGGTTCTCCGACTATTTCACAGCCGTCTTCTCCCATTTCTCATTTGTCTCGATCAATAAGTGAGCTTTCCACCTCATCAGTTCAATCTGGGTAAGTCTGTAATCGTTTGTGATGTTTTCTTTTGCCTTGTATGTTATTTTCAAATCTTAGAATGATGTAATTTCCTTAGGTATTGATATTGCATCCTTGTTGCCATGATCTTAACTCTTGAATTTGATTTGGTTAAGTTATTTGAGTGATTATAAAGTCGAATTTCAATAAAGATGAGAATTGCTAGCTCATTGAATTTCATATCACATTGTTGTATGTAAATTCTCACCTGTGAGATTGAAATTCAAATTCACTTGCATGATAAACCTTGAGGTAAAAACCCTTCAGCGGGGCATGAAAACGTGGAAAATAATTAATACAACATGCAATAAAAGGCTTGAAGGAAAGAAAAATGTTATAAACTTGACCAAAAAATTAACTAACCGCAAAATATTCCATGTCGTCGTGTCAGGGTACATGAGAGGACAATTTATTTTGAAATATCAAATTGGCCAAAACCTGATTGTGGACTTGAACCTTTCTGAAGGTAGAAGTATTAAAGTAAAGGTGGCAATTTAGTTGTAAAAATGCACATAATGATTGAAAATATAACTATAATAAAGCTTTAATACAGACAAGGGGAAAACAAAATTAAAGAAAATCCTCCCTTTATTCTGGCACTTAGCTTTGTCCAGAGGTGGTCTTTATTGAACTTTGGGATCGAGGCGCTTCATCCTGCGCGGGAAGACGCGCCCCAAAATGGCGCCGAGTCGCTCGATGCGGGGAATGTGCGTGAGGTAATTTGTGTGGCGGTATTCAACGCCAGAGCTCACCATCCACCGTGTGGCTTCTTCGTCGATCACACTTACTGATGCTGCTGCTCTCTGCAGAATGGTGCCGCTCCCTTCGGTGGTATACACGAGGCTTCGAGGTCGGTCTCTCACGACCAGCCAAGAGTCAATGGCCACAGGGGGAAGACCCTCTCGTGAGCAGGCCCTCACTGCTCCTATGGTGGGCAGCGAGTGCCCCAGAAGCAGTGGGGGAAAGAGTGGCACTTGCATATGTGGAAGAATTGTGTCGCTCAGCCGGTGGGTCGCCCAGATAGCTCAGATGGCTGAGCACTGGTACGGTTTGCCAGAGGAATTGGGTTCGATTCCCGGTCTGGGCCCATAATTTTTCCACATATATCTTCTATATATTACTAAAACTCTCATCTTGTATGTATTTATGTTCCCGAAATACAGCCAAAACGGTACACGACAGCACAAAAATTTTAGGGCCACCTTACCCACCATTCGCCTGCGGTCTGCAGTATCAAGTTTCGTTCAAATCTGGCAACGAAACAAATTATAAAAAAATCAATTCTCGATTCAGTCAAGTACTCTTTGGGAGTATTTGATCAATGCAAACAACCTCAGCAGTATAGTTTGCTGGAGCTATCTTTTTTTTCTTTTTTTTTTTCCTTGAAATGATTTTTTCATCAACCGCTGTCACAACGGGAACCCAACGGGTTCACGGGTCGTCTAGTTATACATGTATATGTATGTATGTATATATATATATATATATATATATATATATATATATATATATATATATATATATATACATATACATTCACTGTATATCACTATAGTATCTCAAAAAGTTGTGGACGAGATGTTACAAAACAAGGTGGATGAGTTGGTTCGATGACAAGAACAAGCGGATTAGATTTTGGTTCAAATCCAGCCCATCAGTGGGATGTTAAATGTGAATTGTTCCACCTGGCAAAGGGATGCGCTCTCCATAGTGCCGTTTTACTTTGTGCTGTTTTGCCAAGTGTCGCTCTATGAGTGGTTTTTCATTTGTTTGTTTATCTGTCCACTCACCTTTAATCACCCACAGGTCACAATTTTCAACTGATATTCACAAAATCTCACCAAATGGTGGAATTGGTGGTCTGACAGAATCCTATTTATTTTTGAGGTCAAAAGGTCCAAAACTCATCATTGGCCAAATGTCAACAAGTCTTTTTGTTTTATTTTTTTAATTTCTAAAATCCTGAATTTTCATTCAATTCAATTGACTTGAGTTATGACAAAATTAAATGGATTTGAGTTGGTTAGGTGATGAGAACAAACCAATTCGATTTTGGTTCAGATCCAACTTATCAATGGGATACAAAACATAAACTATTCAGCCTGGCAGAGGTAAGCGCTCTTCCGAGTGCCGTTCTACTTCGTTCCATTTTGCCAAATGTCACTCTGAGTGATTTTTCATTTGTAATATGCCCGTTACCAATACTGATCTCGCATGAAAACAAAATCACTTTTAATTAAAGTTGAAGTTGGAAGTAAAATCACCGTTCTCATTAATTGGTGTGGGGGTGGGGGGGGAGCTCCGTGTGGGAATTCTTTGAAAAATTACTGTGTCAATGATGTTTACATCATATAGGAATACTTATTGGACCATTGCGTATTTTTGTAACCTGCTTAAAAACATATCTATATTAATTTTTTTTTAAATCGATATACCTGTGTGGTGGAGAAGAACTCAATTTCCGCAAGTTGGATCAGCATACAAAAAGAGAATGTTTAATTTCGTATATACGGAGGAAGAACATTTAATGATTCACTGAAACATTCAAATGAACTTCACTGAAACAGAAGCCCGAAGCAATTCCTCTTATACACAATTTGACATTCCAAAGAATGTGAGGTTGAGACATTTTGGCAATTCAATTACGGGATGAGCTGATAAGCACTGGGCCAAAGAACTCGACTGCAATGCGTGGCCACTTTGGTTGGGAGGGAGAGAATGACACAATCATCGCAAAAGTTTGCAGTGTTTAACAACCAGGTCACTCTGTTTCTATGCCACAAGCAAGACCTTTTTTCATAGTAAGATATTCCTTTTAGCAATATGTAGGTCAAAAGACTCTCGGGAAAAGGGAAACATTACTGACAACCAATTCGACTATAGTACAAAAATTAAATTTATATAGTACCAGCAACAATTCAACAAGTGAATATAATTATTTTTCTTCCACATCCCCCCCTTTTTTTTCCGATCAGGAAAAATTTGAATAACTATATTACACATGATCACCATACCCCATTCCTCGAGGAGAAAATATATCCCTTACACAGGTTCAATCAATAATGGCAGCGAGCACTCGTAGGAGACGAATGCAGGACGACGACCATTTCAATAGTGTCCCAGCCAGGTTAGTGAGTGTTTCCATTTAATTCATGGCCTGTTCTTTAGCAGGTGTCACAAATCAAAGATGTGCTACCCGAGGTCAGAAGATAAGCGGGTTAGGGTGTAGATAGAGCAATGCCCAACGTTAAACACAGTCTAGGCGCTCCTTGAGTTGCAGAGAAGGTTGATCTTGGCAGGTACGAGCTTGGGCCCGACACTGGGTTGCAGATGACACTGGGTTGAAGGAGACGAAAAGGACTCGAGATGTGACCCTGAGATCCAGCCCCAGCAGAGTTTGGGGCCTCGTCGCAGCAGTTCGTGCAATCAGGTTTGATTCACCAAGTGAGCTGCGCATGTTGGAGGCAGCCGTGATGGCTCCACCAGCCCCCGCCTGCACCATTGAACACACGTTGCAGATGATTCGCCGTATGGACATTCAGGGCCTTCGTTGTACGTTGTGCGACCACGATAAGTTCACGATGTATCTACAGAGCAGCAATTTGCGAGTGTGGTCGGGGTCATTCCCGCAGTCTTTGCCTTGCCGGGATTTGACTTGTCCAACCTTCTCTTCAGTGGGTTTTTTTTTCTTCTCTTTTTTTTTTCTCTCTTTTTCTTTCTTGAACATGCTCATCTTATCTCCTCAGGAAGGGGGTAGTGTCATGATCACCCAAATCTGGGTTCTCCCCATTGTCCAATCTTTAGGTGGAAGTTGTTCCAAAGCTTCATGAGACGAAATCGTAGACTGCATAATTCAACTGCTCTCAACACTCCGAAACAAACAAAATCATGGTTAAGCATATAATGTACATTACATGTTATATCAAAATTTTACCCTTTCCATTTTTTTCACACTTAAATGATATGCTAAAATATATTGAAATCTCAGTTGTATGTATACTCAAAAACAATCATCTCATTTGCTATTTCCATGTGGAAAAGGCAGCAGTATTTTTCAGGGTTCCAATTTGCAATCAAGAATTCTAGAAAGGTCTCTTCAGTTTGTACCATTAAAGAGGAATGCTTTCAGAGGAAAATTACTCCCTCTTTAAGCATGAGGCAATCAGTAAAGGTGCCTTTAGTAAGGGCAATGTTGACTCGAGATCAATACCAAAGGAATCTGTTGTAGCACAATGGAAAAGTACTATGATACAAATGACATGTCCAACCAAAATCAACAATTTTGTCTACCATTCCCCAAAGATCCTTTCAAGTCAAGAAAAATATTCCATCATCTGTATAATAATTATGAAAGTAAGCTTCTTCTTCAATGTATTTTAATTTGTCTGAGCTATAAGTACTACACTCAAACCCAACAAGAGGACAGGCTCCCCCCTTTTGGAGCAAGTACCAAATCCAAAGCGATTCGATTTTGCACAGGGGGCATTCCATGTCAAGTGTACACACCCTCCCCACACTAATACCTCATTTTCTCCCCATATGTTGGTAATTTATTCACTTGGGTGAAAAAACTCAAAATACCAACTTTTAGACCTGTGGGCCCATTTTAGGGGCCCCCAAATTTGGGCACCCCCGGCTGCCCCACAATCTTCCAGAGGCCATATCACAGGTTGTAGTGGTCCGATTTGGCTGTATTTGGTATCAAAATGCTCGTAAAAACAAGATCATTCGAATCGCGTAAAGTAAAATCACTCCGAAACAGTAATTCAAAAAGTTATAGTTTGAGGCACCCTTTGACCTTGGGCCCCGCTCCCCAGCCAAACCGATGGTCCCGATTTTTTTCGTGTGAGAATACCCCTTCATATTGTTGCGAATTCGCGCCCGCCGGCGTGCGATCGGCCACGTGACTCGAATCGCGGCCGCTTCGCCCACCGGACGGACAATTCAGTCGTGACCCTCCGGGACTAACGCCGGGATCCAGTCACGGTGGACCTTTCGGCCTCACCACAACCCAGTCCGCATTCTACCGCCGCGGAATAGGGTGAATCGCCGAAAGTCGATATACCTAAATACCGCCACGGGTAACCTACCGAGCGGTTGTACCACGCCACAGGTCGACTTCGGACACAAAACCGCTTAAGCGGCTTGTTCCGTGCTACAGGGATAACCGAGCGGAGTTATCGTCGACCTTGACGGTTTCAATTAATTATCGGGCGTCTCGCCCACGACGTACCCTTTACGTAAAACAAGATGGAGACCCAACGAAGGAAGGACGCAGCGAAACGGGGGAAGAATTCAACAAAAGCACGTTTATTTCACACACAACACATAGAGCACACATATAGCACGTATTTACAGCCACAATTAGCAAATGCACATATATCAAACAGAACAAAAAGAAGCAGAGCTACTACCGAATACGCGACACACGGACCACTTACACAATTTACTACTTATAAGACACGGCGCCACACACACACGTTCACACAGAACCCCAAAAGAAATGGAAGTCGCGACTTCCCTGAATGTCGGTCCTTGGCGCCCGTCACACGTGGTCCGCTCTGCCGTGACCCCCGCTCGAGCGTGGTCGGCGAGGCCTCTCCGGCGCGCCTCGCGCCTGCCCGTACCGCCTCTCGACGCCTTGGACCGAGCACCGACCGACAGGGAGAGAGCACACGCCGAACCCAGAGCAGCAGGACGAGAGCAGCGAGCACGAACAAGAAGAGCGCCGACAAGAAACCCCGAACCAACAAGAGAGAGAGAGAGAACCTCCTGCGCCTCTGACTCTTATACCCCCAGCGCCCCGCCCCGTTCTTGGCTCCACCCTCCTTCGAGGCGCTTCGAGAAGGGGGCGTTCCCTCTCGTTCCCTCCCACCTCCGTCTTGTGGGGGGCGAGGCGAATCCGTTCTGGCGCCGGGCCAAGGAAGAAAACTAGCGGGAAAACCGCGCGCCCTCGCTGTGGATTTCTTCCTTCCCTTCTCGCGTTCGACGGTTTCCAACGCGGAAACCTCGTACGGACCGCGGAGGATGGCGTTCGTTGGTGTAGGTAGTGGCGCAGATGGTGGTGGTGTTTGTGGAGATGGCGGTGCTGGCGTGGTTGGAGTGGTGGCGTGGTTGGGTTGAAGTGTGGTTGGCGTTGTTGGAGTTGGTCGAAAATAAAGCAAGGACAGAAAAACGCCTAACTCAAAGTATCGCAGCCCGAATGAATCACATTAATTCCCTCTAAACAATGGGTTTGGGCTAACTACACATGTACTTAAAAAAAATCTCACCTACGGGACTGGATGGTGTTTGCGAATTCCACAGCCGTAACACTACCCCCTCCCCTTTTTACAGACTCGTCCCGAGTCGTCAAATTATCGTGTGCCATCATGTGTAGTTCTCCCCTAGTACGTTTTACCTACGGATCCCTGAGTGCGACATTCATGTATTCGTGTCCCCAAAAAATAATAACCTGAAGGGCTGAGTAACTAACTTAAACAAACTCACTCATACAGACGACTTAAATAAAATTGCCGGCGCTAGACAGACATGCCGGGGGCGCACTCACATTCACAACACACAACTTAACACCTTAACCTTATAATTTACACTAC
>CM068957.1:81763301-81776707 GCA_035128595.1 Eptatretus atami | reverse complement strand
GTTGGGGCGTGACTATGCTGCTGATGCTGTGCCCCTACACCAGTAGATTGGTACTCATTTCGCCGACCTTGGAAGGATTACAGGCTGTCAACCCCACCTGGTGTTAATTCTGTGGCCAACGGGACTCAAACTCAGGACCCTGAGATCTTAAGCTAGCCACATTAACCGTTAAGCCAACCCCAGGCTTGCGTTATACAGTGTAATAAGATTACTTTGACTCACAGTTTAGGATATGGGGCCTTTATTGACATCGCACATGGCCATATCGGCGGCCTCTTATGTGCCCCGATACTGCACCCTCTCACGTGCCATGCCCACTTCCCAGACGCTACACGTGACAGCTCCTATTAGATACACTGTCCCATATAACTTATCTAAGTACTGCAAAACTGGATGTTCTTGGAAGTATTATGAAGGGAGATTTGTGTTCTGCATTGTTCAAGCATATAATTAAATTTAGATACAGGTTTGTATAGGTTTGAAGGCAAAAAAAAATTTAATTCCTGTTTTTACCACCGTTTTACCCAGTGTCTATGACATCACCCTATCCAACAGGCTGCATTCATTAATTCTTCGTACCTGTTGTTTGTCCTTTATATCATCCTTGAAATCAGTGTTTCCTGTTTGGAATCATTCTCAATTTTGCTTTACTGCCAAGCAGGCACACGGAGTGGAAATATTATCTCATTCCTGTCTGCCTGTGCAATTGGGACAAATTCAAAGGAAAATTACGGTAAAACGGCAAACGCCTTCCTATTCATGTTCAGAATATAACATTCAATTGATGCAATTTGTTTCTCAATCATAAACTGATAAGACTGATGGACATGAACTAATTGGTTAACCCCGCTTTTCACTTTGCGTGCTTGGGTTAAAAATGCACAATGCGGCCGCGTTTTCATGAAACCAAATGTGATCATACGAATGCACATATGTATAAGGTAGACTTTTTCTGTTTCTTTTCTGATGATGATGTTCTTTTTCCCATCTTCCACACCTGGAAGTGTGGAAGTGTCTCCACACCTGCATATAATAAATTTATTGGCCACAGGGAATGTGGTGCATTCATGTGGACCTCAAGCAAACCTTCCAGGGAAGAAAATTGCCCTTGTGTCATGCCAACCCAATGGCTTTTTATCAACCAATAGAGCTGTGCCCCCCCCCCTCTCCACCAAGTTGATGAATAAGTGAATATAATTATTTATTTATTTATTTTGTTTTGATTTTTTTTTACAGCCCAGAAATTGACAGCAAGAATATGCGCTTTGCATTGATCAGCGAACATAAATCGGTGATTGGAGAGGCAAAAGCTTTTGATGGGTCCATTCTCTATCTACCATGGAAGATTGACAATAAGGTAAGGCAATTTGGCTTTTATTTGTTGTTTTTGTCCATCGATATGGGAAGCGAGTTGGGGAAAGTTTGTGGTATATCTTTTTTTATTTTTTTCCCCCTCACTGTTCCCCCCTCCCCTCCCCTCCCCTTCCCTCCCTCCTTCCCCTTCCCTGGAATGTACAGTGAGTGCTCTCCTGTAAAGCTGAACAGATAATTTTGTTTGCAGAATTTGTCTTTCATGTTTATTTTAATCCAACTCTACTAATGCATTGTTAACATTTGGGGTTGAATGGAAAAAAAAATTCATTCTATTTTTGATGTTTCCTGCATTTTAAAGATTAGAAACCTCTGCTCCCTCCAGGAGCAGCCAAAAGGGGTGTGGGGTGAGGTGGGATAGTGGTGCAGGTGTGGCAAATATATTTTGTGGCATGGCCAATAATCACCAGTCTGCAGCAGGGGTTACTAAACCACTTGCACTGTTGCAGACGGGGGATTATGTACAACGGTACAAAATATATTTGCCCCACCTCCTCCACTATCCCCTCCACCCCCTCGACTGCTCCCGAATGGAGCGGGGGTTTCTAGTACTGTCGGACCCCGTTATTCATGGATTCCATGTATTCGCGGGTCATCAAGTGTGACCTGCTTCGATGTTCCCACTTCACGTATTTGCGGTTTTTAGGTCATCTCTATCATCTCAGTAGAGATGACCTAATAACCCCAGTCTCGAAGTCTGTGCCGTCCGATCCCGTCACGTCCCGTCCGGTTCCACAATCAACCGAGTGGAACAAATAAACCAAATAGTGAATGGATAGAGGTTCGATGAGACAATATGCCACAACCACGACTACTAACTTACAAGGTCGTCGCAAGGTCGAGGTCAACGTCACGGAGGCTGTTCAACGTTGCGAAAATCGTCGCATTTCAATCGTATCCTTGCCCTCATTTAGTCAAGACGGATCAAATAGTGATTAGTGATTCAGAATGACTATGACTTATTATGTAGAGACAACACGAGCCCATTTTGTTGAGAATTTGCTCTCGGTTCCGACTTGTTAGCCCTTCAAACTTCGTTCTTGATTGCCCCGTTTGAGCGTTCATAAGTACGTACAAAAAAAACAAAAAGTATTAAAAAAAATAAGACCGGAACTCTCGAGAAATATATTACATTTGAAGCTTTTGTCAGGATCTAAGCTAAAAGACAATTGGAACACAAGTTTAATATGCACGCACTTACTTGGATTTATGACATTAAACATTCGTCTTGCAGATGTTCAACTTGTTACTTGTAGTTTCACGAAACTGACGTGCTCTGATATTAAGAAAAAGTGTTAAATTACACCGTAGGCGTGGCATTGGTCATCGAGCGTTTAACAAAACCAGTCGGTTTCATAAGGAATGCTGGCTTTGCCAGCAATTAGGCGATGTATGAGGGCGGGTGAGGGGGTCACTAGCCTTGCATACAGAGCGGTGGTGGTTTTGAACCCGGAAGTAGAGCGTACGTACTTTATGAACTTGCCCGCTATTCCAGTCTGGCACAGAGTTACTTTCGACCTCTGGCAGAGATGACCGGCACTCCCGCTCGGGAGTATTTTTTATTATTAGTTTTTCTCATTTTTTCTTTTTAAAAATAATTCAGGGCTGGTCTCCGATATCCACTTGGGGAATTGGAAATCAGCCAAAAACACAGCATTACATAAAAAAGGTGCAAAAACGGATCCCCTTAACTATAGCCTAATTTGCTTACTGTACTTCCAATCATCAGCAAGGTCATGGAATCCATCATTGCGGTTGACATAAAATCATGCCTTTTCTCCAACAGCCTCATCTCTGATTACCAATTCGGATTCAGACTTGGTCACTCGACCTTGGACGTGCTGCTTCTACTCTCCCAACAATGGTGGCAGCCCTCAATATCAGACACGAGATCACAGCCATCTCTCTGGACGTATTTCGAGCTTTTGATGCAGTCTGGCATCCTGTCTTGCTCTCCAAACTGTCTGCCTTTGGAATCCAAGGCCAACTCCACTCTTGAATTACTGACTTCCTCCACTCTCGTAGACAACGTGTGGCTCTCAACATAACCCTTTTAACTCCTCCACCTGTCAAGGCTGGAATATCTCAAGGCAGTCTTCTAGTCCCCATATTATTCCTCATCTTCATCAATGATCTCACTGACTCTCTGGAAAATCCTCTCCATCTCTTTGCTGATGACTCCACACACTGCTGTGACATCTCTCATCCTTCTGACAGACAGGCAGCAGCCTCTCCCCTCTCCTCAGACCTTGACAAAACCACAAACTGGTCAAACACACAAAAAATGCTTATTTATCCACATTGTCCACCCTTTGCATTCTCTCTTTACCCCTTACCGTTACCTACATCCCTTGTTTGTCCATCTCTGTCTATTTTCTCCCTCTCCCCTGCTGTTGGTGTTTCCCTTTCTCCTGCTGCTCCCTTTGTTATGTTTTGACCTGATTTGTTCTGTGTAATCACTCTTCCATGAGCCGAGACCATGTTAAAAAAAAAACAATGCCCCAGATCCTGACATGGCATTTTCAGGAATGTCTCCCACACGAATAGCGGGGTCCGACTGTAAAGCAAAAGCATGAAAGTTCTTGAAATTAACTTCCTAGCTTTCACCAGTTTGGTCAGATGGCAGTAAGAAGAAATAATGAGTGTCAGGATTGGTCTGGGCTTTACTGGTTTTTGCTAAGTTTTGAGATAACCCCTTTCCCCTATGCCCCCCCCCCCCCCCTCCAAAAACTAATTGGGGACTTGTTTAAATGGGGCTGTCCTATTTTCTGAAATATCCTGGGTTTCATGTCCATTGATTTTCCCCATTAAAAACAACCTTTTTTCATTCAGCACATTGTCTGTTGGGGTTTTTAGCTCGCCTGTTCGAAGAACAGAGAGCTATAGCGATACCCCTGGCGTGAGCATCAGCGTGAGCGTGAAAATGTTAAAGTTTTAAGGGGGAGGGAGAGAGAGAGTTATAGCACATGTTGACTGCATCTAGCTTTCACGCTTGAGAGCTTCCCAAAAAATTGCACTGATATTTGTGTGTGTGCGCGTGCCGCGCGACAGGCTTTGTTCACAAAAGCATGAAGCGGGACGTACGAGATTGTTTCAGATATAACATTACTGCTCATGATTGAGCGTTCCACTACCCCACCCCGATCCTCTCTGTCAGCACTGACGATATCCGGACCGGCTCCGTTATGGCTGACGTGGTTATGTCGCGGCTGAGTTTGTCTCTGACATTCCGGAATGGGAATTTTATCTGGAACTTGTCCGGTGGTGTATGTCGGACGGAGTTTGTTCTAGGTGCGGCGGGTTTATGGCCCCAGATGGAGTTTGTCTCCGGACAGCTTTGTTCCAGTCATCTGGTGGTTTGTCCCGAATATGTCCGGGCAGTGTTTTTGTCTGGATGGGAGTTTTTTCCTGACGCATCCGGGCGATATTTGTCTCCAAACGTATCCAAGGCGGTTTTATGTCTGGAAAGGAGTTGTCTCTGGGACGCGTATCTCCATGTGTGTCCCTGGACGGTGGTTATGTCTGGATGGGGTTTGTCTCTAGAATGTGTCCGATGATATTTAACTTGGATGTGTCCGGATGGGAGGATTGTCTCCGGAATGTTTTCTGATGGGGTTTGTCTCCGGACATGTCTGAATGGGAGTTTGTCTCCAGACATTTCGATGGAGTTTGTCTCCGGACGTGGCTGGGGCATGTTTATGTCTGGACGGGAAAGTTTTGTCTCTGGACTGTGTTTATCTCGACATGTCTAGGTGGTGTTTGTCTCTGGTGGTATTCTGTAGTATGTCTGGTAGAAAATGCATTTCAGACATTATGTTTGTTTTCAAATCTTCATTATCCTGGTGTTGGCTTAATAGGTTTAGGGTGATGGGCTTGGATCTCGGGATCCTGTAGTTCAAATCCCACTCCAGCTGTTCTGAATAATACTATACCAGCGTAGGGTAACTCTGCTGTCATCCCTCCGAGGTCGGCAAAATGAGTGCCAAGCTCTGCTGGATCTCTGTGTTGGAGTGGTGACCCTTCCAAAGGATTGTGTCCAAGGCCCAAAGGAGACTGCTTCGGCACACCAATGCTACTGCACAAACAGTACGGCTCCCAATGGAATGGATCTTCCATGTGTTTTTCTAACCAGAATCATTTTGATGAAAGACAGTATGAATCGTAATTGACCTCCACCAAGCCTGCCTTCCCTTCCTCTCACCTCTCGCTGCTTCCCCCCCCACCATTCTCACTCTCCTCACTCTCACCCTCCCTCCTCAACTCTCCCCTCCCTTCTCACTCTCCATCCCTCCTCAGCTCTCCACTCCATCCTCACTACCATCGCCACTCCTCCTCACTATCCCTCCCTCCTCTCTTCCCCACCCCTCCTCTTTTTCAACCTTCCTCCCTCCTTCCACCCTCCCTCCTCCTTTCCCTCTCCATTCCTCTTCCTTTCAACCTCTCTCTCCCTCTTCTTTCAACTCTTCCCCCTCGCTCTTTCAACCCTCCATCCCTCCTCTCTTCACCCTCCATTTCTCTCTCTCTTTCACCGCTCCATTTCCCCTCTCTTTTACTTTCCATTTCCCCTCTCTTTCACCCTCCATCTCCGCCTCTCTTTCACCCTCCACTCCCTCTCTTTCACCCTCCAATCTCCGCTCTCTTTCACCCTCCATCTCCCCTCTCTTTCAACCCTCCATCTTCCCTCTCTTTCACCCTCCATCTCCCCTCTCTTCACCCTCCATCTCCCCTCTCTTTACACTCCTCCATCTCCCATCTCTTTCAACCCTCCATCTCCCCCTCCTTTTCACCCTCCATCCTCCCCTCTCTTTCACCCTCCAAACTCACCTCTCTTTCACCTCGCCATCTCCCCTCTCTTCAAACCCTCCATGTCCCTCTCTTCACCTTCCATCTCCCCTCTCTTTCACCCTCCATCTCCCCTTCTTTCTATCCTCCATCTCCCCTCTCTTTCACGCCTCCAATCTCCACTCATCTTTCACCCTCCATCTCCCCTCCTCTTTCACACCTCCATCTCCGCCTCTCTTTCACCCTCCCACTCCCCTCCTCTTCACCTTCCATCTCCCCTCTCTTCACCTTCCATCTCCCTCTTTCACCCTCCCATCTCCCCTCTCTTTCAACCCTCCTCTCACCCTCTCTTTCAGCCCCTCAATCCTCCCTCTCTTTCAACTGCTCCAATCCCTTTCATTTCACCCTCCAAATCTCCCGTCCTTTCACACTCCATCCTCCCCTCTCTTTCACCCCCATCTCCCTCTCTTTCACCCTCCATCTCCCCTCTTTCACCTTCCATCTCCCGCTCCTTTCACCCCTTCCATCTCCCCTCTTTCCCTCCATCTCCCCTCATGCTTCACGCCTCCATCTCCCTCTCTTTCACTCCCCATCTCCCCTCTCTTCACCCTCCATCTCCCCTTTCTTTCAACCCTCCATCTCCCCTCTTTTCCACCTCCATCCTCCCCTCTCTTTCACCCTACCATCTCCCTCCCTCTTTCACCTCTCAATCTCCTCCTCTCTTCACCCCTCCATCTCCCCTCTCTTTCACCCTCCATTCTCCCCTCTCTTTCACCACTCCATCATCCACTCTCTTTCACTTCTCCATCTCCCTTCTTTACCCTCAATCTCCCCTTTCTTTCAACCACCTCCATCTCTCCTCTCTTTCACCTCCATCCCTTTACCCATCCATCTCCCTCTCTTTCACCCTCCATATCCCCTTTCTTTCCCACGCCTCCATCTCCCGTCCTCTTTCACCCTCCATCTCCCCTCTCTTTCAACCTCCTCTCCCCTCTCCTTTCACCCTCCATCTTCCCCTCTCTTTCACCTTCCATCTCCCCTCTCTTTCAGCCTCCATCTCCCCTCTCTTTCACCTCCTTCTCCCCTCTCTTTCACCTTCCATCTCCCCTCTCTTTCACCCTCCATCTCCCCCTCTTTCACCCGTCCATCTCCCCTCTTCTTTCACCCTCCATCCCCCTCATCTTTCATCCTCCACTCCCCTCTCTTTTCACACTCCATCTCCCCTCTCTTTCACCTCCATCTCCCCTCTCTTTCACCGCCTCCATCTCCCCTCTCTTTCACCCCTCCATCTCCCCTCTCTTTCAAACCTCCATCTCCCTCTCTTTCACTCCATCCCCCTCGTCTTCCCCCCCCCCAGTTTCAAGTGTTCCCATCAAGCGAAGCGATGGGTGGTATTTGCCTCGTGGTTAATAAAATCTGTAAAACCTTAACCTGAACCGAGATTCGTATTTGAGAAGTGATTCTGTATTTTGGAGTTTCCACAAGAGGGTGATTACGTTGGAGCACTTGGCCTTCCGTGGATACCTGGAAGAGACAAAGCAACGGAGAGGGCAGAAGGTACAAGACCAGAAAGGAGGCAGAAGACAGACCACCTGGCCCGTCGGATGAATGGCAAAACTGATAAACCCTCATGGACTTGCTTCAATGCAGGAACCATTCCAATATCTTGAAGGCTTTGGTTTCCAATGGCATCAAGCGAGGAATACCTTGTAACACCCGTGCACGTAACGCATTTGCAAGACATTTATTATCGTGGAAGAGCTAGAACACAGAACTAATTAGTATATATTTGACTGTGAGTGTGTTGCACTGATAATCGTGAATCGCATCTTGCATATCGCATTTATAATAAAAAATATTTTTCTTGTCATGTTTTAATGCAATAAATCTTGTACAGAAGTATTAACCATTTAACAAAATGAAAAAAATAATTCCAAAGAAGTAACTCAATTTGGAAGTTAAGCAAGATTGAATTTAATCTGATTACCATCACAATTCAGTATGTAGTTGGAAGAAGCCACCTTGCAAAAGTAAATTCCACCAGGTGGTTCTTGTGTCCCTGCAAATTTGTTTTGGTGTGGTGCGAACTTTTTATTTTTTGAGTTCTGAAACAACTTTTGGGTAACTTTAACTTTGTTACCGTCTGCCAACCGACGGTGAAAGGGGGCTATGTTTCACCCCTTTCTGTCTGTTTGTTTGTGTGCAGGATATCTAAAAAAAAGTTGTGATGGATCCGAATGAAATTTTGTTGACAGGATTCGGTGTGTGGACAAGGACGAACCTGAGTAGAAATTTTGGTGAAATCCAATCAGGATCTGGATACGAGAATTATTTAAACTTTAACAGTGATTCTTCACACATTAAGAGATGGGGGCCAAAAACGATATCGTACCTGTATAGCATGATATTTCCCAAAATGTATTGGGCTGATCATTTCCGTGGATCAGGCATTACGTGGCGGAGGTATGGGCGCTCTACCGAGTGCCTAATCTGGTTTAACATGTAGTAGTAGAGAGTTTCAAAGAACATGATACGAATGCAGCATGTTCGAGTATATACTGTAAACTTTCAAGTTCATTAAATAAATCTTTAAAGATCGTTTTTTCCAAAGAATCTGGAAGTTTAGCACTACTGGAAGCAATCTTATACACCAACCGGTTAATACACTGTCTTCTTCTTGCGTAATGGCAGCTTGGCTGCCAGGTACTATCATTTTGTTGGGGCGTGACTTGCTGCTGATGCTGTGCCCAACAACCAGTAAGATTGGTACTCATTTTCGCCGAACCATTGGAAAGGATTACAGGCTGTCAAAACGCCCACCTGGTGTTAATTCCTGTGGCCAAACGGGACTCAAACTGCCAGGACCACTGAGATCTTAAGGCTAGCCACATAAACCGTTAAAGACCAACCCAGGACTGCGTTATATCAGTGTAATAAGATTACTTGATCACAGTTTAGGATATGGGGCCTTTATTGACATCGCACATGGCCATAATCTGCGGCGCCTCTATGTGGCCCGAATACTGCACCTCTCCACTGCCATGCCCACTTCCCAAGACGCTACACGTGACAGCTTCCTATTATGAACACCTGTCCCATTATAACCTTATCTTAAGTACTGCAAAACTGGATGTTCTTGGAAAGTATTTATTGAAAGGGAGATTTGGTGTTTTGCCATTGTTTCAAGGCATATAATTAAATTAAGATACAGGTTTGTATAGGTTTGAAGGCAAAAAAAAAATTTAATTCCTGTTTTAACCAAACCGTTAAACCCAGTGTCTATGACCATCACCCTAATCCAACAGGCCTGCATTCCATTAATTCTTCGTAAACCTGTTGTTTGTCCTTGTATATCATCTTGAAATCAGTGTTTCCTGTTTGGAAATCATTCCATCAAATTTTGCTTTACTGCCAAGCAGGCACACGGAGTGGAAATAAATTATCTCATTCCTGTCTGCCTGTGCAATTGGGACAAATTCAAAAGGAAAATTACGGTAAAAGAACGGCAACGCCTATCCTAATTATAGTTGCAGAATATTAACATTCAATTGATGCAATTTGTTTCTCAATCATAAATGATAAAGACTGATGACATTGAAACTTAATTGGTTAACGCCCGCTTTCACTTTGCGTGCTTGGTGGTTAAAAATGCACAATGCGGGCCGCGTTTTCATGAAACCAAAATCGTGATCATACGAATGCACATTATGTATAAGGTAGACTTTTTCTGTTTCTTTTCTTGGATGATGATGTTCTTTTTCCCATCTTCCACACCATGGAAGTGGAGGAAGTGTCTCCAACACCTGCCATATAATAAATTTATTTGGCCTACAGGGAAAATGTGTGCATTCATGGGACCTCAAGGCAAACCTCCAGGGAAGAAAAATTGGGCCCTTGTGTCATGCCAACCCAATTGGCTTTTATCAAACCAATAGAGCTGTGCCCCCCCCTCTCCACCAGTTGAATGAATGATAAGTGAATATAATTTATTAATTTATTTTTTTGGTTTTTTGATTTTTTTTTTACAGACCCAGAAAATTGACAGCAAAGAATATGCCCTTTGCGCATTTGGATCAGCGCAACATTAAATCGGTGATTGGAGAGGCAAAAGCTTTTGATGGGTCCATTCTCTTTCTACCATGAAGATTGACATAAGGTAATGGCAATTTTGGCTTTTATTTGTTGTTTTTGTCGCATCGATATGGAAGCTGAGTTGGGAAAAGTTTGTGGTATATCTTTTTTTATTTTTTCTCCCCCTCACTGTTCCCCCTCCTTCCCCCTTTCACCCACCTTTTCCCTCCCTCCTTCCCCTTCCCTTGAATGTACAGCTGAGTTGCTCCCGTAAAGCTGAACAGATAAATTTTGTTTGCAGAATTGTCTTCATGTTTTATTTTAATCCAAATCTACTATGCATTGTTAACATTTGGGGTTATGGAAAGAAAAAAAAATTCATTATCTATTTTTGATGTTTCCTGCATTTTAAAGATTAGAAACCTCTGGCTCGCCTCCAGGACCCAGCCAAGACGAAAGGGGTGTGGGGTGAGTGGGAATAGTTGCGTGCAGGTGTGGCAAATATATTTTGTGGCATGGGCCAAGTAATCACCAGCTGCAGCAGGGGGGGGTTTCACTTAAAACCACTTGCACTGAGATTAGCCAGACGGGCGTATTATGGTACAACGGTACAAAATATTATTTGCCCAACTTCCTCCAAATATCCCCTCCACCCCCTCGACTGCTTCCCAATGGAGCGGGGGTTTCTAGTACTGTCTGGACCCGTTATCATGGATTCCCATGTATTCCACGGGTCACAAGTGTGACCTGCTTCGATGTTCCCACTTTCACGTATTTGCGCGTTTTTAGGCATCTCTATCAATCTCAGTTAGAGATGACCTAATCCCCAGTCTTCGAAGTCTGTCCGTCCGTCCCGTACGTCACGTTCCGTCCCACCAATCAAAAACGAGTGGAGATCAAATAACCAATAGGGAAATGGATAGAGGTCGATAGAACATGCACAACGATATAACTTACAAAGGATCGTCCAAGGTCGAGGTCACGTCACCGAGCTGTCAAAGTTGCGAAAATCGTCCGATTTCAAAATGTATCTCCTCCCTCATATTTACAAGGAGATCAATGTGATTGATTAAGTGATTCAGATACTATGGACTATTATCTAGAACAAACACGAGCCATATTTTTTTGAAATTTGCTCTCGTCCGATTTTTAGCCCTTCAAACTTCGTTCTGATCCCCGTATGAAGCCGTTCATAAAGTACGGTAGCAAAAAAAAAAGTATTAAAAAAATTAAAGAACCCGGAACTCTCCGAGACAAATATTACATTTGAAGCTTTTGTCAGATCTAACTAAAACAATGGAACACAAGTTTATAATGCACACTACTTTCATTTATGAACATTAAACATTGTCTTGAATGTTCAATTTGTTACTTTTATTTCAGAAATGACGTGCTGTGATATTAAAAGAAAAAGGTAAATTACACGCTAGGGATCGCATGGTCATGACTACAAACATCGGTTCATAAGGAACTGCTGGCTTTGCAAGCGATTAGCGATGTATGAGGGGGGTGGGGGTCACTAGCCTGCATACAGAGGGGGTGGGTGGTTTTGAAACCCGGAAGTAGAGCGTACGTACTTTATGGAACTGCCCCTATTTCCAGTCTGGCACAGAGTTTACTTTCGACCTCTGGCAGAGATGACGCGCACTCCCGCTCGGGAGTATTTTTATTATTAGTTTTTCCCTATTTTTTCTTTTTAAAATAATTCAGGGCTGGTCTCCGATATCCACTTGGGGAATTGGAATCAGCAAAAACACAGCATTACATAAAAAAAGGTGCAAAAAAGGATCCCCTTAACTATAGCCTAATTTGCTTACTGTACTTCCAATCATCAGCAGGTCATGGAATCCATCATTCGCGGTTGACATAAAATCATGCCTTTTCTCCAACAGCCTCATCTCTGATTACCCAATTCGGATTCAGACTTGGTCACTCGACCTTGGACCGGCTGCTTCTACTCTCCCAACAATGGTGGCAGCCCTCAATATCAGACACGAGATCACCAGCCATCTCTCTGGACGTATTTCGAGCTTTTGATGCAGTCTGGCATCCTGTCTTGCTCTCCAAACTGTCTGCCTTGGAATCCAAGGCCAACTCCACTCTTGAATTACTGACTTCCTCCACTCTCGTAGACAACGTGTGGCTTCTCAACATAACCCTTTTAACTCCTCCACCTGTCAAGGCTGGAATATCCAAGGCAGTCTTCTAGTCCCCATATATTATTCCTCAATCTTCATCAATGATCTCACTGACTCTCTGGAAAATCCTCTCACTTCTTTGTGAAGACTCCACACACTGCTGTGACATCTCTCATCTTCTGACAGACAGGCAGCAGCCTCTCCCCTCTCCTCAGACCTTGACAAAACCACAAACTGGTCAAACACACAAAAAATGCTTATTTATCCACATTGTCCAGCCCTTTGCTGCAATTCTCTCTTTACCCCTTACCGTTACCTACATCCCTTGTTTGTCCATCTCTGTTCTATTTTCTCCCCTCTCCCCTGCTGTTGTGTTTCCCTTTCTCCTGCTGCTCCCTTTGTTATGTTTTGACCTGATTGTTCTGTGTAATCACTCTTCCATGAGCCGAGACCATGTAAAAAAAAACAATGCCCCAGATCCTGACATGCATTTTCAGGAATGTCTCCCACACGAATAGCGGGGTCCGACTGTAAAGCAAAAGCATGAAAGTTCTTGAAATTAACTTCCTAGCTTTCACCAGTTTGGTCAGATGGCAAAGTAAAAAATAATGAGTGTCAGATTGGTCTGGGCTTTACTGGTTTTTGCTAAGTTTGAGATAACCCCTTTCCCCTATGCACCCCCCCTCCAAAACTAATGGGGACTTGTTTAAATGGGGCTGTCCTATTTTCTGAAATATCCTGGGTTTCATGTCCATTGATTTTCCCCCATTAAAACAACCTTTTTTCATTCAGCACATTGTCTGTTGGGGTTTTTTAGCTCGCCTGTTCGAAGAAACAGAGAGCTATGCGATACCCGCTGGCGTGAGCATCAGCGTGAGCGTGAAAATGTTAAAGTTTTTTGGCTGCAAGTTATTTCCTTTCTAATGTTTTTATCTACCACACTGTTTTTTTTACTGATTACAATATACAAATACATATATTGCTTTAAAATTATTTGGATCAGACTTCACTGCAATGCTTATAAAAAATATTATTAAGAAACTG
>CM068957.1:81723384-81736385 GCA_035128595.1 Eptatretus atami | reverse complement strand
TTAATATAAATGACTTATGTTGCGAAAAAGATGGTTCATATCTTTGCGTGTATCCAAGAACTGCGATAATTGATTATCAAATTATTACACAAAGCACAGGCTTGAACGACAAAATATAGTATAGCAAAAAATATTAATATGAAAAATGCTTATAAAATTAATAAATAACACAAACAACAATTTTTTACTGGAGATGTGTAAGTGATTTAGACTAATTTGGGTACGCTGATTTCAAAAATCATACCGTTTTGCTGTATCACGTCAGGATTTACAGTAAACAGAAATATTCCCATTGCCTAGAAGTCAGGATTTCAATGAAATTACAAAATTCCATTATTCATTATTTCATCATGATGCTCAAATTATTAGGTAATTACAGAAAAACTCCACTAAATGTAAATTAAAAATGCTTTAGCATTTTGGCTTTGCGTTTGGCTGCTCTCTGTGTCAGTTTCACGATGCAGGAACCAGCAGAAATCGCCCATCATGCTTCTGGTTTTGTGCCGCCCTTGGTAACGCGTCTCCATGAGTGAAATCTCTGTGGAATCGCTCGCCGTGCTCGTCCGAGACTCCCTCCCAAGTTGTCAGGGAAGAAGTTCAGGTGCTGGTGGTAGGAAATCGATTTTCAGGCGACATCCTGGCAGCCAAGGTTTTCCTGAAGGACTCCAGCAGCTGCTGCACTATTTCTTCATTAGTTGTCCGCGCGCTCGTTCCCCAATAAGTTGTCGTCACAGCTTATGAAAGCTCTCCACGCTGCCAGGCTCTTGGGGTTTTATTAGAGTTGTCGGAAAAGTTTTCGACCTTCTAATCTGGTCGCGATTTGCCGCGTTCCAAACCAAAAGACACAGCCTTGATCTTGGCCTCCGACAAGGTGCTTCTGCCAAAACTTTTCCTTGAGGTATAAACCACGCCCATTCAGATCATTGCCGTACAAAACTTTTCATTACAAGCGACTTATGTGGAGCTGGGTGAAGAAAACCTTGGCTGGGTCGACAAGGGCCGACATGCTTCACGTTTGTGTCGACCGGTACATGCTCTTTTCGCCTTCCCAATCTTCTTCGTCCAGTATTCTTGTCGTCTCTGCTATCCAGAGACAAGGAAGCACATGTATTTCGTGTAGCCTGACTGCAAGGCCCTAACAACAGCGCACCACTTCAAGTCTCCGCAGATGTGCCAGTTGAAAGTCATTGTACTTGATGGCAATCAAGCAGCTGCCGCATAGTCTTTATCATTAGGTCTCTGTCATGCCGAAACGCGTGCAGCCAGTGGCGAACTCATGGTTTCTCGTTGCCATTGTGGAGCAAAACAGCCTTTCAAGCTGTTCTGCCGATCGATAAGAGGCGCCAGTCTGCAGGATCGTGATCACACCCAGTTCTTTCAACAGACCGTGATGTTTCACTGCAATGTCATCGTGTCTTCCATTCTCACAAAGAACTCAGCCATTGTCTCCGTGACGTGCTACTGAAACAAGGATATCTTGGTGTAGGTTCAAGTAGATTCCACTGCTGCAGCCTTGATCAAGCAGCTCTGCCTTCGCCTTTGACAGCGGAGAGGATCTCTTACAAGATCATTTTAAGTTCTCCCTGGTTCAGAAGGTGTCATCTGGTGTCGGGTCAAAAGGTTCGATCAATCACCATCCTCTTCACCACTGCTTACAGCTATGCTTCTGATTCAGCTGGAGGTGTTGGAACGGGGTTCTCGTCATCATGAGCACAGGTTTACGAGCAGAGGACGCAGTCAGCCGTACTTTGAAGTGACCTTTATTCTTCTTGTTGAGCCGCGCCGATGCTTGTGCAGCAGAAATACATCATCATTGATGATTCTGCGGCTCACGCCATATTCATGGCACGCAAAATGGCATGCTCGAGCGCTTGACCCACCAACCACTGAGTCAAAGCGTGGTGACAGCTTGTGCAGCAGATGTTGGTGCCCAGCTCTGTTCTTGGTCCCCCACCTTACACCGAAGTAGTGAAAGTAGGCCGGCCTTCATTTTCACTGCCTGTAGATATACTTTCTGACTGTGCATCTTTTTTGGCTATACCGACCACAGACATAAACAGAAGTTTCAGGATGATTGGTACAGGAACGCCTACTCATCTATCTGCAAAAAAGAAATTAACACAAGTTAACAACCAATTGTACGAAATAGACAATGTTTAAAGACATATGTAAATTTCATGAAAATCCTGACTTCTAGGCAATGCGAATATTCTGTCCTGAAAATCCTGGACGTGATACACAAACGGTTATGATTTTGCAAATTCAGCGTACCCAAATAGTCTTAATCACTTTACACATCTCCAGTAAAAAAAAATTTTTGAAATTTTTGTTTCAGTGTAATTATCCAACCTGACTGACGCGAAATGACTTGGTGAGAGTTAAGTGGTTTCACAATATATATCCTTAAATAAAACTTGCTGTGTTATTCCCAAAATACAGAAGTGTTGATTTTAACTCCAGGTCATACAGAATTCACCAATTCAATTAAAATAAAATTTATAAATAAGAGCATATCGTTTGTGTGAGATTAGGAACAATGGGGGATATTGATCATTGAATGATTAGGGTATAATTGGTCATTTGAAATTAAACCTAGAATACCTGCGAACAATTAAATCAGTCTCGTAAGGAAGAATATTATCCACCTGGTAGCCGAGGAATGAGTTTTGTGGAAGGCACGATTAGCAAACAAAACAAATAAAGAATTTAATAAGCGGTAAAATCAATAATGGTTTTGTCATAGTTTATATTTTCATGCAAAACACAAAGAACAGGATTATATATAATAAGTAAGAAATACACAAAATGATTTAAACTATGGAAAGATGGGGAGGTGTTTCCTGTCATTATATATCATTCATATATTCTTATACTTAAATGACAGCAAGAAGTCTTCCAAGAAAATTATCATTTCTGTGTCCAAGCATACCTTCAGAAAAGGGTATTCGGATATTTTTAAAAAATATGTTCCACAAACATAAGAATGAAAGTATTTTCAATAAAAGCATTGCGCTTTATGCTGATGTTGATAAACCAACAACTTTTGCGATTATAATAAAATGTTAAATAATTGCAAAAAAATTTAAAATTAAGAAACGCAAGGCTCTTTTAGAAATTCAGAAGAAATTTTATTGGTTTCCTGTTGTAAAAAAATTATTTGTGATACAGGAATAACAAGAAATTCCTGAAGAATATATGTATATATTCTATGCGGTGAAAGTGATAAAACGATAGTTAAGGGACGCAGAAGGAGTGAATAAACTGAAACAAAGGAGGAGAAAGAGAAGAGAGCGAGGGAGAAGGAGAAGAGAAGGAGAGAGGAGAAGAAGAGAGAAGGAGGAAGGAGAAGAGAGAGAAAGGAGGCAAGGAGAAGAGAGAAAGGAGGAGAGGGAGAGGGAGGAAAGAGAGAGAATAAATAAATATAAAAAATATGGAACCCAGTGGGATTTTAAAAAGATCGAAGGTATTACAGAAAAATTAAAATCAATCTCAACGCCAGTGAGAAGCGAAAACAAAAGAATTGCAAGTCAATTAGAAATATTTGCATCAAGACGATTAACATCGCGTTTCCAGGGAGAAGATATAAAACGCAGGAAAGTGGAGGATAAAGAGAGAAAGAAGAAAAGATTATATTATTGATGCATGTTGGTTGTATTGACTTTAATTAAAGTTTTCCATTTTTTTCTTAAATAAATGGAGGAGGAGAGTGAAAGACATTTCTGGAGGATTCTTATGTTTAAAAATTAAGATTCCAAATGTGCATGTTGCGAAACTAAAAATGGTTTTCGCACTCTGTAGGAATTTTTCTCATAAATAAATGAGTTAGTCTCAAATGTAAAAAGAAAACGAATACTAAAAAATTCTCATATTTTAAAAGTAAAAAAACAGGGTTATACAAAAAGGCATACTGTTCGTGTGTGCTCTAAAAAGAGTAAATTTATCTCCAAAAACACAAACGTGGGGGAGATATATCAAAGTTTTCAGGAAAGTAAATTTATAATTACTGGAATACCAGGGGAATTACATCTACCAGGGTATTCTTTCTGTGCGTCCAGGAACAAAACTTGAATAAAAGATTAGATGAGGCTGACAATCCTCAAACCATGGCAGCAAACCTATCAATAGGGTTGATTAAGTGTGCATGAGACACGATATTGATTATGGAAATATCACAACGTTGGAGAAAAAAACATTGCAAGCTGATAAGCAGAAATGTTGTTATAATTTGTCTCTGATACAAAAAATCCAACCTTGAGAGAAAAGTTTGAATAGGTTCATTGTGAAGAAGATGATCAGCTGCTAAATTGAACCTGTCGCTTGGAATTCAAAAAATTTTATAGGCTCTAATGATGTCATCAAGCATTGAAGAGCAATTAGCTGATGAATTACATAAACCAATAATCACAAAGTTTCATAGAAAGGTAAGGTTTATTCCAAGGAAGTGATTTATGATCAGGTCCGCTGATTTGATTGCAATTCAATTATGATAGGGGTACAAGTATGCTCTTAACCGTTATTGATTTGACAGGAGTAGATATGCGTGCGGTTGTTCCCTTTGAAAAACAAAAACCGCGGAATACACTCATGTTCGCCTTCCAACAGAGATTTAATAAATGTAAGCGCCGAAACCTAAAAAAATTGTGACTGATGCAGCGTACAGAGTTCGACAACAAACCATTTATGAATTCTTAAAATAACAACATTATATAATACAGCACTTTAATGTAGGGAAAACGGTTGTTATTGAGCGATCCAATCACATTAAAAGAGAGATTATATAAAAAATCACCAAACTCTGTTCTCAAACAATGGTTATCTTTAATCAGGAATTGTAGATAAGTATAAATGGTTCGAATTCACACCTCAACGAATACCAAACCATCAGAAACATTTACAAAAATTAGAATATGAAAAAAAGAGATTAAGTCCAGAAAGCCTAAGTTTCAAATTGCGTGATTATAGGTAAGAAATATATAGGTAGAATCTCATTTTGAAAAAGGTTATATATAAAGTGATGGCACAAATGAACTTTTTAAATCGCGTTGATGTAAAGATACAGTTCCTTGGACTTGTAACCCGTATTTGATTTAGAAGGGGAAGAGATTTTAGGTTCATTTTATTTCACAGGCAATTACAAAAGCACAAAAGATAAATTGGAATTTTTTGACTCAGCCCCTTTTTTTTAAAACTCCGCCCCTTTTTGACTCCGCCCACACAAGGCCCCACCCCACACAAGCCCCACCCATGCAAACCCCCACCCACATAACCAACATCCACACCAAGCCCCACCCACCCGCACAAGCCCCACCCACACGAAGCTCTACCCACTCAAAACCCAACCCACATAAGCCACATCCGCATTCATATATCACATAATTAGTGATGAGTTCCCCACACAACAACATGTTTAATTAAAAAAATTTGCTCCACCCACACAAACCACATCCCACACAAGCCCCACCCATCCACACAAGCCCCCCCCCATCCACCAACAAGCCCCACCTACCCACACAAAGCCACCCCCTGTGCGCCCCCATCCTTTGACCCACCCACCCCCCCTCATCCACCCACCCTTCCCCACACAAACGGGGAGGGGAGGGGAGCGGGGTGCGGATGAGTGTGGTGGTGGCGCTCGTTGGGGGAGTGCACCTACCTCCCCCCCCCCTCCTTTGCAAAACTTCCTTTATTCTTTTTTATATAATTAAGAATTAAAATAAGTGAAGCAAAGCAAATATAATTTAAATTTTATTCAATCAAGATTGAAAATATTAAACATTTTCTTTGGCGTAAATATTGCAGTTGCTAGAATCGACGATCTTTTTCCCAGCAGTCTGCTTCAGATGTCTGCTTGATTTTGAAACTTCAAATCAACAATATTCTGTTCAAAACAAAGAGTGAAGAACAATTACGGTATTTAATTAAAGATATTATTATTATAGATATTAATAAATAAATAAATTAAAACAGTTAACCTCCAAAGATCGAGTTTTGTGCCATTTCATCAGATGAGGCATTTAAAACTGGAACAAGTGGAAATTAATCATCACATCATTCATTTAACAAATTTAAAGGGGCAAGTGAGAAAAGGGAACAAAATTAATCATTTATTTTCCCCAACCCTGTGGAATTTCAACATCTTCCCATTCAAGGTTGCCAAATTCATTCGCTTCACCACCCATGTATGATTCAGTTTTAATGCTGAAATAAAAAGCAAGTAGGTCAAAATTACCACCAAGTTGTTGGTATTGCTTTTAAATTAATTACCACCATGCCAAAAAAAGGTTGCTGTATAAGGAGGAGAACAGAAAGCGGCAGAAGAGACAGACAGAGACAGAGAGACAGAAAGGCAGACAGATAGAGAGGAACATGAGATACCAAACAGAGATGGATAGGAGAGCGAGAAAGCACAAACAGATAGACAGACAGACACACACACACACACACACACACACACACACACACACACAACACACACACACCACACACACACACAACACACACACACAATACATATACACACACACACACACACACACGCAAGACAGAGAAAGTGATAATTACCACCTTGAACTCGGGTATCAAAGGACATGAGAGAATTTCTTGCCATCCAAGAAAAAATACATTCATTTCTTTCCGAAACGAATAAATGTTTCAAGAAGTCGTTCATTTTCATCCAATTCCTCGTGATATTCAAAATAAACTCATTTCAACATCAGTTATTAACGATGTTCTATGGGGACAACTTGTGAAAAAAGAAACATACAATAATTATTGGGTATAGTTGATTAATCTGTTTTAAACAAACAAATAATGAATTGGGTTGAGATCTCATCCTGCCATCTTGTGAAAACGCATTGATACTGCAACGGTTGTAGTAAATCTGAACGCCATCCATTTTCGTAATAAAACACGAACGGCACACAAGTTCCTTATATTAAACCAACTTGAGAACGTAATGGGCAGATTTTCACAACCAATGTTTTTCCAGGGTGCGCTTCCACATGGGAAATGGACCAAATTTTTTTGGCTTGGTTTGGCCGAGGCAGCCTTGGCTAACTCCAAAATGACTCATTTTAACACGAAATGAAACATCTTGCTTTGAATGATTTTTGAAAAACCTACGTTTAAAACCTACGTTTAAATGCTGTTTTTAGCTAAACTTTGTTCTGTTAGTGTTCTGATTATTTAAAATTATAACCACGAGAGACAAGGCACATGAATACTTCCTCGTTTTCACGGCACGACTGTTCTTAAAAACACTTCCCCATTTTACAAAACTCACCCTAACAGCCCTTTCTTTCGTGCTTGGAAGAGATAAAAGTGAATAATAATAGAAAAATTAATTATATCCTGAAAGTCACAAATGGACAAAATATTCATTTGGTTTGCTCTTTGAATGGAAGAAAATATGAAAGCGAAAGAAGCTGCTAATCAGCAAGTTCTTCAATTTTACATGTGCTTGTATGGGAGGGAAGGGATCGCGTCTCAATTTTACCATTTGCTTGTATGCGGAGGGAGGGGATAGTGGGGCAGAAAATCAGTCTCCTATTTTGGGCTTTGCGAGCTTGAGTCGGTCTCAATTTAACATTTGCTTGTATGGGAGGGGCGAGAAATTCAGTCTCAATTTTACATTTGCTTGTCATGGAGGCCGGAGAAAATCGGTTCTCACATTTACAATTTGCTTGGATGCGGAGGCGGGAGAAAATCAGTTTCAATTTTACATTTGCTTGTATTGGGAGAGAAGCGGAATCGGTCTCAATTTTACATTGCTTGTATGGGCAGGAAGCGAAATCGCGTCTCAATTTACATTTAGCTTGTATGGGAGGGAAAGGGGATAGGTGGGAGAAATCAGTCTCCCTATTGGGCTTGGCGGGCTTGAGTCCGGTCCTCAATTTTTACATTGCTTTTATGGGAGGGAGAAAAATCAGTCTCCAATTTTACATTTGCCTTGTATGGGAGGCGGGAGAAAACTTAGTCTCAATACATTTGCTTGCTATGGGAGGGGGTGAGAAAATCGGTCTCAATTTTACATTTGCTTGTATGGGAGGCGGGAGAAAAATCGGTCTCCTATTTTTGGCGCTTTGGGGCTTAAGTTAGAAATTTTTCCCTTTTCCCCCATTCATTGAATGGCTGCCTTCAGAAGCCCCATTTATCCTCTACTCACAGAGAGTTGGTTGCATTGATAAGAGAAAAGTTGGTTGAAATGATGAAATATGTCAAGAAAGCTTCGACTTTGAGGGAAACCAGGAATATTGTAAATGGACAAATATTCACAAACCTTTTTGAGCTGTTGCGAAACAATGGTGAGTGCCTTGGGGGAAAATTTAGGCTGAGCTGTAAGTGCCATGGGGAATATTGGGATGTAAGGTGAAGGCTGCACTTTAGGTTATCATTCTCTCCAGAAGGAGGAACAAGTTTCTCCAGTTTGTTGATCAGTTGCTGGAGCGCTGAAGCCAAAAAGAATAAATTGCATGAAACATTTGTCAATTACTCAATATTTGGCAAAAACACTGCTGTCATGTTTTTATTGGCATGTTGCATATTGTAGCTGCTGATGTTGTATTTATCTTTGCTGATGATATTTATTGATTTATTCCATATAGAGATAAGCGCATCCTTTCAATGAAAGCTGGCTGGGGAAAGAGCTACTTTGACCCTTTACACCCCGTCATGATCCTTGCACAGGTACTTGTACAATCCTAAATTATACCTGCATTAGTTTGGTCACCATTTGCTGCAGAAATTACACCCGCTGTTTATCAAATTTTACAGGGTGGAATATTTTGAATGCTTTTTGACAACAGTTTCGCTAGCACTTTGTGCACAAACTTGTATAACACCAAACAAAAACTAAAGGACACAATCCACGATACGGAAAGCGTCGACAGAAACATCGATACGAGATTGAATATTACTGAATCGGTCCTCCACTTGCAGGTATGGCAATTCCCAAAATGAATCCATTTGCTGTGCGTTCATTGGACTGCTTGTCATTTTTTGCCCAGCAAGTGCAATCACCCCTACTCCTTCATGTTAGCTGGAGATGTCAAGTTTTGTTTTCCTTCGCCAACTTTACAGCAGTGTGTTGAAGGAAAGAATCAAGATGTGCATAGGAAGGGCAGTGCAGAAAAGGGAAGAATACGCATGATGCAGGAAGAGAGAACTCTTTTGGCAATTCACTGCCAAAAATAGATTCCGCCTCATTCTTATTTTTGTGCAATGGTTCTTGCAAAACAAATGTTTCGCAAATATGACACGGAGAATTGTAATTGCATTGAGAAGGTTAAGCAACATCACCAGTCTTTAATTACAGCTTGTTCAAGGTTCCATTATAGGCTTGCCTCATGTGGCTCACCTGGCTTGCCTTTACTCCTGCGGGCATGCTACAAGAGCTTGGAATGCACCTCACAATTCGAGTGGCACCACATAGGATTTACCTGTGAATATCTTTCGACTGAATGTTACCATTAAAGTCAGTACTGAGTGGAATAGTCATGCACCTTACTACTCACTGAGCCAAATTTGTGTCGTCACACTCCGTGTTTCCCAGAAGATGCGCAAGAGTTTCTCTGTTGCAATGGATGCACCCATTTGTCTTACATTTTGATGCTTGAAGCATACCTAGTGTATGCGTATGTTCTGTGTTGCCAATGAAAAATAGTCGAAAAAAGGAAATAAACAGGCGCTGGGCAATCTCCACTTTAAATTTGCATAGTGTTGGCTTAAAACCCAAGGCAGTCAGTTGGCACAAAAATATATATATATCTACGAAGGCAGGGGTGGAGAAGAACTTTAAGATTTTTTGCCTGTACAAAGTGGCCATATACACGTGCGTTTCCGGACTCCTGCTGCAGATAGGGGGGATTATTTGCCAGTTCTAAAAATAATTAGTCTGCCCCAACTCCCCCACTAAATTCCCCAAGCTACTGCCGAAGGGAGTGGATTGTTTTATTGTCATAATAAGTAAGGAAATAATTTTATATTTATGTCTTTTCATGTCGTGACTGAAAGTAGTGAGGCATTATGTTTCAGGTTGTCGCCGTCCCTCGTGTCATGCTAATTTTCTCTCTTTTCTCTGCAACTCTTTTTGATCCATTATTGATACAAAAATTTTCACTATCACAATTACTCATAGCTGGAATTTTTAATGATAATTATGACATCACTGCTCATGTGGTGTGGCAGCCATGTTTCGAAAAAAAGGAAAAATTTGGACTTCTGTATCCTGACTAACCACTCCATGAAAAAATTGAAACTTGGCTCATGGCTCAACATACTCTCCCGATGGAAAATAAGTTATTTTTAATGTTCTAGATGTTCAGTTAGTGCTTATGTCATGATTGTCATACTATTGAACGCTTTATATGAGCACTATGAAAAATTTTTAGTGGTATGAGACAAAACATGCTATGCAGGCGGCGAAAAATTGACAGTCGTCAGGTCACATAGATCAGAGCCATTTTTTTTAAACAATAAAAGACTTCAAATATTCCACCCCGCAACTCCCCCCCTGCTCCCCCCCAAAAGAAACAACAAACAAAAAACGCTGAACAGATGAGACAAAATTTACAGGTGTAAACCTTTCTCATGAGAATATAACGTTCTCCTCTAGTGACCGTCATTCAGTCACATCGTTTGCAGCTGTGACATTATATATATATATATATGTATATATAATACTATATATATATATATATACAGTATATCACACCTCAGCACATATAACAATGTGCGGTGCTACATGTCATACAACCTCCAACCAGGTTCCCCTGGGTGTGGAGCATGGTTTCGTCGCCGATCCTTGACCATGAACATGTTTTCGTGCTGTGGGTGTTTGTTACATATGATAACCCGTTAGCAAGTCCAATACTGTCTGGCCTGACCATGCAATAATCAATGGTTGAGAGTCGCTTTGCCATATCGGCTAGGGCTGCTTTGTACTGTCTATTTAGTGGCGGCAAATGCGGCGATTACACAGCCATCCTTACTATTGCGAGCAAAGCTCTGCATACTCTCCATATATAACAGAGATTATTTGATAATAACGGTTGCCACCAGCGGTGGCTCTTAGTTCTCGCCAACTCCAATTTGGTATGTTTAGGACATTCACGTTATGCTCCATTCAGTGAAAAAGCGCTACAGCTACTCCGTCAATAATCCATGTTCAATCGATGCATTAGTTTGTTGACATGTATGTAATCATAAACACATTATTCTAAAGTTGAGTGATACTATGATATGCCTACAGACATGATATAAAACTTGTCAATAGCCCAAGAATGGCACTAGTGGTAGTCATCCATTATCTGACGCTCCATTCTGAACAAAAATACCATCGTAAATTGAACCACGCTACTGTTGTAGGACCCTGTTATTATATGGCCATAAACCTGTATATCTCATGCAGCACCCTGTTATGTACATATGTTCTGGGCATGGGCTTACGACGCATAAATTTTAATTCCTTAACCATCTGGTGATAGATGCAGAATAATTATGTGAAGTTTTCAACTTTGTTTGTGTAAAGATTTTAATTCGTGTTTTTTATTCGGTGAAACTTAATTTTAAGTTTCGGAGTAAATGATTGCCCAAAGGTTTTTGCTTTTAATCCAATTATGGCTGCCATTACCAACTGGACCTGTGATGTCGAGACTTGGCAAATAAATTTTTATCCAATCGATTGTCCTCTTCCTATGTTAAAGGTTTTAGCAAATCGATCATACAAGTGTTGAGAGAAAACCATGTATTTAAAGTGACAGGACAGGACAGACAGACAGAGCAATAGGTCTCGGCATCCCCTTTGGCGTACTTAATTTTTATTAAACGAAAGGATTATTTTTGTTGATTAATTCATCATCACGACTGTTTGTAGAGTGAGCCGCGTCAATATAAATTGACACACAGGCACAAAAAAATTTTTTTTTACCAAATCGCCATCTCAGCCTTCACCATAATCTCCACCCACAGTTGAAAATGTGATCTCCATCTAGTTCCGTTTCCACCTCTATATGTTCTGTACTCACCTTGTTGTAATAGAGAAGTGTATTGTTTTTGATGTTTCGTACTCACATGGGTCTATATGAGAAAATTTGGCTTGGTTGCCGGAGCGGCAACCTGGGGAACTCCGCTAATTTGCATAAATCCAAGATGGTCACACGACGGGGGGGTGGAATAGAACTTTTCAACCAATTAACTTACATCAGCGTGATACCTCTTTTCCGATAATTTTTGACCTGAGGAATGATTTCTGAGGTCAATTTTGTGATTCGGGTTCAAATTCAGGGTCAAAGGCAAGTTCAAGGTCATTTTCGGCCAAAAATGAAATAATATAATAATAATGAAATTTTCAGAGCGATTGTGGTCAAGCGTTTATTCATTAACGGCGATCACTCCATTCATCATCAGAGCGAATGCAAGACAAGAGTTCAGTTTCCTCGTCATCTTCCACATCTGCTTCTCCTTCCTCTTTCCACTTCATCTTGGTCTCGTCTTCCTGTCTTTGAACGGGTTGAAGCAGGAGTCACTACAAACAGCCAAGCGCAGTACACAAGTGTCATGATATCTTTCCATGGTGACAGCTGCAACGTTCAGTGCCGCATGCCTTCACCGCCGCCTTACAGCCGCACCAACTACATCCATGCAGATCTTGGGGAGCTCCTGCGGGTGGCTGATCGGAGAGTTGCTGGTACTGGGGTGCCATCTGTTATTTCCCACCCATACTTCGTGATGTCAAGTTCAGGTGGAGCCTGCTGGTCAGCAGATTTTACGAGTATGGTCTGCATCCTTGGCTTAGCGTGGCCATACTCCAGCATACCTGCGGGATGAGGTTGCTGGAATTCATGTGAGAGGACAAGGGTAGTGCGTCGACCATTGGGTTTGAATACCTGGAGATTGAAGTTGTCAAACAACGCGAAGATGACGCCGACGGTTCTACACAACCCCATGAACTGGTGGAGAACCCTAACTGGTAGACGAGCGGCTGATTTTCGTAATCTCAGGGC
>CM068957.1:81709327-81723359 GCA_035128595.1 Eptatretus atami | reverse complement strand
ATGTTTTTAGTTGATTATTCTGTTTAAACAACATATGATTGGTTAGAATCTACTGTCTTGTGCAACGATTGCTCTGCAGGTTGAGTAGATGCTGACGCTCCATTTTCGTACTAAAAAACGCGCACACGAGTTCCTTATTTACCACTTGATGAGTATGGAGTTTCACCATGGTTTTTCCCAGGGTGCGTTTCCTGGAAATGCCAGATTTTTTGGCTGGTTTGGGCGAGGCGCTTGGTAACTCCAAGAACCTTTTTTTTTTTTTTTTTTTCACTTTTTTTTTAGCCGAAAGGATAACATCTGCTTTGAATGATGTTATATGATGACCTACGTTTTAAAACCTCGTTAAATGCTGTTTTTAGCTAGAACTTTGTTCTGTTGTGTTCTGGATTATTTATCAAGTTTAAATCCACGAGAGTCAAGGGCACAGAATACTTCTCGTTTTCCGGCACGACTGTCTAAAAACACTTCCCATTTTAGCAAACTCCCTACGCCTTTCTTTCGGGCTTGGAGAGTAAGTGAATTAATAGAAAATATTAGTATTCCTGAAGTCAACATGACATATCATTGGTTTTGCCTCTTTTGAGATGGAATGGAAAAGATAGAAGGAAAGATGTGCTATTAATCAGCAACGTCTCAATTTTACATTTGCATAGTATGGGCGTGGAGTGGACTCTAGTTTCTTTTACATAGGTCTATGCGGGCCAAGTGAATAAAGGTGCCGGAGAAATCTTAGAGTGCTCCGATATCTTCGAGGTGCTTTTTTCGCGCGAGCTCTGAGTCCCCCAACAACAAGAGGTCTGCTTATTAAATTGAGACAATTCCGTGATTTTGTATGGCCCTGCCAGGGTGAGGAGCAACAGTTCAATATTGTACTGCAACTTATAGCATTTGATGACTGGTGATGTCTCCCGACGGGGGATGGAAGCCGCATACAGCTAGGTACTCAAGGTTTTCATTTGCTTGTTGTGAGACGTAGATTGGTGAGCTCTCAGTTTTCCCATTTTACACTATTATCTCGTAGTGGGCGAGGAAGGGAAAATTCGGTCTCAAATTATATACATTTGTATTTGTATGGGGAAGAGCAGAGTCGCGCTCGATACTGCAAATATTTAAAATTAGGAGACTTGCGCAGCTAGTAAATTTCTGTACTGGAGCCAGACACGTAGGGTGCTCCCTTCGGCTGCCTCCCGATTCAGCAAATTTCGTTATACTTAATAATTGATGAGGGAGAAAGGCGAATGCTCACCTTCGGCCTTCGCCGACATACCAAGTCAAGAAAAAGTTTGAGCCGTATTTTTGCCTGGTCGTCTCCCTAAGCATGAATTTGGAAAGCGAAGTGCGCCGCCAATCCCTACACAGGCATCTTGCAAAAATATTTTTTAGGGCGAGGCTTTTTGCGGCCCCCGCGCAGGGCTTTGTGAGACAATAGATCAAACGGCCGGCACACCGTCTCATTTTACTTCTGTTGTATGGGAGGGAGAAATCAGTCTCCAATTTTAACATTGCTTGATGGGAGGGGGAGAAATTAGTCTCATCTTTGCTTGTATGGAGGTGAGAAAATCGGTCTCAATTTTACATTTGCTTGTATGGGAGCGGGGAAAAATCGGTCTCTTTTTTGGGCTTTGAGGGGCTTAATTAAAAGTTTTCCCTTTTCCCCTTCATTTGAATGGCTGCCTTCGAAGCCCCATTTATCCTCTCACTACAGAGGTTGGTTGCATTGATAAGAGAAGTTGGTTGAATGATGAACATATGTCAAGGAAGCTCTCGACTTGTGGAGGGAAACCAGGGAATATGTAAATGGACATATTCACAAACCTTTGAGCATGTTCGAGGAACATGGTGAGTGCCTTGGGGGAAAATTAGGTTGAGCTTGTAAGTGCCATGGGGTATTGGGATGTAAGGTGAAGGTGCCTTTAGGTTATCATTCTCTCCAGAGGGAGGAACAGTTTCTCCAGTTTGTTGATCAGTTGCTTGGGGCTGAGCAAAAAGAATAATTGGCTGAGCAACAGTTGTCAATTCTTCTATATTTGGCAACACTGCTGTCTGTTTCTTATTGGCTGTGTGCATATTGTATGCTGCTGAGTTGTATTTATCTTGCTGTGATATTTATTGATTTTTCCTATAGGATAATGCGGATCCTGTCAGATGAAGCTGGCGTGGGAAAGAGTATTTGACCTTTACACCCGTCATGTTCCTGCCACAGGTACTTGTACAATCCTAATATTATACCCTGCATTAGTTGTCACATTTGTGCAGAAATACACCCCTGTTTATCAAATTTTACGAGGTTGGATATTTTGAATGGCTTTTTGAACACAGTTCGCATAGCACTTGTGCCAACTTGTATTTATCACCACAAAACTAAAGGCGACAGATCGACGTACGAAGCTGATCGACGGAAATCAGATTACGAGTATTGAATTTTATGAATCGGTCCATCATTGCAGGTATGGCATTCCCAGAATGAATCCATTGTGTGCGTTCATTGACTGCTGTCTTTTTTGCCCAGCAAGTGCAAATCACCCCTACTCTTCATGTTAGCTGGAGATATCAAGTTTTGTTTTTCCTTCGCCACTTACAGCAGTGTGTTGAAGGAAGAATCAAGATGTGGCATATGGAAGGGCAGTGCAGAAAAGGGTAAGATACGCATGATGCGAAGAGAGACCTCTTTTGCAATTCACTGCCAAAAATAGATTTCGCCTCTTCTTATTTTTGTGCAATGGTTCTTGCAAACAAATGTTTCGCAGACATATGAACGAGAGAATTGTAATTGCATTGGAAGGTTTAGAACATCACCAGTCTTTAATTTACAGCTTTAGAGGTTCCATTATAGCTTTGCCTCATGTGGCTCACCTTGGTGCCTTTTCCTGGGGCATGTACAAGAGCTTGGAATTGCACCTCACAATCGAGTGACCACGATAGGATTTACCTGTGAGTATCTTTTCGACTGAATGTTACCTGTAAAGTCAGTACTGAGTGGAGTATAGTCATGCACTTACTACTCACTGAGCCAAATTTTGTGTCGTCAATCCGTGTTTCCCAGAAGATGCGCAAGAGTTTCTCTGTGCATGGATGCACCCATTTGTCTTACATTTTGAGGCTTGAAGCATCCTAGTGTATGCGTATGTGTGTGCCATGAAATAGTCGAAAAAGGAATCAACGCTGGGCAATCTCCACTTAATTTTGCATAGTGTTGGTAAAACCCAAGGTAGTCGTGGGCACAAAATATATATATCTACGAGAGGTGTGGAGAATTTAAGATTTTTGCCTGTAAGTGCCATAGTAACAGTGGTTTCCGACTCCTGCTGCAGATAGGGGTTATTTGCCACGTCATAAAATATATCTGCCCCACTCCCACTAATCCCCCCAAGGTACTTCCGAAGGGAGGGATGTTTATTGTCAATATAATAAGGAATTTTATTTTATGTCTTTTCATGCCTCGCTGACGAAAGTCATGGAGGCCTATGTTTTCAGGTTGTCCGTCCGTCCCTACGTGTATGCTAATTTTCTCTCTTTTCTCTGCAACCTCTTTGTATCCAATTGATACAAAAATCACTATCACAATTACTCATGTGGAATGTTTAAATAATTATGACATCATAGCTCATTGTGGTTGGCAGCCATGTTTCGAAAAAGGAAAAATTTGGACTTCTGTATCTCTGACACCACTCCATGAGAAAATTGAAACTTGGCACATGTCAACTACTCCCCATGGAAATAAGTTATTTTTATGTCAGAGGTGGTTCTTCATGATGTCATATTGCATACATTGAACGCTTTATCTGAGCACTATGAAAAATTGAGTGGTATCGAGGAACAAACTGTATGGGGGGAAAAATTGACGTCGTCAGTCACATAGATCAGCAGCCATTTTTTTTAACATAAAAAGACTTCAAATATCCCACCCCAACTCCCCCCCCGCCTCCCCCCCCAAAAAAAACAAACAAAAAAAAGTGAAATCGAGACAAAACTTTAAGTGTGAAAACCTTTACATGAGAAATATAACGTTCTCTCTGTGACCTCATCAGTCAATGGTTTGGCAGCTGTTGACATATATATATATATATATATATATATATATATATATATATTTATATATACATGTGACTACACCTCAGCACATATACATGTGCTGGTGTACATGTGCATACACCCTCCACACAGGTTCCCCTGGTGTGGCAGCTGGTTTCGTCGCCGATCCTTGACCATGAACATGTTATCTGCGGTTGTACATATGATACCCGTAGCAAGTCACAGATATGATCTGGCCTGACCTGCCAATCAAGGTGGCGTGCCATATCGGATGGCTCTTTTACTGTCTATTAGTGCGGCACAATGCGCGATATCAGCACCATCCTACTATGCGAGCATAAGCTCTGCAATTATCCTATTATAACAGAGGTTATTTGTTATACCGGTTGCCACCAGCGGTGGCTCTATTTCTGCCAACATGCCATTTTGGAGTTTTAGTGACATTCACGTTTGCTCCATTCCAGTGAAAAGCTTCAGCTACAGGTCAATAATCCTTTCATCGATGATTAGCTTTGTTGACATGATGTAACGATAAACTTTATGTCTAAATTGTGTGAACTATGAAGGCCTCGACTGATTATAAACTTGCACCTACAGAATGGCCATAGTGGAGTATCCATTCTGACGCGTCCATTCTGAACAAAATACCATCGTAAATTGAACACGCTACTGTTGTATGACCACTGTTTTATTATGGCCATAAACCTGTATCATCCATGACACCTGTTATGTCACATAGTTTCTTGGCATGGGTTACGACGACATAAATTTAATTCCTTAACCATCGGTGATAGATGAGATATAAGTTATGAAGTTTCAACTTTTTCGTGTAAAGATTTTTTCGTCGTTTTAATTCGGGGTAATTAATTTTAATTTCGGAGGTAAATGGATGCCCAAAGTTTTCCTTTAATCCAATATGGCTGCATACCACTGGACCTGTGATGTCAGACTTGGCAATAAATTTTTCCATCGATTGTCCCTCCTAGTTTAAAGTTTAGCACGATCATGCAAGGGTTGCAGAGAAAACCATTTTTAAAGTGACAGACGAAGACAGACGAGCAATAGTCTCGGCATCCCCTTTGGTAACTTATTTTAACAACGAAAGGAATTTTTTGTATTAATTCATCATCATCCTGTTTTAGTGAGCCGAGTCAATATACAATGACACACAGGCACAATGAAATTTTTTTTTACCAACTCTGCAGCCTTCTCACCATCTCCCCCTGTGAAAATGTGCATCCCATCTAGTCCGTTTGCACCCGTATATTTTCTGTACTCAACCTTGTTGTAATGGAGTGTATTGTTTTTGATGTTTCGTACTCACATGGGTCTATAGAAAATGGCTTTGGTTGCCGGAGCGGCAACCTTGGGAACTCCGCTAATTGCATAAATCCAAGATGTGTCCACGGACGGGTGAATAGAACTTTTCAACCAATTAACTTACGATCACGCGTGATACCTCTTTTCCGTATTTTTGACCTTGAGGAATTGATTTCTGAGGGTAATTTTGTGATTCGGGGTCAAATCAGGGTCAAAGGTGCAAAGGTTCAAGGTCATTTTCGGCCTAAAATGAAATAATATAATAATAATGAATTTTCAGAGCGTTGTGTCAAGCGTTTATTCTCATAACGGCGATCACTCCCATTCATCATCAGAGCGAATGCAAGATCAAGATGTTCAGTTTCCTCGTCATCTTCCACATCTGCTTCTCCTTCTCTTCCACTTCATCTTGTCTTCGTCTTCCTGTCTATGACGGGTTGAAGCAGGAGTCACTACAAACGCGCAAGCGCAGTCTACAGTGCATGATATCTTTCCATGGTGACAGCTGCAACGTTCAGTGCCGCATGCCTTCACCGCCGCCTTACAGCCGCACCACACTACATCCTGAGATCTTGGGGCCTGGGCGTGATCGGAGGTTGTGGTACTGGGTGCCATCTGTTATTTCCCACCATACTTTCGTGATGTCAAGTCAGGTGGAGCCTGCTGGTCAGCAGATTTTACGAGTATGGTCTGCATCCTTGGCTTAGCGTGGCCATACTCAGCATACCGCGGGATGAGGTTCTGGATTCTTGTGAGAGGCAAGGTAGTGCGTCGACCATGGGTTGAATACCTGGAGATTTAGTGTCAAACAACGCGAAGATGACGCCGACGGTTCTACACAACCCCATGAACTGGTGGAGAACCCTAACTGTGTAGACGAGCGGCTGATTTTCTAATCTGGCCACATCGTACGAGGTCGTGAAGTCATGCTCATGAAGGAGTTTGAGAAGTTCGGAACTGCCATGCGGTGAAACAGTTTGAGGCCAGTCCTAATGTTGTCTGATTTCTGGTACCTGTAGCGTGACTCTGATTGACTGGTCAGGCTCAGAGATTTCTTGGTCACTTTACCACGAGGACTAGGTCCGAAGCCAACTTCAAACAACTTGGGTTAGTCCCTTGATTGGTTGGCCTGTGTAAACTCTGATATCGTATGATTGACTGAACTTGTTTGTTGATGCTACCGCATCTCTCCTTATGGTCTTGACTATCTTGCGACTTACACCGACTACGCTCTTCACCGACCACCTATGTAAGCATCTTGAGACCTTTACAACGTGACTACACGATAACAAGCTATATGCGGCACAGCCATTACTGCAATACATCCTTGCTCATCACATCAACTGCTCTTCATGTCGAGGAGCTTGCCACCTAGATCGAGTACAGGGAATGCTGCTATTCAACACTATTCCTATTCTGGACCTGTCTCGGCTTCAGAGTACTCAATGCTTTCTTCAGAGCATTTTCTCTGCACTACAGTTGCAATCAGCATATGTGGGACTTTGTGAAACTGTTTGCGGGAGTACGTTCGCACTCCGCAGAAGTTCAGAACACCAAGAGCAAGCGTGCAACTTGCCCTTCTAGTGACCTCATCATTATGCTGCTCACCAACATCAAGGAGTAATCTTTCATAGTTGGGAGTGGGTTGCGTTCTGTGTCACGTTCTTTGGTCTATACTCACGAACGCGGTCCCATCTTTCTGGTGTCTATCATCTGGGTAACATTCCTCGCTACAGACACACAATCACGTTGTACTCAACACACCTTTGTCAGCGACCTTAGTATGAGACCTTGTAGTTGTCTTTACACCCTCATCTTCAGCCTTTCTTTTCTGTGACTTTCTTCACTCTCTCAATTTTCTCTTTATGTATATGACAGTACACCTTTGGGCGGCTGTTGCCGCATCTCACCAATCAAATTTTCTTGTGGCTTAGCCTGCAGGTCCCCATCTCCACGGGATTTGGCGCACGAGAGGGCTTCTTGATCCCGATTCAGTGAATTTTGTTTTCTCCACCTCCGTGACACACCGGGAGAAACACTTGAGTCAGCCTCACAACGTTTTCTCTGAAAAGGAAAAGAGGTGAGAATTAGAATCAACGGATCGTTTCTCAACTATCAGAGTGGTGTCAGGGGTCAAAAAGTGTTAAACCCCTCATAGTCCAATGACATTGAACTTGACCTTTGAGCCTGAATTTGACCCCGAAGCACACACATGGCCTCAGATCGATTCCTCACCTCAAATTATACGGAAAAATGTATCACATTGTTGTGAGTGATGGTTGAAAGTTATTTTCCCTCCGTCGAGGCGCCATCTTGGATTTATTGCAAATTATCAGAGTTCCCCAGGTTGCCACTCGGCACAAGCTAAACTTTTTCTATCGGACCCATGCGAAGTACGAAACCATGAAAAAACAATACACTTCTCGCAACAACAAGGTACTCAACCTGGCAACTGGACTAATCCCCACATTAGAACACAACACATTACTGACAAGTCACAAAATGAGCAAATTATCAGAGATGCACCCGGAGGCCTCATGTGAGTGAACATGATGTTACAGTTGCAGTGTTTGTAGAGGTAAACTGTACATTTTTCTCATTAAATGATAGAGCTAAGATGAATTGCATTTTTGACTGTCTCTCACTTTGAGGATGTTTTCCTCTTCGTGGTTAGACTACAGATCTGGCCTGGCTACGTGATGAATGTAAAGAAAGTGGATGGAGGAATGTTGCTCATGATGGATGTTGCGCATAAAGTGTTGCGCATGGATTCTGTTCTGGAAGTTATGTAAGTAGGCCAATGTTGCTCTGAAAGCAGTTTTTTATTTTATTATTATTATTATTATTATTATTATTTTTTGAAATGTTTGTGAATGCTGTCTATGCAATTTTGGTTGTCTTATTTTGCATTATTTTTGTTTTTGGGTTGTCTGTCTGGTTTTCTTCTGCTTGTGTAAATGTTATTTAAAATTATTTTTGATCAGATGCTGTGAACTCATTTTTTTATTTGCCTGTATTGATGTGTGTACATGTTTTTATACACTGTTGGACCCTGACATTCATGGGGGATACGTTCCTGAAAAATGCCGTGAATGTCGTGGTCTGTAAACGTTGGGGCATTGTTTTTTTAAATTATATATAATATATATATTAATACTGAAGGACCAATTTTGTGCTCCTCCTAGCGGTCGCGTCACGTTTTTCTCGGTACTGTGACCTGGACTGAAAGAAACTTCGTACCTGTAAGAGTGCATCACACATCGTGCCAATAGTCAACCTTCAACTCTGAAGCAGAATAAACACTTTTCGTTGAGACGGGGGCAGGGAGTGAAGAGGCCGGGGTGGGGATGAAGAAACGGGGGCAGGGAGTGAAGAGGCAGGGGGCAAGCAGGGGTGCAAATTAACGGCCGCCCGGTCGCCAATGGCGCCTAACTTTTGTGCTGGGCGGGTACACAATACTGCCTTACCTGCCCGGCTGGCGAATCACCGGTGATTCCTGTTTATTTTGTACAATTTGTACTAGCTTCTCTACTAGTTTTCTCAACTAACTACTGTTTTTGTCCGCAGAAATCCGTAGAAATCACCGGTAATTCTGTGGCGGCCATTTTGTCTGTTTCATCTCGTTCCAAATCACGCGTGATTGCGCAGAGTTTGACGGTTGGCGCGGTTTGGACGCATTTTGTCATGCCAGGTTGGTTCATTGGGTGAATTTGGGTGAATGAGTGAGTTTCATGGGTGAGGTTAGGTGATGAGTGAGTTTGATGGCTTTTGGGTTAATGAGTGAGTTAGATGAATGAGTGAGTTTGATGGGTGAGGTTGGGTGAATGAGTGAGTTTGATGGGTGAGTTGGTTAATGAGTGAGTTTGATGGGTGAGGTTGGGTGAATGAGTGAGTTTATATGTGATGTTGGGTGGACGAGTAGTACCCCACCATTGTCCATACACCACACCCCCCCTCCACCCCATCGTCCATCACCCACAACAACCCCCCCAATCATCATCAGCACAACCACCCACAACCACCCATCACCCACAAAAATGCCCCCCCCAGCACTACTCACAACCCCCTGCCCCCCCATCACCCACCCCAAAAGGTCCCCCCCCCATCACCCACAACCTCCTCCTCCCTGCATCATCCCCCACCCCCCCACTCATCAAACTCACTCATCCATCGATCAACTCACTCATCCACCAACCTCCTCCATCAACTCACTCATTCTGCAAACTCCTCCATTAAACTCACTCATCCAACCAACCTCACTCATCAAATTCACTCATCCAACCAACCTCATCCATTAAACTCACTCATCCAACCAACCTCACTCATCAAATTCACTCATCCACCCAACCTCCTCCATCAAACTCACTTGTTTCTGCAAACCTCCTCCATTAAACTCACTCATCCAACCAACCTCACTCATCAAATTCACTCATCCAACCAACCTCATCCATTAAACTCACTCATGCAACCAACCTCACTCATCAAATTCACTCATCCAACCAACCTCACTCATCCAACCAACCTCACTCATCAAACTCACTCATGTGAGTATATTAAAAGTGTTTGATATCAAATTTGTGACTTTTGTCTTTATTTTATCGGCCGGTAGAAATTCTGCTGGGCCGGTACTTTTTCTAGTCACCGGCCCGATAAAAATGTTAATTTGCACCCTGGCAAGGTAAACAATTTTTGGGCGGGGGTAAGCAAATTGAAAGCGGGAACGGGGGGAAATGGGGCGGAGGATGAGTGGGCGGGGGCTGGGTGAATTAGCGGGGTTGAGTGTGGAGGGGTGGACAGGGGGCGGGGGCAAGTGGGGCGGGGAATCAAGAGACGGGGGGGGGGCGGGAGTGAAGAGGCGGGGCGGGCCGGGGTAATTAAATTTTGGGCGGGGGTAAGCAAATTGAAGCGGGGGGTGGGAGGTGGGGGGGAATGGGCAGGGCGGGGGGGGGAATGGGCAGGGGCGGGGGATGAGTAGGCGGGGCAAGCACACCCTGTCCAGTCCATGTCCTCAAGTGTGGGTGAGCTGGTGAGGGTGGTTGAATGAACGGAATCCGTCTGTGACGGGGTTTCGGCTAGTTATTATTATTGCAGGACAGTACTGCATTTAATATTTTTTGAGTTTTTTTTTTTAACATGGTCTAGGCTTGTGGAAGAGTGATGACAGAATAAATCAGGACACAATATAACAAAGTGATCAGCAGGAGAAAGGGGAAACACCAACAGCAGGGCGGAGGGCCAAAGTAAACGGAGTCGGACAAACAAGGGATCCAGGTATTGAGGAGTAAAGGAAAAATGCAAAGGGTGGACAGTATGGATACATCATCAAAATTGTGTTTGATGAGTTTGTGATTTATGTCAAGATCTGAGGAGAGGGAAGAAGCTGCTGTCTGTCTATCATAAGGATGAGAGATATCATAGCAGCGAGTGGAGTCATCAGCAAAGAGGTAGAGGATTTTTCAGATTCAGTGAGATCATTAATTAAGATTAGGAATATGACAGGGTGAAAAAGGCAGAGAGGAAACACTGCCTTGTGGTACTTCAGCTTAGAAAGGGTTCCATTGAGAGCCACACATTTGCTTCGAGAGTGGAGGAAGTCAGTTATCCAAGAGTGGTGTTGACCTTTGATTCCATCGACGACAGTTTGGAAAGCAAGGCAGGATGCCAGACTGTATCAAAAGCTCGAGATATGTCCAGAGAGACGGCCCTGAACTCATGTCTGATATTGAGGGCCTCCACCATTGTTTGGAGCATAGAAGTAGCATGTCCAAGGTAGAGTGACCAGGTCTGAATCCAAATTGATGATCTGAGATGAGGCTGTTGGAGAAAAAGAATGATTATATGTCAACTGCGCTGATGGATTCCATGACCTTGCTGATGATTGGAAGTTAGCTAATTGAGCTGTAGTTAAGGTGATCCGTTTTTGCACCTTTTCTATGCAATGATATTGGTAATTCCCATGCAGATGGAAGATTACCATTGGTAAAGGACAGGGTGAAAAAGGCAGAGAGAGGAAACGCAAGAGCAGCAGACCATGTTTTTAGGACATGTGAGATGATGCCGTCCGGTCCTGTTGTCGAGTCAATAGTCGAGGGTTGCCAGAAACTTTACCCCCTTTTCAGGTGCAAAAGACAGATTTCAGGAGCAATTGGGTACGACTGGGAAGGGTGGGATGGGGGGGGGCGGTGTTGGGAACACAATATTTTGAAGCGAACGGAGAATTGAGGCATTCGGCCTTCTCACGAGTGATGTCGGCTGTGGTGCCATTTGAAGTGAGGAGAGGGATCGAAGGGGAGCATACACCAGAGCCTGACTTGACAAGGCGCCACCAAGTTTTAGCAGAGGGATACAAGTTTGAAAGCTCATTCTTGAGATTGGACGTGTTTTCTGGCTCTCCTGAAGGTAGACACACACTTGTGTGGGCTTTGTGGAATGATCTGAGGTTTCCTTCGGTTGGATTTTCCTTCCAGGAGGAGAATGCAAGTTGTTTTAAAGCAACAGCCTCACCTGTAAGGATTCAGAGAACCAAGAGCAGCAGGATGAGTAAGATAATTGAAGATGAGAGGGAATGAATATGTGCATAAGAGAGAGCAGTTTTCTGCGGAAGAATTCCCAGGCTGAATTAATATCAGCGGCAGTGGATATCGGACACCAGTCCCAAGTGTAAGAGAATTTTAAAAATATATATATAATTGAAAGAAAAATGTGAAGCATGAATGTAGAAGCAGGTTTAACTTTATGACTTGCGAATGCTGGGGTCTGACAGTATTGTGAAAATACAACACTGCCTGCTGTTTTGTGCACCTCTTCACAAACAAGCTACTCCGGCTCGCTGCCTCACCCCTCGTCCAGCAGCGCCAGGTCTATTTGCTCACAGTTCTCGCCGGCTCGCTCACACATGGTTTGCCCATTCCTTGAAAGTCCTGGGAAAAGGAGAAAGCATTTCCGAGTACTGAAAAGTGTTGGAAAACTTATTCAAGTCCTTGATGAAGCTCCTGTAAAATTGAGAAAATTGTGCAAATTTAAATAATCTGGCCTTTAGTTGCAGTCTCTCAAAGACAGAACCATCTGCTGCAACAAGCAGTGTCAGCTGCCTCTCTGCTACCTACAGTATGTCAGCCAACCTGTTATTGTTTTTCAAACCAATGCCACCTGACCCTTTGGGAAATGATCCATGAGTGTGATTGTGACTCAACAGACTTTATCAGCATGGAATGGATATTTTCTGGAGAACATCAAGCACAAGGGTTGTTTGCATTTAACCTTGACCCTTTATGCTCATCATATAGTCCAGGCAAAATAAGGTTTGATCGGGAACAAATTGCAACAGAATTTTTTTTAGCACAATGCATTTCTATGAGGTCCCCACAACACCATACTAAAAGTCCTAAGAAATCCCTGTTGCGGAAATATGTCTAATTTGCATAAATCCAATATGGCGGCCAATTAATTATCAATATTGTGCCATATCTTTGCTCACAGATGACATATTTGGGTGATTTCAACTTCTAGAATGGGTATTTTGTATACAAGGATGCATTTAGAATACTTTTAAACTTCCCTGGAACAAAATCTCATTTGCATAAATCCAATATGGTCACCAAATATCAATATTTTGCCACATCTTTGCTCTTGGATGATATATTTGAGCCATTTCAACTTCTAGTATATATCTTTTGCATACAAGAATGCATTTAGAGTATTTAACATTCTTGGATGTATTTTGATACACATCTCATTTGCATAAATCCAATATTGCTGCCAAATATCAATATTTTGCCATATATTTACTCTCAGACAACAGGTTTGAGCGGTTTATATTTCTAGAATATTTGAGGGGATCAAAGGCTAAATTTGGGATAGTTTAATATTTTGATTGGATGGGTTTAAATAAAATGATGGATGAATTTAATAAAATCCAATATGGCCACCAAATATCGATATTTTGTGATCAAATTTATGACAGTCACTTCTTTAGCTAGTGTTTCATTGCAGGCATATTAATACTCTACTGAAGATGCCATCAAGGTCATCATTATAGTCATCAGTGAAATCTGGTAGCTGTGAGTTGGCACAACTTGTCCCACTCACAAACAGCACTGAATGCAGACTATACTTTCTGCATGTGCACCTCTTTGGTATTTTTACAGTTACAGCAGATGACATCCAGTAGTTTTGATGAGGCTGCAAGCTGGTCAGTTTGTATTGGCAAACATTGTCCATCTACCATGTGCCATCCCCACTCTTCCGGCTTCATATTGATGCTTCTTCCTTTCCACTCCATCATCTGTAATAAGTTGGATACACGGAGGCTGTGATACTTTGCAGCTGCTGAGGTTGGGGGTAGAGTTTGAGTTCTACATGAGATGTGCTCTTGGAAACCTTCTCACAAAATCGCCTGTATCGTAAAGTGTCCAGTCCTTGTTCTTTGGCACCACCATATAATGACACAAGTGCTTTTCTCCTGCTGCAATAATGTCCTGTTTTGCCACATGTCCTTCTTGCTGAAAACACCTTAGCTTGCTGACGGAACAGGGCAACACTCTTGATCTTCCTTACTGCTAAACCCTTTCCCTATCCAAACAGGCGAGAAGTTGTATCGCAGCCAAGGATTGCATGGATAAACTAGAGGGGGAGCACTCGGTAGAGTGCAAAACCTCCGCCGCCAATACTGCTGGGTCAC
>CM068957.1:81676193-81699221 GCA_035128595.1 Eptatretus atami | reverse complement strand
AAATACCAAGACCTCAAGCATGAAGTGAAAAGATCCTGGAAGCTGAATAATGCCAAAGTTGTACCAGTGACACTTGGAGCTACGGGAATAATGATAAAGAACCTCACAGATATCTAAAAAACATCCCTGGGAATATCACTACAAACAAAGAAACTACAGTTGGAAGCTGTCTTGGGCTCAGTAATGATCCTGAAGAGAGCCATTGGCACAAAACTTTGAAAACAGAAAACTTCACAGCTTGGTCCGTGAATCGTGACCCCTTACCAAAATGAATGTGCGTACTTTGAGCCCACCCTTGGAGGACTACGACAAACACAAAGATTTGCCTTTAAACAGAGTTCTTTGAAAAAGGAATTAAAGTGGGATATTCGCAAAATTCACCAGGGCCCAACACAGGCAGAAACGTGCATCTGTTTAATCGACGTTCCCCTGAGAGCTCGGCTATTTTACCGAAACTAACAACAAAACAGCTTGGAGAGCACTCGCCAACTGGCTTAAGCACTCAAGCAAGCACTCCAACGAAACGGTTAAGAAACGGCTATAGTTTGACACGTGATTAGCAACACGTTAAACATATACCTCCCGGAGACGCCTGAAATGTCAAGTCACGAACGCTGACGTTTCCGGATGTTTATAAGCATTGCAATGTACCCAGCGATTCGTAGCTATGAACAGGCATTCAATAATATGAGTGAGGAAGCACTCCAGTGAAGAAACGGCCAGTTTGGCTCATGAGTAGCAACACATTAAACATACACTTCCCGGAGACGGCCGAAATGTCAAGCCACAAACGCTTACATCTCCGGATGTTTATAAGCACTGCAATATACCCAGCAATTCATTGCTATGATGAACAGGCATTTGATAATGAGTGAGGAAAGTGAAAAACAACAACTTTATTGTTAAGAAATTGTTGCGGCCTGTTCCAAGTCAAGTCGTGGTTGAGCAGGCCAAAAAACATGGCGGCTTCAGACCGCCTTGCAACTCTATACCCATTGGTTCACAGGCTTTCAATGACAACTTGGATGCTGCTATCCTGTCTGTGCCTGTTTGTGGTGAGGATGTTGAGGTCGTGGAGAGATTCACTTACCTTGGCAGTGATATTCATGTCTCTGCTGGCTGTGAGTCAGAGGTCAATAGACGTCTGGGTCGGGCCTGAGGAGTCATGGATTCACTGGATAATGGGGTGTGGCGCTTGCCGGTACCTGTGCGGGAGGACGAAAGTCCGAGTCTTCAGGTCCTTGGTGCTTCCAGTCTTACTCTATTGATGTGAGACTTGGACTCTGACCAAGGATCTGAGACAGAGACTTAATTCCTTTGGTACCAGGTCTCTTCGGAGAATCCTTGGCTATCGCTGGCCAGACTTTGTGTCCAACAAGCAGTTGCTGAGAGAGACTCAAATTAGATTTTTTACCTGCATAGTCTATGAGCGTCAGCTGTGGCTGTATGGACATGTGGCTCGTTTTCCTGACACTGATCCTGCTCACCAGATTCTCTCAGCGAGGGAGTCTCGTGAGTGGAGGAGGCCAATGGGCCGACCACGTGCCTCGTGGTTGCAGCAGGTTGATCGGCATCTCAAGGAGATGGGGATGGGCCAGGCATCTGCCTGGGGGATGGCCAGACGGAGGCCCTGGAGTACCGGCGGAAAGTGGATACAGCGACGCGCTGCTCTGACGCATGCTCCCATACCTGACCTGACCTTCAGACCCCAGTGTGGTTACCCAGGAAACGCCTTAAGACTCCAGACAGCGAGGTGGCCGAGAATCGCCTGATGAAGGATATAATGAAATAAGTCCGTTAATTATCTTCAAAAGGGGTTTTTTAATTAACCCAAACACCCAATTTTCACTTTTGCACTTCCATGGAGTTTTCTTAGTATGCAAAGTTTAAGGCTGCTAGGTTTCATGGTTTTGGAGTTTTGGAAGAGACGCACTGACATGCACACACACCGACACACACATTTCCTTTTATTAGTGCAGATTTGGCATCTGGATTTTCAAAAATGCATCTGCAATTTTGTGTAATGTGAAGCGTTCATGTACAAAACACTTCCAATGTACAACTCTTTTCTTTTTGCTTTGTATTTTCTGTGATAATCTTTTGTCATTTCTCATGTTGCAAGGGTGCATTTATTTATCATTTTCATAAATTTTGGGTTTTCCTATCACTGTCAATGTTTATTCAAACCTGCAAAACAGCCCTTCATTGTATTTAGTAACTGTTTGATAAGCTTGTTTTGTTTTTCAGGCAAGATTTGTACCACCAGAAAGGTGATGAAGGCTTTCGTGATGAATGCATGCGGCAGTTGGTGGGTGCAATGGTGATCACTCGCTACAACAACCGCACTTACAGAATCGATGACATTGCTTGGGACAAGACACCACGGAGCACCTTTCTTTACCGTGAAGCATCCACCTCTTTTGCCGATTACTACAAGTAATTTTGAGGTTTTGATAATCTATATAAAATGGAGTAAGTGTTTGTATGTCCGCTCTATACCCATTGGTTGGACAGCTGGCCTGATGTCACCCACAAATTTTGTAACCTGAAAAAAAAACATCATACATCTGCCATTTTAGTCCTCTTGTAAGCCGAAGCCATCTTCGGAAGAGTCGTATTCACAATCGGCATGCCCTCCCTACAAGTTTTCCTTTCAGCGTAAAAACAACCTAAACAACTGTTAAAAGGATCATCAAATATCAAAATGTTTCATCCGATTGGCATCATAAGCCTTGTGAAGGAAACATGACAATAAGCTTCAGGCTTCGGGTTTTCGGCTTCAGTTCTTAGGTGTCAGCCTATGGCCGATTGCAATTTAAATTATCCAAGCTCTATAACCACAATGTATTATATATGCACATAAGCAGTTGGCATGTTTTTGCTTCATATACATAATCCGGGTTATTTTTATTTTCGGGAGCAATCAAAGCAAGTCAGGTCAGGTATGGAAGCATGTGCCGGAGCAGCGCATTTGACCATGACCAATACAATTACAATTGCATATTTGGAACAAGATTCCCCTTAGGGTGGGTACTCTGTTCGTGTTCATCATGTTGCAGGTGTTTGCACACACAGCTTTATGGGATGTGTGTGAAATTAAGGAATAAAGTATTTCCACACTTGTCAATAAAACTTTAAATGGTTAATATTTTAATTTCCTTGCATTTTCAAAAGGTAAAGTTGTGGCCAAAAATATTGACATCCTTGCACTTTTTTCAAATAATGCACCATTTCTTCCAGAAAATTGTTGAAATTAAAACATCTTTTGGTATCCACACATTTATTTATTTGGTTTGCAGTGGAACAAAACAAAAAAAGCTGAAAAAAATTACTAAATCTTAGCGTATTCCACAAATAAATCCTAAAATGGCCCAGACAATATTGTTGGCACCTTTTAGAAGTTGTAAGAAATAATTAGATTTCAAGCAGGTGATTCTCCTTTACTTTGGAATTTAACTCACCTGTGGTGAGTTACAGGTGCCTGCAATATAAAAAAATCATTCATTCAACTAGTTTGAATAGAGAAATGGAGTCATTCTGCTTTTTTGTGTCACTGTGTGTACCACAATGAGCATGGAGAAAAGAAAGAAAACCAGAGAATTGTCTGAGGAGGTCAGACACAAGATTGCAGCCAAGCATGGACAATGTCAAGGCTACAAGTCCATCGTCAGAGACCTTGATGTTTCTGTATCCACCATACACAATGTTATCAGGAAGTTTAAGGCCCATGGCACTCGAGCCAACCTCCCTGGACATGGCCGCAAGAGAAAACTTGATCGAAGATTGCAGCGAAGGATTGTTCGAATGGTGGCGAAAGCACCTCGATCAACTGCCAAACAGATTCAAGCTGACCTTCGAACACAAGGTACGACAGTTTCAACTCGCAACATCCGTCGCCAACTCGATGAAAGGGGGTTCTATGATAGGAGACCCAGGAGGACCCCACTGCTGAGAGGGGGACATAAGAAAGTCCAACTGGAGTTTGCCAAAACACACCTGATCAAGCCAAAAATCCTTCTGGGGACAGATGAGACTAAATTCGTGCTTTTTGGTAAAGCATATCATCTCTATGTTTACAGAAAAAAATAATGAAGCCTTCAAAGAACAGAACACCTTCCCTAGAGTCAAACATGGAGGAGGTTCAGTGATGTTTTTGGGTTTCTGTGCTGCCTCTGGCACTGGGTGCCTTGAATGTGTGCATGACATCATGAAATCGGGAGATTACCAAGGCATTTTGCAGCGCATTGTTCAACCCAGTGTCAGAAAGCTGGGTCTACGTCGAAGGTCACAGGTCTTGCAGCAGGACAATGACCCCAAACACACTTCAAAAAGCACGCAGGAATGGTTCAAGAGAAAACACTGGACTGTTCTGAAATGGCCAGCAATGAGTCCAGATCTAAATCCCACTGAACACCTGTGGGGAGATCTGAAAACAGCAGTTTGGAGAAGGCACCCTTCAGATCTGGGAGAAATGGAACAGTTTGCACAAGAAGAGTGGGCCAAACTGCCAGTAGAGAGATGTAGGAAGCTCATTCATGGCTAGAGGAAGCGCTTGACTTCAGTTATTTTGTCCAAAGGCTGTGATACCAAATATCAAGTCTAGGGTGTCAATAATTTGGTCAATGCCATTTCATTTTTATTTTCTGATTGGAAAGGATATATTAAGTTCTCAATCAAAAACAAAGGTTCTGTAATATTAATCGTGAAATATAGAATTGTGGAGACCAAATACTTATGTCAATTTCAACTTATTTTTAGAGAAAATTGTGAGTTACTTGAAAAAAGTGCAAGGGTGCCAATATTTTTGGCCATGATTGTAATTTTGATTTCATATTTTTTGTTAACTTTTACATTAAATTGCTCTTGGATTTCAGATTGAATTATCAGTATAGCCTCAAGGTATGTGCATTCACCTCTGAGCTGTCTATCCTGGGTTCGAATCTCAGCCGACCCCAGCTTTTAACTGTCATCTTGGTGTCATACGTCTGCCATTTTGGTGCTCATCAGGCACGGCAATTCATCAATGTGTGCGCGGTCACTCAGATGGACATTAAATTGGGCTTCCCATCTTCTATCATTGGTTGGTGGACATTATAGATCCCATTATGTCCTTTGTGAAGACTAGGCAAGCAATTTCTGGCACCCTGGCCAAATTCCAAATTCCCGCTTTAACTTTCAGGAGACAATGCATCATAAGCACAGCCCTGTTTTCAGTAAATCGGTTTAATTGGTGATCAATATAAGCATCTACCAGGTTGATGTTTGCACAACACGGCCATCAAGTCTTTCTTCCCCCAAATTATCCAAGGATAATTTTGTCTTTCCTTTGAAAAATTCAAATGACAATCTAACAGCATATATTAGGCTATTAAGGGGCCTTGTTACAACCATAAATGCATTTTAGTATTGACTCCGTAAGTTTCTAGTAATTTTCTATGTACTTTTAACAACCCCAAAACTGGTTGAGTAAATTTTAAATGAGTAAATGCTGTAACCACACATTTTTGACTTGTAAACCATGCACAAAAAGGGGATATTTTGCAGTATGACAAAACGATATTGGTGGTGGTGGTCGTATGGCAGCTTAGCTACCGGGGAGCTATCATTTCTTGAAGCGCGACTGTGTCGCTGATGCAGTGCCCCTCTACCAGTACACACACTGGAACTGGTACTCATTTTGCCGACCTTGGAAGGATGACAGGCTGAGTCAACCCCCTGGTGTATTAATTCAGCGGCCGACGGGGCTTGAACTTGGTGTATTAATTCAGAGGCCGACGGGGCTTCAACTCAGGACCCTAGGATCCCAAGCCGCTACCCTAACCACTGAGCCAACACCAGGCTACAAAACGATATTAATTATAAACATGTTTACACATAATTTATATGGGATTTTTATCCAGACATTCCAGGCTCACAAAAGAGCAGAACAACATGCGACAAAGGTTACACAAACAGTGGGATTAAGGGGAAACTGGAGGACAAGAATGTACGGGCGTGTACCGCAGCATGAGGGAAAGATTTCCAGGTGAAAGGAGCACAGTGACACACGAGCTGTGGCTGTGTTCAGTGTTGAAATCTGGACACGCCACGAGTTTGCAGTCGGCAGCAGACCTCAAGTCCAGAATGGGACAGCATGAGACAACTGACTCACAAAGACTGTTCTACTTGCAAGGGAAAACTAGAGCTAAATGAATGGAGGTGAGCATTTGGACTTTGGAAGCATAAGTCAGTCAGGATGACTGGGAGAACATGTGAAAACTTGTAGGATCAAAGCTTACTTAGCAGGAGCAAGACCAGAATAGAGCCAGAAAAAGACTGCAAAGCCACCAACTTAGCTCGGGCGAGGAATAATTAGACACTGAAAGCCAGCCTCCTGTTGCAGGATACCAATGAAAGGGAGAGTCTTTGATCCCACTGCTTTATTTGGGGCGAGATGGGAAGATGCAACACCAATCCACAGGAGATATTTCCGATAACACTTGAAATTGAAGCCTTGTACACCATATTAATCGAAGGACAGCGAAGGAAGAACCTGGTCTGCAGAAAGTTCCAATGCAGCGATGGTCTTTGGAAGCCAGTTGGTGATAGTATGTGCCCCAAGATAGGTTGCACCTGATGGTCATGGTGAGAACCTCAACAGAATGCAGCTTTCCCAGAGGCTTACCACAGAAATAATTTGGAGATTTGACAACCAATCTTTTTCCTACATAAGGAGACCGACTTCCAGTAGATGGCCGGTTGCTTATTTTCTCAAGGTTGGCATCGGGGGAATTGCTGCAAGAGAGGTGGGGAACTATTCTGCACAGAGTGGTGTCATTTGCAGAGGGGTACAGTGGATTTTTTTTCCAGTGATGTACACCAAGAACAGGATTGGTCTCAGATCACTACCATAAAGAATGCTAACCTTTTGGGAGTAGAGCATCAGTTGGGATGCCAACCAAAAACCACCTCCACAGTTGTCACAAACGAGTCTTATCGATCCTTTTGTTTGCCTCCACACCCATACTCTATAATCAGACTTGAACAATGTATACTCAGTTACATTCCTCCACAAAACCTGTTTCACAATGAGGCCACTCAACGCTCCTTTGTACCTCAAAACAAGATGCCATGCATTGCCCATACTGATAATCTGTGTGAAGTGGTTCTTCATTTCAATACAAGGCTGAGTGAGCTGTGTTTCTTCCTGCCTCATAAGTACAGGACTTGGGCCTGAAGGCATAATTTTTTTTATTTTTTAACAGGATCTGGGGTGTGAAGTGGAGCTGGTACACACACACACACACACACACACACACACACACCATACCACCTCACAACCTGGACATGCAGACAAATACAAGAGATATGACCCATTACTGTTAGACGAGACAACCCAGCCACTGCAGAAGTGCCGTTACTTCCCAGGGCACTATGTGCACCAGCGACCCACAACAATGGTGCCACCTTTCTCATCGCACTCAGGAGGAATTTCCTCCTCCACCCCCCCCCCTCCACCCCCAACTCCCCAATGGATGCCAACTGATGGGGATTGTCCATGCTCTATTCTTTTAAATGTTGAACATCGAGCAAGGAAGCAGCACGCACCATTTTAAGGTCTTTTGTGTCAATGACTCGGCCGGGGTTTGAACCACTGACCTCCCAGACACGGAGTGGACGCTTTTACCATTACACCGAGTCTTGAGTATAGGAAAAAAAGAGGGTACGTTGTACAGGGGTATGGGTGGAGGTAGTCTCTCAAAAATTTCATTATTTTTCGCAAAGTTTCTATGTGACCGAAAGTAGCATATAGATTGCACTTCATCCCATAAGTTGTCACAACTTTCGTTAGATCTGAAAATTTTTGTAATCATTTATTGTCACACAGGAAGAATTACAGTTTGAAAATTGAAGATTTGGATCAGCCTCTTCTCATCCACCGACAAAAGAAGAAAATCCTTCCTGAAGGGCAGGTAAAAAACAATTTAAAATCATTGTCATATGAAAGGTGTTTTGTCTTAAACTTTGCCATCTTTTGCAAATGTGTTGGAGTTGATCTTCACTCTCTCTCAAAAATGTAATGCTTGGAGATGTGTTAAATTGGAGGTCATGAAGTCATGTAATAGCTAAATAACAGAGGGTTTGAAGATTAATTTAGCTGACATAGGAGTGTGGAACATGTAGATATGAAATCCACAAATTCTGATTTGGAAGATTAGAGGCTACTGCAGAATGGTTTGATAAGAGTGAAAGTCTCAGCAGATATTGGATATTGGAGGCAGGAAGAGTCAGCATTAGGCTCCCACTTTAATGGACTAAGGCCAAATAAAATTTAAAAAAAGCAGTTGGTCGTCCCCACCCACTTCCTTTTTTGAACCTGCCTCCTTTTTTTATTATTATTTATTTTGTCAAACATCTGGAAAAAAATCATACCTGTGTCCGAAGGAAGCTGTGCAGTGTCGTGGTTTCACCGCTTAAAAAGTAGCCCCATGGGGTAGTGACAGTTACTTCCCCAACAAGTGGGGTGACCTTCCTGTCCTGATGCAAAATGATCAATAACACAAAAACTAAACAACAAGAAACTAGAAACGAATGAAACACAGTGGGTTAGAAAGCTTCTTTTTCCTCATTTTTGAAGGATGGATGGAAGGAATGACATACCAAATATGGAAGTGGTTTGCACCACTTAAAAATCCATATCTCCTTGTGCGACTCTTGCATGATTCTTTCAATTGATCATTTCCCTGTTGAAGCTATTTTGGCATTTTAGTTTGCTTTAAAAATGACGATGAGCATAGCCTGAAGGATTGCACTTCTTCCAAAACCCCGCATATCAAAAGAGGATAGGCAATGGCTGTTCTGGAGACAAGCTTCTCATTTTCTTCTGGTTGAATTAAAGGAGTGCACCTGCTTCCATTTTTATTGATGGGTTTGTGGGGATGTGATTCCCCCCCCCCGATTTTTTGTGGAAATCCGATATTTTTTGTTTGTTTGTTTTGTTTAAACATATTGTTGGCGGTGCGGGTGTTGGCCGCGAGCCGACCGCTCTTAACGGAGCGCAAGTCAAGTCGCCCGACCGATCGCCCGGAATATAGAGCGCGCGCGGATAATTCCGAGCCGAGGGTCTTGTGCAAGAACCGTGAAGGGTCAATTTTTCCACCACGTGGTACAGGGTTATTTTCCAATTCTTCAAAATACCTAGAGACCACGTGGCAATCCACCAAGCCTCCACACCCTCGACGGAACTCGTACAAAACAAGCCGCTTAAGCGAGCCTGTCCCGTGCGTGATTCCGAGCAGCTTAATCGCCGAGAACCTTCGGTCCGAATGTCCCCCTTTTACGGCAAACCAACGGCTTTCTAACTCCCAACACACGAAATGCTCAGTCAATGAAAAGATCGACGCGACGAGCTGAAAACATTTAACAATTGGGGTATTTATTAATAATAATGGGGAACTAGGGAAGCACGTAAGAGCAGAACTATACCGACTATACGAAATGCAATGCAATCATTTACAGCACACAAAGCACTTAACAGTTTCCTACTTATTAGACGGGCCCACGGACACACGTACACACACACAACACACACACACACACACACACACACACACACACACACAACAATAAATGGTGGCTGATGCCTTTAATAACGGACTCCAGCTCAGAGGACAGATGAGCTGAAACCCAGAACCTATCTCGAACCTCTCCACCTCGTGTGGTCTTCAAGCTGTTCGGACCCGGGCTCAAGTGAGAGCGAGCTGGATCCAATCGCCGTGAGCCACGATCCTTCCCGAGCTCCAGCGAATCCTCTCGTGCTTCCGAACACGTGCTGGTGAGACGGGCGCCGATCCTTCCGTCGATGCGTCGCTATCTCGAAGAACCACCTCCAAGATGAGGCCGATGAGTCGAACCAAGCGGAGAACAAAGAGCTCCACGAACCAAGAAGAGCCAGCCGAGCAACCAGCTCAACTCTCTTCCGATGAACAAAGCCTCTCACAACACGAACCAAGAACTCCGAGCCGAGCAACCAGCTCAACTCTCTTCCGATGAACAAAGCCTCTCTCTTCGACGAACCAAGCCAGAGCCCAAAAACCGAACCAAGCCAAGCAGAACCCGAAGGTCTGCTGAAAAGCCAAGCCGAAGCAAAAAGCTCTCCAAAAAGCCTCCACCTCGCCAAGCAGAACCGAAGCTCACTGAACCAAAAGTCTCAACCCTCGCCAAGCAGAACCCAAAGGCCTGCTAAAAGCCAAGCCGAAGCAAAAAGCTTACTAAAAGCCAAGCCAAACAGAAAGCCTTCAAAAAGCCTCCTCCCTAACCCAAGCCAAGCAGAACCCGAAGGCCTACTGAACAACCACCTGAACCAACTGAGGATCTCTTCCTTATTCTCCTCACGCCTCCCCCGCTCCCGGCGTGACTCATCCCCCCGTGCCCGCACAATCGCGGGTGGGAGGGAGTTGTTTACGTCCCGTGATTCAGGACGGGAGGGCTCTTCTTCCTCTTCGCGGAAGAGGGGGAGGGGCGTCTCATAAGTGCTTGTTCCCTAGATAGTTCACCTTCCATTGTTTAATGGGCAGAAATTTATTAAGTGCGCTGCGAGATTCAATTTAATGTTAGGGAGCGATCATAACACAATGGAACGCCCCTCCCCTCTTCCGCGAAGAGGAAGAAGAGCCCTCCCGTCCTGAATCACGGGACGTAAAAACTCCCTCCCACCCGCGATTGTGCGGGCACGGGGATGAGTCACCCGGGAGCGGGGGAGGCGGAGGAGAATAAGGAAGAGATCCTCAGTTGGTTCAGGTGGTTGTTCAGTAGGCCTTCGGGTTCTGCTTGGCTTGGGTTAGGGAGGAGGCTTTTGAAGGCTTTCTGTTTGGCTTGGCTTTTAGTAAGCTTTTTGCTTCGGCTTGGCTTTTAGCAGGCCTTTGGGTTCTGCTTGGCGAGGGTTGAGACTTTTGGTTCAGTGAGCTTCGGTTCTGCTTGGCGAGGTGGAGGCTTTTTGGAGAGCTTTTTGCTTCGGCTTGGCTTTTCAGCAGACCTTCGGGTTCTGCTGGCTTGGTTCGGTTTTTGGGCTCTGGCTTGGTTCGTCGAAGAGAGAGGCTTTGTTCATCGGAAGAGAGTTGAGCTGGTTGCTCGGCTCGGAGTTCTTGGTTCGTGTTGTGAGAGGCTTTGTTCATCGGAAGAGAGTTGAGCTGGTTGCTCGGCTGGCTCTTCTTGGTTCGTGGAGCTCTTTGTTCTCCGCTGGTTCGACTCATCGGCCTCATCTTGGAGGTGGTTCTTCGAGATAGCGACGCATCGACGGAAGGATCGGCGCCCGTCTCACCAGCACGTGTTCGGAAGCACGAGAGGATTCGCTGGAGCTCGGGAAGGATCGTGGCTCACGGCGATTGGATCCAGCTCGCTCTCACTTGAGCCCGGGTCCGAACAGCTTGAAGACCACACGAGGTGGAGAGGTTCGAGATAGGTTCTGGGTTTCAGCTCATCTGTCCTCTGAGCTGGAGTCCGTTATTAAAGGCATCAGCCACCATTTATTGTGTTGTGTGTGTGTGTGTGTGTGTGTGTGTTGTGTGTTGTGTGTGTGTACGTGTGTCCGTGGGCCCGTCTAATAAGTAGGAAACTGTTAAGTGCTTTGTGTGCTGTAAATGATTGCATTGCATTTCGTATAGTCGGTAAGTTCTGCTCTTACGTGCTTCCCTAGTTCCCCATTATTATTAATAAATACCCCAATTGTTAAATGTTTTCAGCTCGTCGCGTCGATTCTTTCATTGACTGAGCATTTTTGTGTGTTGGAGTTAGAAAGCCGTTGGTTGCCGTAAAAGGGGACATTCGGACCGAAGGTTCTCGGCGATTAAGCTGCTCGGAATCACGCACGGGACAGGCTCGCTTAAGCGGCTTGTTTTGTACGAGTTCCGTCGAGGGTGTGGAGGCTTGGTGGATTGCCACGTGGTCTCTAGGTATTTTGAAGAATTGGAAAAAACCCTGTACCACGTGGTGGAAAAATTGACCCTTCACGGTTCTTGCACAAGGACCCGTCGGCTTCGGAATTATCGGCGGCGATCTATATTCCGGGCGATCGGTCGGGCCGACTTGACTTGCGGCTCCGTTTAGAGCGGTCGGCTCGCGGCCAACACCGGCACCGCAACAATATGTTTAAACAAAACAAACAAACAAAAAATATCGATTTCCACAAAAAATCGGGGGGGGGGGGGAATCACATCCCCACAACCCATCAAATAAAATGGAAGCAGGTGCACTCCTTTAATTCAACCAGAAGAAAATGAGAAGCTTGTCTCCAGAACAGCCATTGCCTATCCTCTTTTGATATGCGGGGTTTTGGAAGAAGTGCAATCCTTCAGGCTATGCTCATCGTCATTTTAAAGCAAACTAAAATGCCAAAATAGCTTCAACAGGGAAATGATCAATTGAAAGAATCATGCAAGAGTCGCACAAGGAGATATGGATTTTTAAGTGGTGCAAACCACTTCCATATTTGGTATGTCATTCCTTCCATCCATCCTTCAAAAATGAGGAAAAGAAGCTTTCTAACCCACTGTGTTTCATTCGTTTCTAGTTTCTGTTGTTTAGTTTTTGTGTTATTGATCATTTTGCATCAGGACAGGAAGGTCACCCCACTTGTTGGGGAAGTAACTGTCACTACCCCATGGGGCTACTTTTTAGCGGTGAAACCACGACACTGCACAGCTTCCTTCGGACACAGGTATATTTTTTTCCAGATGTTTGACAAAATAAATAATAATAAAAAGGAGGCAGGTTCAAAAAAGGAAGTGGTGGGGACGACCAACTGCTTTTTTAAATTTTATTTGGCCTTAGTCCATTAAAGTGGGAGCTAATGCTGACTCTTCCTGCCTCCAATATCCAATATCTGCTGAGACTTTCACTCTTATCAAACCATTCTGCAGTAGCCTCTAATCTTCCAAATCAGAATTTGTGGATTTCATATCTACATGTTCCACACTCCTATGTCAGCTAAATTAATCTTCAAACCCTCTGTTATTTAGCTATTACATGACTTCATGACCTCCAATTTTACACATCTCCAAGCATTACATTTTTGAGAGAGAGTGAAGATCAACTCCAACACATTTGCAAAAGATGGCAAAGTTTAAGACAAACACCTTTCATATGACAATATTTTAAATTGTTTTTTACCTGCCCTTCAGGAAGGATTTTCTTCTTTTGTCGGTGGATGAGAAGAGGCTGATCCAAATCTTCAATTTTCAAACTGTAATTCTTCCTGTGTGACAATAAATGATTACAAAAATTTTCAGATCTAACGAAAGTTGTGACAACTTATGGGATGAAGTGCAATCTATATGCTACTTTCGGTCACATAGAAACTTTGCGAAAATAATGAAATTTTGAGAGACTACCTCCACCCATACCCTGTACAACGTACCCTCTTTTTTCCTATACTCAAGACTCGGTGTAATGGTAAAAGCGTCCACTCCGTGTCTGGGAGTCAGTGGTTCAAACCCCGCCGAGTCATTGACACAAAAGACCTTAAAATGGTGCGTGCTGCTTCCTTGCTCGATGTTCAACATTTAAAAGAATAGAGCATGGACAATCCCATCAGTTGGCATCCATTGGGGAGTTGGGGTGTGGAGGGGGGGGGGTGGAGGAGGAAATTCCTCCTGAGTGCGATGAGAAAGGTGGCACCATTGTTGTGGGTCGCTGGTGCACATAGTGCCCTGGGAAGTAACGGCACTTCTGCAGTGGCTGGGTTGTCTCGTCTAACAGTAATGGGTCATATCTCTTGTATTTGTCTGCATGTCCAGGTTGTGAGGTGTATGGGTGTGTGTGTGTGTGTGTGTGTGTGTGTGTGTGTGTGTTTGTGTACCAGCTCCACTTCACACCCAGATCCTGTTAAAAATAAAAAAATTATGCCTTCAGGCCCAAGTCCTGTACTTATGAGGCAGGAAGAAACACAGCTCACTCAGCCTTGTATTGAAATGAAGAACCACTTCACACAGATTATCAGTATGGGCAATGCATGGCATCTTGTTTTGAGGTACAAAGGAGCGTTGAGTGGCCTCATTGTGAAACAGGTTTTGTGGAGGAATGTAACTGAGTATACATTGTCAAGTCTGATTATAGAGTATGGGTGTGGAGGCAAACAAAAGGATCGATAAGACTCGTTTGTGACAACTGTGGAGGTGGTTTTTGGTTGGCATCCCAACTGATGCTCTACTCCCAAAAGGTTAGCATTCTTTATGGTAGTGATCTGAGACCAATCCTGTTCTTGGTGTACATCACTGGAAAAAAATCCACTGTACCCCTCTGCAAATGACACCACTCTGTGCAGAATAGTTCCCACCTCTCTTTGCAGCAATTCCCCCGATGCCAACCTTGAGAAAATAAGCAACCGGCCATCTACTGGAAGTCGGTCTCCTTATGTAGGAAAAAGATTGGTTGTCAAATCTCCAATTATTTCTGTGGTAAGCCTCTGGGAAAGCTGCATTCGTTGAGGTTCTCACCATGACCATCAGGTGCAACCATCTTGGGGCACATACTATCACCAACTGGCTTCCAAAGACCATCGCTGCATTGAACTTTCTGCAGACAGGTTCTTCCTTCGCTGTCCTTCGATTAATATGGTGTACAAGGCTTCAATTTCAAGTGTTATCGGAAATATCTCCTGTGGATTGGTGTTGCATCTTCCCATCTCGCCCCAATAAAGCAGTGGGATCAAGACTCTCCCTTTCATTGGTATCCTGCAACAGGAGGCTGGCTTTCAGTGTCTAATTATTCCTCGCCCGAGCTAAGTTGGTGGCTTTGCAGTCTTTTTCTGGCTCTATTCTGGTCTTGCTCCTGCTAAGTAAGCTTTGATCCTACAAGTTTTCACATGTTCTCCAGTCATCCTGACTGACTTATGCTTCCAAAGTCCAAATGCTCACCTCCATTCATTTAGCTCTAGTTTCCCTTCAAGTAGAACAGTCTTTGTGAGTCAGTTGTCTCATGCTGTCCCATTCTGGACTTGAGGTCTGCTGCCGACTGCAAACTCGTGGCGTGTCCAGATTTCAACACTGAACACAGCCACAGCTTTGTGTCACTGTGTCCTTTCACCTGGAAATCTTTCCCTCATGCTGGCGGTACACGCCCGTACATTCTTGTCCTCCAGTTTCCCCTTAATCCCACTGTTTGTGTAACCTTTGTCGCATGTTGTTCTGCTCTTTTGTGAGCCTGGAATGTCTGGATAAAAATCCCATATAAATTATGTGTAACATGTTATATTAATATCGTTTTGTAGCCTGGTGTTGGCTCAGTGGTTAGGGTAGCGGCTTGGGATCCTAGGGTCCTGAGTTGAAGCCCCGTCGGCCTCTGAATTAATACACAAGTTCAAGCCCCGTCGGCCGCTGAATTAATACACCAGGGGTTGACTCAGCCTGTCATCCTTCCAAGGTCGGCAAATAGATACAGTTCCAGTGTGTGTACTGGTAGAGGGGCACTGCATCAGCGACACAGTCGCGCTTCAAGAAATGATAGCTCCCCGGTAGCTAAGCTGCCATACGACCACCACCACCAATATCGTTTTGTCATACTGCAAAAATCCCCTTTTGTGCATGGTTTACAAGTCAAAAATGTGTGGTACAGCATTTACTCATTTAAATTTACTCAACCAGTTTTGGGGTTGTTAAAAGTACATAGAAATTACTAGAAACTTACGGAGTCAATACTAAAATGCATTTATGGTTGTAACAAGGCCCCTTAATAGCCTAATATATGCTGTTAGATTGTCATTTGAATTTTTCAAAGGAAAGACAAAATTATCCTTGGATAATTTGGGGGAAGAAAGACTTGATGGCCGTGTTGTGCAAACATCAACCTGGTAGATGCTTATATGATCACCAATTAAACCGATTTACTGAAAACAGGGCTGTGCTTATGATGCATTGTCTCCTGAAAGTTAAAGCGGGAATTTGGAATTTGGCCAGGGTGCCAGAAATTGCTTGCCTAGTCTTCACAAAGGACATAATGGGATCTATAATGTCACCAACCAATGATAGAAGATGGGAAGCCCAATTTAATGTCCATCTGAGTGACGCGCACACATTGATGAATTGCCGTGCCTGCTGAGCACCAAAATGGCAGACGTATGACACCAAGATGACAGTTAAAAGCGGGGTCGGCTGAGATTCGAACAGGATAGACAGCTCAGAGGTGAATGCACATACCTTGAGGCTATACTGATAATTCAATCTGAAATCCAAGAGCATTTAATGTAAAAGTTAACAAAAAATATGAAATCAAAATTACAATCATGGCCAAAAATATTGGCACCCTTGCACTTTTTTCAAGTAACTCACAATTTTCTCTAAAAATAAGTTGAAATTGACATAAGTATTTGGTCTCCACAATTCTATATTTCACGATTAATATTACAGAACCTTTGTTTTTGATTGAGAACTTAATATATCCTTTCCAATCAGAAAATAAAAATGAAATGGCATTGACCAAATTATTCACCCTAACTTGAATATTGGTATCACAGCCTTTGGACAAAATAACTGAAGTCAAGCGCTTCTCTAGCCATGAATGAGCTTCCTACATCTCTCTACTGGCAGTTTGGCCCACTCTTCTTGTGCAAACTGTTCCATTTCTCCAGATCTGAAGGGTGCCTTCTCCAAACTGCTGTTTTCAGATCTCCCCACAGTGTTCAGTGGGATTTAGATCTGGACTCATTGCTGGCCATTTCAGAACAGTCCAGTGTTTCTCTTGAACCATTCCTGCGTGCTTTTGAAGTGTGTTTGGGGTCATTGTCCTGCTGCAAGACCTGTGACCTTCGACGTAGACCCAGCTTTCTGACACTGGGTGAACAATGCGCTGCAAAATGCCTTGGAATCTCCCGATTTCATGATGTCATGCACACATTCAAGGCACCCAGTGCCAGAGGCAGCACAGAAACCCAAAAACATCACTGAACCTCCTCCATGTTTGACTCTAGGGAAGGTGTTCTGTCTTGAAGGCTTCATTATTTTTTCTGTAAACATAGAGATGATATGCTTTACCAAAAGCACGAATTTAGTCTCATCTGTTCCCAGAAGGATTTTTGGCTTGATCAGGTGTGTTTTGGCAAACTCCAGTTGGACTTTCTTATGTCCCCCTCTCAGCAGTGGGTCCTCCTGGGTCTCCTATCATAGAACCCCTTTCATCGAGTTGGCGACGGATGTTGCGAGTTGAAACTGTCGTACCTTGGTGTTCGAAGGTCAGCTTGAATCTGTTTGGCAGTTGATCGAGGTGCTTTCGCCACCATTCGAACAATCCTTCGCTGCAATCTTCGATCAAGTTTTCTCTTGCGGCCATGTCCAGGGAGGTTGGCTCGAGTGCCATGGGCCTTAAACTTCCTGATAACATTGTGTATGGTGGATACAGAAACATCAAGGTCTCTGACGATGGACTTGTAGCTTGACATTGTCCATGCTTGGCTGCAATCTTGTGTCTGACCTCCTCAGACAATTCTCTGGTTTTCTTTCTTTTCTCCATGCTCATTGTGGTACACACAGTGACACAAAAAAGCAGAATGACTCCATTTCTCTATTCAAACTAGTTGAATGAATGATTTTTTTATATTGCAGGCACCTGTAACTCACCACAGGTGAGTTAAATTCCAAAGTAAAGGAGAATCACCTGCTTGAAATCTAATTATTTCTTACAACTTCTAAAAGGTGCCAACAATATTGTCTGGGCCATTTAGGATTATTTGTGGAATACGCTAAGATTTAGTAATTTTTTTCAGCTTTTTTGTTTGTTCCACTGCAAACCAAATAAATAAATGTGTGGATACCAAAGATGTTTTAATTTCAACAAATTTTCTGGAAGAAATGGTGCATTATTTGAAAAAAGTGCAAGGATGTCAATATTTTTGGCCACAACTTTACCTTTTGAAAATGCAAGGAAATTAAAATATTAACCATTTAAAGTTTTATTGACAAGTGTGGAATACTTTATTCCTTAATTTCACACACATCCCATAAAGCTGTGTGTGCAAACACCTGCAACATGATGAACACGAACAGAGTACCCACCCTAAGGGGAATCTTGTTCCAAATATGCAATTGTAATTGTATTGGTCATGGTCAAATGCGCTGCTCCGGCACATGCTTCCATACCTGACCTGACTTGCTTTGATTGCTCCCGAAATAAAAATAACCCGGATTATGTATATGAAGCAAAAACATGCCAACTGCTTATGTGCATATATAATACATTGTGGTTATAGAGCTTGGATAATTAAATTGCAATCGGCATAGGCTGACACCTAAGAACTGAAGCCGAAAACCCGAAGCCTGAAGCTATTGTCATGTTTCCTTCACAAGGCTTATGATGCCAATCGGATGAAACATTTTGATATTTGATGATCCTTTAACAGTTTTTAGGTTGTTTTTTACGCTGAAAGGAAAACTTGTAGGGGGCATGCCGATTGTGAATACGATCTTCCGAAGATGGCTTCGGCTTACAAGAGGACTAAAATGGCAGATGTATGATGTTTTTTTCAGGTTACAAAATTTGTGGGTGACATCAGGCCAGCTGTCCAACCAATGGGTATAGAGCGGACATACAAACATTACTCCATTTTTATATGATTATCAAAACCCAAAATTACTTGTAGTAATCGGCAAAAGAGGTGGATGCTTCACGGTAAAGAAAGGTGCTCCGTGGTGTCTTTGTCCAAGCAATGTCATCGATTCTGTAAGTGCGGTTGTTGTAGCGAGTGATCACCATGCACCCCACAACTGCCGCATGCATCATTCACGAAAGCCTTCATCACCTTTCTGGTGGTACAAATCTTTCCTGAAAAACAAAACAAGCTTATCAAACAGTTACTAAATACAATGAAGGGCTGTTTTGCAGGTTTGAATAAACATTGACAGTGATAGGAAAACCCAAATTTATGAAAATGATAAATAAATGCACCTTGCAACATGAGAAATGACAAAAGATTATCACAGAAAAATACAAAGCAAAAGAAAAGAGTTGTACATTGGAAGTGTTTTGTACATGAACGCTTCACATTACACAAATTGCAGATGCATTTTTTGAAAATCCAGATTCAAATCTGCACTAATAAATAGGAATGTGTGTGTCGGTGTGTGTGCATGTCAGTGCGTCTCTTCCAAAACTCCAAAACCATGAAACCTAGCAGCCTTAAACTTTGCATACTAAAAACTCCATGGAAGTGCAAAAGTGAAAATTGGGTGTTTGGGTTAATTAAAAACCCTTTTGAAGATAATTAACGGACTTATTTCATTATATCCTTCATCAGCGATTCTCGGCCACCTCGCTGTCTGGAGTCTTAAGGCGTTTCCTGGGTAACCACACTGGGGTCTGAAGGTCAGTCAGGTATGGGAGCATGCGTCAGAGCAGCACGTCGCTGTATCCACTTTCCGCCGGTACTCCAGGGCCTCCGTCTGGCCATCCCCAGGCAGATGCCTGGCCATCCCCATCTCCTTGAGATGCCGATCAACCTGCTGCAACCACGGAGGCACGTGGTCGGCCCATTGGCCTCCTCCACTCACGAGACTCCCTCGCTGAGAGAATCTGTGAGCAGGCATCAGTGTCAGGAAAACGAGCCACATGTCCATACAGCCACAGCTGACGCTCAAGACTATGCAGGTAAAAAATCTAATTTGAGTCTCTCTCAGCAACTGCTTGTGGACACAAAGTCCTGGCCAGCGATAGCCAAGGATTCTCCGAAGAGACCTGGTACCAAAGGATTAAGTCTCTGTCTCAATCCTTGGTCAGAGTCCAAGTCTCACATCAATAGAGTAAGACTGGAAGCACCAAGGACCTGAAGACTCGGACTTTCGTCTCCCGCACAGGTACCGGCAAGCGCCACACCCATTATCCAGTGAATCCATGATCCTCAGGCCCGACCCAGACGTCTATTGACCTCTGACTCACAGCCAGCAGAGACAATGAATATCACTGCCAAGGTAAGTGAATCTCTCCACGACTCAACATCCTCACCACAAACAGGCACAGACAGGATAGCAGCATCCAAGTTGTCATTGAAAGCCTGTGACCAATGGTATAGGTTTGCAGGCGGTCTGAAGCCGCCATGTTTTTTGGCCTGCTCAACCACGACTTGACTTGGAACAGGCCGCACAATTTCTTAACAATAAAGTTGTTGTTTTTCACTTTCCTCACTCATTATCAAATGCCTGTTCATCATAGCAATTGAATTGTGGGTATATTGCAGTGCTATAAACATCCGGAGATGTAAGCGTTTGTTTGGCTTGACATTTCGGCCGTCTCCGGAAGTGTATGTTTTAATGTGTTGCTACCTGAGCCAACGGCGTTTCTTCACTGGAGTGCTCCTCACTCATATTATTGAATGCCTGTTCATAGCTACGAATCGCTGGGTACATTGCAATGCTTATAAACATCCGGAAACGTCACGTTCGTGACTTGACATTTCAGGCGTCTCCGGGAGTATATGTTTAACGTGTTGCTATCACGTGTCAAACTATAGCCGTTTCTTAACCGTTTCGTTGGAGTGCTTGCTTGAGTGCTTAAGCCAGTTGGCGAGTGCTCTCCAAGCGTTTTGTTGTTAGTTTCGGTAAAATAGCCGAGCTCTCAGGGGAACGTCGATTAACAGATGCACGTTTCTGCCTGTGTTGGGCCTGGTGAATTTTGCGAATATCCCACTTTTAATTCTTTTTCAAAGACTCTGTTTAAAGGCAAATCTTTTGTTTGTCGTAGTCCTCCAAGGGTGGCTCAAAGTACGCACATTCATTTTGGTAAGGGGTCACGATTCACGGACCAAGCTGTGAAGTTTCTGTTTTCAAAGTTTTGTGCAATGGCTCTCTTCAGGATCATTACTGAGCCCAAGACAGCTTCCAACTGTAGTTTCTTTGTTTGTAGTGATATTCCCAGGGATGTTTTTAGATATCTGTGAGGTTCTTTATCATTATTCCCGTAGCTCCAAGTGTCACTGGTAAACTTTGGCATTATTCAGCTTCAAGGATCTTTTCACTTCATGCTTGAGGTCTTGGTATTTGGTCATTTTCTTGATTTCTGCATCGTTAGTCCAAAATCACTAGGTATTAACACCTCAATTAGCAATGCTTCTTCTCTTCTTTTTTGTACCTAAGTATGATATTCTGGTCACAATGCTTTTGTTTCGATGTCCACACTCGATGGGATCATAAGGCGTATATGAGCGGTACTTCAAATGTTTCAGTGATTGCTTTGTTAATTTTCCACAAATATTCTGGAACTGGATATCAAAGTTTTGGCGATGTGCCAGTGGATTACTTTACAAACTCTGTGTGTGTACAGCTTTCTGACACGTTTTCCTTCTTTTTTTTTTTTGTTTCCGTCATTTCAGTCCTCACGGTATCATTCTCTTTGCTCACCCCACCCCACCCCTACCTGTATTTTTTTTCTCCTCTCCCTCACCCTTTTCTATCAATCTGTCCCCTCCTCACCCCCCCCCGCCCTTTTCCTCATAAAATGCAGCACTCTCCTCCCACACGTGTCTCTCTCTCTCTCTCTCTCTCTCTTCCTCTCTCTCTCTCTCTCTCTCTCTCTTCTCTCTTCTCTCTCTCTCTCTTATTTTATATAATATATATATATATATATATATATATATATATATATATATATATATCAACGTTTGGTGAAGTGTTGCTCTCTCCACCTCCCCCTAATTCCCCTGTGGTTCATCCTCTCTGCCCCCCTTCCCCCTCCTATCTATCTATCTATCTCTCTCTCATATTAAAGAGGTGGAATAACAAATAATGGTTGAAATTTATTGCAAAGGAAAACGTCAGGCATGATGAAGATTAAAACTACAGCAGGGGTTCCCAACTTTTCTAACTGGGGTACCATTTCACTGTTCGGGTCCACGAGTACCACTGTACCAAAAATTCACCTAAATGTGTTTTATTTGCGATACAGATATGACAATGGGAGTTTAACAATACTACAATTCCACAACTAATGACATTGGAGCAATGATCTGAACAAAAGAATGATACAGTAAGTACCTATTGATTTTTGTAAAATGTCCAGTCAATGGGATGGTTGAGCCTGCTTCTTGCTCACAGAGAGGTCGATGTCAGGCTTTGTTTTGGTAAAGCGCACCAACATCATGTTCAACATCCAGTAGGGAATCTTTGTTTTGTTTTTAGAAAACGACTGACGAGAACCCAGCTTCACACAGCCATGTAGATGGGAATACTATGAGCGAATGAACAGCCAGGGCAGCTGCTAGGGTAAGACCCCAACATTCCACACCAGAAGTCCGCAAGATTCATCTCGTCAAACTGAATCTCGGGCTGTGGAGTCGTTCTGGAGATCAATCAAGCTTTCCTGCAGTCCTGTTCAGGTGCAAATCCAATGCATTCATGTGAAATGGCGTTGCGAATCATTTCAGATCCAGTTCCTTGAGATCCGGAAATAGGAATTAATTCCTCATCCAAATAAGCGAGGTGATCTTTTACCAGTTGTATGAACTCCCTTGGGGATTCTTTTCACGCTTCTGAAGAATATCGGCCGTGCAAGAAACATGACGACCACTCCCGCTTCGACATTTCGTCTTCCACAGACGGAGTTTTTCCTGAAATCCCTTGACCTTGTCTATGAAGTCAATGATAGTCGCGCCAGTCCCCTAGAGACTTGTTCAGGGCGTTTAACTGAAGAAAATGTCGACTAAATAAGCCAGGTGCAATGCCCAGTCGGGTCGTCAAGCACGACGAAATCGACAGTTTTGGTTTTCCATAGTTTTCGAAGAATTCACGAAGCTCAGCTCGAGTTCAAACACACGCTCCGCCATATTTTCCACGGATAACCATCTCACTCTCAGTGTGATAAGAGAATTTGTTGGTCGGAGTCGAAATCCTCGCAAAGTTTCTTGAAAAGTCGCGAATTGAGAGCCTGGGATTTCACATGGTTCACATTTTGATCATGGTGAGAGACGTCAAGTCAATGGCTTTGGGGGCGCTTGGCTTGCGAGTGTGTGGCGGTGGGATCGTAGAGGTAGGCGCGCACTTCAGGAGCACTGCCTTCACAACGTTTGGTTGAAACCTG
>CM068957.1:81661414-81676168 GCA_035128595.1 Eptatretus atami | reverse complement strand
CGACATAACTGACTAAAGGAACCTGAATGTTGTGTGCAATCGAATTCCCAAATTCGTAACAATATTTAAAAAACCGATTTTTTTTTTTGTCAGTTAAATTTCCATCTCCAATCTTAAATCATATTTTGTTTCCGTTTATAACTGCATTTTCGAATAACCCCGACATGTGAAGAAGCGCCATCTTTCATTGGACCAGAATGTCCCGCCGAGCCAATCAAACGTTGCCTTTCCTAAACTAGCAGATATCAACAATAAGTCTGTTGACTCACTTTACGGCAACTTTATCAGAAAATCAGACAAGCGCGGAAAATCGTTTTGCATGTGGTGCGATGATATGATTGACTATGGTGGCTGAGGTTTCAAAGCATTCCACAGTCATTCGTGTTCCAAAAAGCACATGCGGCAATTAGAATCAGGGAAGACGAACTATTCAATTGCTGGGTCATTCAGTGCCCCTCTGAAGAAGGTGACTCCATCCATCCATCCATCCATCCATCCATCGGGACCATACTCTGTGCAGAGCATTGGCGCTGCCTAAACAGTCTCATTGGCTATTGGGTACAATCCTGGACAGGTCGCCGCTCCGACAAAGGATACCAGCAAGCTGGCACTCATTTTGCCGACCTCGGAAAGATGAAAGGCCGAGTTAACCCCACCTGGTATGAATTCAACAGATGAGCGGGATTTGAACTCAGGACCCTAGGATCCAAAGCCCACCACCCTCACCATTAAGCCAACACCAGGCATACAATAAGTCTACAGTCAGATTATTTTCTGCTGGAAATCAAACTGTGAAACAAAAGTATGTGTAAGAGGTATAAAAAAAAAACATACAATCCAAAAACGAAACGTAGCTCAATGTTATATTTGAAAGTCTTTTTCATTTTCTCTCCATATTTTGAGTTGTTGAGTTCATCCCAATTGTCACTGACATCCATGGTTGGGTAGTAGATGTGTAAAATTTTCATTCTTGCTCCCCATAACACATCTTTGGGTGACACCATACGGATTTAATCCTACTTATGTGATCGACTCGACCATCGAAAGAAAGGACCCCCCACAACTAGCAGTGCCATTAGCAGACTGTATCGTTAATCTTGAGGTACTTGAAGAAAATGTATGATATTTTGCATGATATGCAAAACTTTGAATAATGACGCTAGATTATTTAATTATGGACTTGAAAATATGGATGACTGATATGTTTTGTGACTCTGCATGAACTGCATGATCTCTATTGAACTATTTTTTAAAATCAGAAATTATTTATCAACTCTGTTGTGACTGATAATCAGCATGATTTAAAATCTTTATTGATTAGAGTGAGAAAAAAAGAGGCAGAGACTTATGATTAAATTAAAGGCAAGATCTACTAAGGCCGAACACAAGAGAAAATTTTTCATAGCACAAAAACATGCAAGAAAGTCCCATGTTCATGCTATGAAGGAGAGTTCCCCATGAAGTCGTGCATAAATTCTGAAAATTTGATATTTGTGTTGACTGTGACAATTCTGATATATATGTTGACTGATTGCAATTGAGATCATCTCAGTTAACAATTTAACACAAAGTATTTTTGTGATTTGGTATTCCTCGAAGACCGACTACAACTATCAGGATTACTGAATGATCATGTGAAGACTTTGCAATGACATGTTCATAGTAATGTGTATTCATGTACCACTTTGATAAGCAACTCGATGAATAGTGTGAAATTCTGACAGAAGAAAAGTCAGTGAAAACACAGGTATGTTTCCATTCATGGACATGAGTGACAACAGGAAATAAGGCATTCCTTGGGGGTCTTCTTTGTATCCTTCTTTGAATCTTCTTTGAATGAATCTTTGTTCTGGTTATCAGATCCAACTATTTTGCTATGATTTTTGCTTTTACAGATGTGTTTCACAACCTCAAAACTGAGCTCAATTTTCCAAGAAATTGCTTTATTTGCAATGAGAAATTAAAAACTTTTCTGGGATAGACTCCCCAGTACCCAACCAATGAGAGGTTTTTGTCATTTTCAATTTTATCTTGGTATTTGCCGTGATGGTTGCTTTAAAAAGTCTGTTTCAAAATCTCAAAATCAGGCTCAATTTTCCAGGAAATTGCTTTATTTGCAGTGCCTAATTAAAAATTTTCCTGGGGGAAACCTCCCCCCACCCACCCGCCCCCCCAGATCCCACATACTCTCCCCCTCGTGTCTTTGCCACTGTGCAGGTCGTTGGCCTGTAAGAAGTCAGTCTTCAGATATTTTCTTTCGACCCAAATCGCATGTCTGGGTTTGTCTCAATATCACATGGTCAAAAAGTTATTGATGCTTGGAGATCATTTATATAATATCATAAATTTTGAGACCTGAATTTTACTCAAAATTTTCCTTGAGAAATGCAGACAGCAATTGATTGTTGATTTTTAAGATACCAATTACGAGCTACATGTTGCTTATCGGTTAACTAAGCAAAGTGCAGTGTGTAGAGAGCTTTTGATGCCATAGCTGAAGAGTTAGCTATCTTAACAGATGAAACTATTTTCGAGACTGTTAAAAGCTTGGGCTATATCGACACAGTTTTGATTTCTTGTTTGAGGTTAAGGGCTCTCATTCACTGCTGTAGCTCATTGAAAGTATCATGTCTACTTTTGAGTGAGTGACCAGGTTAAAATCCAGATTTGTAATATATAATAGGACTGAGAGATTGGCCTAATTTATTGTTTGACATCATTCCTCCATCCATTCTTGGGTTAACAGAAGCAGCATGGCCAAAACAAAATGGTCTGGGTGTAAGCCACACCCATGGTCAGAGTTTGGCGAAGTAGAAACCAGTTATTGGCTGAGGCCTGAAGCAAAATCGTTATCATCTTTTCTCTTCTTTATTTAACAAAAGTCTCTAAGCTCAAGGTGGAACTGAATGACAAGGGCAGCAGGTTCACAAACTACCAGAGGGTACAGGTGGAGAGTGGGCGAGAAAGGAGTGGGGACATGCACAAGGAGGTGGAATGACAGAAACGAGCAACCATGGTCCGGAGAGGAACCATGGAAAAGAATAGCAATCAGGAGATAATATGTGAACACACTTGGTAGTGATGCCACATGGCCCCAGTGAAGTTGATTCGGCAAGTAATAATATGGTTCAAGAAAATTATTCTTGAAACAACATACAAAACTGACTTATTTCCATTGATCAATCAACCAAAATTGGAAACCCTGCTATCCCTGATACTGTGTCCATGTTGAATTATCCAATCCCGTTTGGCTGGCAATTCAAGCAGGCCTCCATTATTTATGGACCCTTTATCAAAGCAGCCCAATGTGGGATTCACAGTAATGATGGAAGTACATCACTACAGTGACCAATCAAGTGGGAGTCAGCCGAAGAACCTGAATCTCAATCATTTCCTTGCGATAAGCTGACACCTCATCTTAATATTTTGCAAACTCTGTCTTCTCTTCTGCTTTATTGATGCTTTAACATTCTCTTCTTGCTTTTCTAATAACACACAGTTCTAATGGGTTGTTGGAAGCAAAGCAATGGCATCCATCTTTTCGGTTTTGTCACAATGCTTGGTGGGAAAGAACCATCCAGATTCAGCAAAAATGGTGGTATGTCGATGGAAATGGGAGCTTTTCATTCAACTCAGTTTGACAGTTGATTGTGTGGCGGGAGAACCTGGATTAGTTTGAATGGTGTATGGAAATGAGGCAAACGATTCTTTACAATGGATGTGAATGAAACTGCTAAACAAACTACATTTATGTGTTTGATTAGTATAAAACAGGAGTGCGTAAGGCCAAGTAAAATAAATTATTAGTTTCTTGTCCAAGTTTTTCAAAAAAAAAAGGAGTGAGCGCCTTACTATGGATATTTTCCATATTTTTGATATTTTTTCCAAAATGGCCACCACATGGTGAAGTCCACGAGACCAAAGACTAGCACCCTACCATGAATACACATCCCACGTACCATTAAATATGACATTGGTCATATACTTGAGATGTCAACTTCTACTGCAGCAGTGGCACTGTCTGCTGTTCTGAACCACATGCATATATATATATATATATATATATATATATATATATATATATATATATATATATAATATATTATATACACATACATACATACATACATACGTACATACATACATACACAGATTTGCACTCCTGAGCTGTTTGGTAGTTGTCGATGGTTGATCTCCCCATTTTCAAATTTTTTGAAAATATCCCCCAGAGTCTGAATTCCATCGAACACCATACTGGTGTACTGTAGCTTCAAAAACTTTGTCAACCTTCCAGATGCTAAAACAAATGAAGACCATTTTAAGACCTAGGTCTACTGTATTTCGTCAGTATCTCAAGTAGAGCAACTGAGAAAGTTTGTTCTTGATATCAATAACGCATGCTATCGCTGGAGCTAGCTAGCTAGCCAACTTAGCTGTACACATGTACATACATACGTATGTACATGTGCATGTCTCGAAAATCGCATTCGCTGAGCGTGCGGTGTGGCATGAGCACGGCACTTATCGACTACATTAATTTCATTTGCATGAGTGCTCGGCCCATAGGGCCACAAAATAATTATTGGTCAGGGTTCCAGACTCCCTTGACAAAAATATAAGAATTAAAAAACGTGCATTTTTTTTTTTGATAAAGGAGAGGAAAAAACATCCACGAGCATACGACCTCCAAAAAGGAAGCGAGTGGGATGAATGAATTAATTCAGGTTTTTATTTATTTATTTATTTATCTGGAAACAGTAAATATCAAAAAAAAACAAACAAAAAAAACAGACGGCTGTCAAAAAGGAAGCGGGGGGATGAGAAACTAATAATTTATTTTTACTTGGCCATATTGGTCATTTATAAGCTGCATTTTTTCCCCCACATGTAACTGATAAAAAATTGGGGTGCAAATATCCTATCCATGAGAACTTAATTTTTTTATGGATACAAAATCCAGGCTTGTTTGAAAGAGCTGCAACACTGAATGGATCAGGAGGAACAGAACAAAAGGCACAGTAAAAAGAAAGGGGGAAACACCAATAGCAGTGTTGAAGGACAGAATAGAGGGAGACTTGAACACATATGGGATGTGGGGAGGAATGAGTGTGAGGGGAGGATGCACGAGGTGGACAAGGAGGATGCAGAAGTAAAGTCTCAGGAAGAAAATATTTGGAAGGAAGTGTGAGGGCGGTGGGGGGGGGGGGGTTCTTTTGAAACCTTTCATCTAAAGTTTAAAAAGTATACACAGCCATAGCAGCAAATAATTTTTGGGGTTAATAGTGCATTTCAGCACAACAGACTGCTTGAGAATTACCGCGGCTAATGACTCGCTAAAAACTTGAGTAATGAGCTAATACTATGTGCATCTGATAGACGTCACTTATCACTCAGTAAGAGTTGTCAGTAAGGTGCCTTCAACATGCCACATTGTTCATCATATTGTGTTTCATACAAGTTTGTCATCTGTTATGATGAATTAAACACCATCTAAAGTGGCTCTCTCCATAGATCGACACAATGTTGATTTTGAGTTAATTACATTTCCATTCCTGAGCTGGAGTTCATTTTTGTGATGCAGGTTTTACATATAGGGTGGCGATAAAGTCTGGAAACATAGATAATATTATGTCATTCTGTTACCTAACTGGATTGGACGGCGTGGCCCTGTGAAGTGGGTTGCATGCTCACCAGATCTGAACCCCCTCGATTACTTCTTCTGTGGTATGTTGAAGGCGCAGGTTTATTCAGTGAAAATCGGACGCGAATCATCTGAGGCAACTCATCACAGATGCATGTGCAGGGATTGATGGAAATGCTGCATTAATGCACCACGTTCATTGCAATTTTGCACAGCGCATTGAACTGTGCATTTCTCATGAGGGACAACACATTGAACATGTCATTTAATGTCATTGAACATATCATGTCATGTAATGTCAATAAACCATTTATAATGTATATTCGCCTATCTTTCCAGACTTTATGACCACCCTGTATATAAACTGGTAGATCCATGAGAATTCTATCTGAAAAATGCCCTGCGTATTATGCACAACTGAATATGGTAATTATTTGATCTTCATACTGTCGATTAAATTACTTATTATCTGCCAAAACGAAGTTTTTGCAAAGATATGTTAGTCAGTCTGTATGTTTTTTTTATTTATTTATTTTTTTTTGTTTGTTTGTTTGTCTGAAATCACGAAAAAAAAATTCTGCAGAGCACAGTTTTCATTGGAAATTTTTGTAACTTCGCATATCAGAGGCCTATAGAGGTCCCTTCGGCCATAAAATTTTGAAAGTCAAGGTCAAAGGTCAAGGTCACTGTCGCAAATCAGGGAATCGACAAAACCCTTATTTTTTGAGTAATTTTGATCGGATCGTCTTCAAACTTCATGGGAAATAGTTCATGGTCTGGCATTCAGCTGATTAATTTTGGTGCGATTGGCCTGACCTTCAGTTTAAACGCCTAAGGTCAAACATATTTGACCCCAAGCGTCAAATTTTCAAGTTTAGGAACCATATCGTCGTAGTACCTCAAATTGAACACCTCAGATGAGTGCTTTTAGATATATCAAGCTTAGAACATCTATGACGTGATATTTGTGACGTTTTGAGGCAAACGCATATTTTCATGGTTACTCTGTAGAACGATTCTCATCGGATATCTCTTCGCCTGGGCATATTCCTCAAGGAGTCGCTCCTGGTGTGGATTAGCAGCTCGGTTCACCTCAAGTTGTACCTTAAAGAAGTCACACCGTGGTCACCTTTTGGCAAGATACGATACTACCCTACGGGTGACATTGGTTTATTTTGATAATGAACGGTCATCTATCTAAATAAATGCTTGCATGTTTATTTATGTTTATTCAAGTCTTGCTTGCTTGGATAACTATGTTAAATATATGTATTCATTTAAATTATTTTGTTCTCAACGAATTGAATATATTCTTAATTTTGTCACATCATGGAATGAAAGCTTCAAGTACTGGAAGTGTCCTTGAAATATACTAGAATTTTAATTGTCTCAGTTTTGACAAGGTTTACAGGCCCTAGCCAATAACCCCAGAAAATTTTGATCAGAATTGATATCCCTTCATATTTATCTTTGTGTCCCACTCTTCAGGATAGCAGCGATGCAGTGGCAGAATTACCATGTTCTCAATGCTGCTCCCTAATACTTTTGTCTGAAATTTTATATTAACAATGTTTAATGAATCCATCCCTCATTGTACTTTGCTATTAAAGTATTATAATTTTTATATTTTATGGGATGTTGCTAGGAACAACCAGATGCCATTTGTCTGGTACCCGAGTTGTCATCGATGACTGGTCTTTCGGACAGGATGAGGTTCAGACTTTCAGCTTGATGAACGGTAACTTTTAAAAATTTCATACGTATAAATAAATTTAAAAATTACATTTAACTATGAAGTGAACAATTTGCTGTGTAAAATCAATGGTGTTATATTTCATTTTAATTTTTTTTTTTAATGACTACTTATTTGGCTTCCAGTGGGTTTTCCACTGGAAGCCTATTCTTGTAAAGATTATTATTACAAGCAGAGTACCCGCCCTTCAGGCAGTCTTGTTCCAAGCATGCAACACGTTCTTCTACTGCATACCTTTTTTGTGTGGTGTATAGGCTTACAGCTCTGTATAGGCAAACTTACAGCTCTGTGTAGGCAAAAAAAACAACCCATGAAGTTATGTGCATGAAGCAAAAACATACCTCCTACTTCTAACTTTTGGAAAACATGGGGACAGGAATACTGTACTGTTTAATGGTGGAGACTTGTAATACCCTCCCTCCTTTGGAGGCAGCGCTACATCATACACATTTACATAGAGAATTTGTGTCCCCTCCAAAACCACTGGCAAAGAAAAAACACCGCTGTACATGAATTAGGGTCATGCAAATATTATGCAGCAAGTCTGGATGCAATCGGCCCACAACTGCAGGAGGAACAGCGCGTCAAACACACAAACACCGGTCCGTGAGTTACAGCAAGGACAAGGGAAGAAAGGGATGAGTGGTTTTGAATTTATCGTTCCATCTTTATTTGCTTTTAGCATTGTTCTTATCAAATGGGGACAGGAACAACGCAAGCGTGATGGGCTGAATGGTCTTCTTATGCGCCAAAGTTCCCTGTGTATCTTTGTCTGACATTGTTAAGAACGGGAAGAAATGGGGAGGGGAGGACAGAGAGTTGGGGTCTATGGTAGCATGCATGGAGTTGGAAGAGGCGAAGCATTCAGACTGGAGGGGGGCGGTGCCCTTGAGACTTTGGGTGTGGTCCAACCCTCCACTAACAACCAGCACATTCAGACCTGAAGGCCGGATGAGTCTGGTGGTGGCATTTGTCAGGGCTTCTGAGTCTGGGCACGCCGTGACGGACTTGGGTTACGTAGTTGAGACTTGAAGAAGAAGAGTAAGGGATAGTCAAGCGCGGCCCGAGGGGATGATCAAAGTTGGGTTGGGATGGGAGGTAGGGCGACAGACGACAGGAGTGGGGAATTTAAGGGTTTGTGGTGGCGTGACCAGGGTGGCGGGCGCCGGTTGGTGGGAGAGTTTAGACATTGGTTTTTGGGGTTTGAGATTTGAAGAAGGTGGCGAGGGAGCACAAAGTTTGTGTGCAGTGGTAGAGGTGCGTGAGCCGGGGGGGCGCAGACGAGAGGACAGAGTTGGGAGGGGTTGAGGGCCTATTGGCTATTGTGTGCGCGTGTTGGGGTCGGGTGGATGGCTATTGGGACCGAAGTCACATTTTACATAATGCAGAATTTCCATGGGTCCCAGATAGTCCCATTGGGTCTTTTGGGTTCTCTTGGTATTTTAGGTTCTCGGAGTCTTTTGGGTGTTTGGGGTCATTGGAGTCTTTTGCATCCTCTGGGTTTTTTGGGTCCTTGGGGTCTTTTTGGTCCTCCAGGTCTTTTGGGTGTTTTGGTTCCTCGGGGTCTTTTTGGTCTTTCGGTTCCTCGTGGTCTTATGGGTCTTTGCAGTTTTTTGGGTCTTCACGGTCTTTTGGTTCTTCGCGTTTTTTTGGGCCTTCGCGGTCTTTTTGGGTCTTCGGGATCCTTTGGTTATTTTGGGTCTTCAGGGTCCTTTGGGTATTTTAGGTCTTCGGGGTCTTTTGGGTCTTTGGGGCATTTTTGGGTGTTTGGGGTCTTTTGGATATTTAAGTCTAACTTGTCCAATTTTGTCTTGTCTCCTTTCAGATATCCTAATGTCTCTGTTCCCCACCGTTTTGTCCTTCCCTCTCCTGCCTCCATTGTTGTGCGTTGTGTGTTGGCTCTCGTACGAGCCTCGACAATGTATAGAAAAAAAAAAGAAGTCTTATGGGTCTTTTGGGTCTTTTCATTTTTTGGGGTTTTTGGGGTCATTTGGGTCCTCAAGGTTGTTTGGGTCCTCTGGGTAATTTAGGTCAAGTATTTCAGGTTACAATTGTGGGTGACGTCAAGTCAGCTGTCCAACCAATGGGTGAAGAGCGGACATACATCCATACATACATACATGCATACATACATACATACATACTGTACATACATACATACATACACCTGCTACATTATATATAGATTATTACGAGAACAAAAGCCCATCAAAAATGACAGGTTGGAATTATTTTTTTCTAAATATTCAAGGATACCAGAAGATATGATGTTTTGTAGCAAGAAAAGCCTTATTTTAAAACACTGCATGCACAGACAGATGTGGACGGAGGTTATGTTTTGACGTCTGTTTGTCTGTCTGTGAGCAGGATATCTCAAAACGTTATGGACAAATTCAGAAGAAACTTGTTTGACAGGTTGGGTATGTGACAAGGCCAAATTGATTAGATTTTGGTGAAGATCCAAATCCGGGTCAACATATGAGAAGTTTTAATTTTTTCAAGTGATTCTTCACCATTGAGAGACGGGGCCAAAAACGACATATAACACAATATCTCAAAAATTTGTGGACGAGTTATGACAAAACTAGGTGCATGAGTTGGTTAGGTGAAAAGAACAAGCCGATGAGATTTTGGTTCATGTCCGAATCCAGATCCGGCTTATAAAGCGTAAACTGTTTAGCTTGGTGGAGGTATGTATGCAATCCAGAGTGCCATTCTCGTTCAAAATGTATTGACCCAATTCTCTGCTATTTCTCAAAAAGATTGATGACTTCTATTATGCAGTTTTCCAGGTATTAATACTTGAACAGTGAACCTTTTTAGTTTTTATTCAGCTGTAACAAATTAAAAGACAAAATTGGACAAGTTTAACACATTGAAAGATAGATTGGATAATGGTATGACAGAAAATTGCCATAATTTGGTGGACAGAACAGAACTAAAGCTAATGAGTACACCAATTACCATCAATTAATATTCTAACCCCATTACATTGTTTCATTCAGACAGAAACGTGTAAAACAAAGCAAATGTAACAATGCAAAAGAAAGAAAGCTAATTTCTCCCCCCCTCCCCCACAATTCTTCATAGAGAATGAATATCACATTGTGTGTAGAAGCTTCTCGGTCACAACTACATCATCATTTGTGATTTGAAATGGCTGTCTTCTTGAAGCTTGCCATGAGGTTTTGCTGTATCCACATCAGCATCCATTTGTACATGATTGGTGGCTCACCCCTTCCACACACCTCTACCTCCCTCCCCACCCACCTCACCCACTCTCCCCACCTCCCAGCCCCAGTACAGTAACCTGGAGCTAACAAGCAATTCTCAGGTGTTGAAAGTCGTCTTAAATTTTTTTTTCTTCCAACTTGAATGTATGAAAGATCAAACTAATATTTCAGTTTTAATTTTAATTCCTTACACGTTTATTATATACTGCATGTATATATATATATATATATTGTTACGAATTCTCGCCCGCCGGCGTGCGAACGTCTGCGTTCAACTAATAACGGCCGCTTCGCCCACCGGACGAACAATTCAGTCGCGACTTTCAAAGAGAGATGCTTTTATCTAATTTTCTTTCTCCCTCCCATATGCCCTTTCACCTCGTGTCTTATACTTTATTAGTTTCTCTTTCTTTCTGGAGTTTTTTCCATCTCTCTGGATTTCAATTTTATTCTCTCCTTCAGTTCATTATTTCAAACTCGTAATAGTTTTGTTTTCTCCCCACTCTTCTCATGCTCTCATTTTTCCATCTCATCGTTTTTTCAATTGCTCATTTCCTTCCTGTGTTTCATCGCTGTTCTCTCATTAACTTCCTTGCTTCTCTCCTGTCCTTCCTTCTGCAGTTTCATGGTTTCTTTCATGTGGGTTAATTTCCCTTTGTGTTTATTCGCTGTTCTTTGTCTACCTCTTCGCACCACGCATTGCTTTTTCTTTCAATTGGTCAACCTCGGGCTCATGTTCCTTGTTTTCTATTCCATGTTCCTCTCGCTCTTCCTCTCCCAATCTCGTTGTGTATTCAATCTCTCTGATTTCTCTTCTGCTTCATTCGTTGCTCCTTCACTTCTCCTCGTATCCAACTTTTTCCTTTTGTCGTTCAGTTTCAAATTCATACCTTCTCAGTTTTCATTCCACTGTTTTCTGTTCTCATTCTGTAATCTCGTTATTTCTTTCAACTGACATGATTCTTTCTCCTGTCTCATTCCTTGTTCTTCCAGTACTCTTTCTTGTTCTCATTCTGCAATCTCGTGGTTTTCCAATTGATCGATTTCCTTCTTCTGTCTCATTCGTTCTTTCATCATTACTCTTTCTTGCATCTCATTCTTTATTGGCTTCGCTTCCAGCTGTTCGATCTGTACAGCGTGGTTCCTTAACGTTTTCATTCTCGTTCTCGTTCTTTCCTCTTTAACATCTCATTCGTCTTTACTCTTCTTTGTTTCGTGTTTCAGTATCTAGAAGTTTTGTTTTCTATTCCTCCTCAATTTGCATGCTTCTTCACTCATTTCATCTCTTCTTTACTGCTTCCTCCTCAATTCGTCCCTTTTTTGCTGTATTTCTTAGTTTTTTCTGCATTCCTTTCCCATTCTTATCTCCTTCCCAGGATTTCTATTTCAAAGTGACTTTCCCTTACCTCTTGCTTCAGTAGTTCAATTCCTCATCTTGTTTGCGTTTTCTTTTTAGCTTTTGTTTGCCTTCTCCTTCCTCCCTCAATTCTCCCTGCAGTTCTTTGAACTGTTCAACTTTTCAGCAATTTTCTCCGTCTTCCCAGCTGTCTCTCTCTCTTTTTATCTTCCATTCTAGGCTTTCCCTTCCTGATTGCTGTTCTTATCTTTCCTTCATTGTTCCAACTCCCGATCATGTTCACATTTTTTCTCTTCCAACTGTATTTCCTGTGCACGTCTCGTACCACAATTAATTTTCTCGGTTACCGTCACTTTTTCGTACCTCACGCTTCCGCCAACAGTCTCCCGAATTATTTTTTTTCACCCGCCTTCACGGTGGCCTGACACCGTGTGCACCCCCTCCAGCTGCGTTGCTCCCAACGTGGCGTCGCCATTTACGCACTTTGCTGTTGTAGCTTCAATGCCCCTGCAGGCTCCGGCCTATTCTGCGTTTCACGCATTTCTTTATTTCTTCCTCATTTCGTTTTTTTCATTCGTTTGTGTTTGTTTCATTCTGAGTGCTTTCATCCATTTTTTTCGTCTATTCATCATTTTGGCCGTTCATTTTTGTTTGTGTTTGTTTCCATTCTGCTGTTATCCTTTTATTTCGTTTTCATTTCAATTCATTTTCGTTTTCATTCGTTTATTGCTTGCAAATCATTTCGAATGCACTCGGCTGAGCAGATTCGGCCAGGATCGGGGGTTTTGGTGGAGAGGGGAGGGAGGTGTTATACACCGGGCGGCCGCTGCACCATTTCGGGCCTGGTTCAGTTGGGGGGAATCTGTTCCGCACACAATGTCTGCATGGGGATCCATCCTGCCATGGATTCTAAATCACTACACATATACTCCTAATACCCCCGGCCCCGTCGCCTTGAGACGCATCTTTATTCCATGTAAGGGGTTAATTTACTCGCTTCGTAATTTGGAGGAATCGGGGGTCTCCTTCTCACCCGCTGACCGATTCCCTTGAATTTAGCTTGGAGCCAGGAGGGATTCGAATCCCACTCCTGACACAGTGTTGCGAATTCGCGCCGTCGCGTGCGAACGACCACGTGACTGAATCGCGGCACGTTCGCCCACCGGACGGACAATTCAGTCCGTGACCCTCGGCTAAGCCGGGATCAGTCACGGTGGTTTCCTCACCACAACCCAGTCCGCATTCTACCCGCGCGAATAGGGTAAATCGCCGAAAGTCGATATACCTAAGTACCCGCACGGGTAACCTACCGAGGGGTTGTACCTCGCCACAGGCCGACTTCGGATACGGCCGCTTAAGCGCCTCGTTCCTGCTAACGGGATAACCGAGCGGTGTTATCGTCGACCTTGACGGTTCAGATTAATTATCGGGCGTTCGGCCCACTCAAACCCTTTACGTGAAACAGATGGAGCCAACGAAGGAAGGACGCAGCGACACGGGGGAAAATTCAACAAACACATTTATTTACAACACACAACGAATAGCACAACATAAAGCAAACAGTCAAAATGCACATATATCAAATAGAAAACAAAGAAGCACATATATCACATAGAACAAAGACGCAGAGCTACAACGACTAACGCGACACACGGACCACTTACACAATTCTACTTCACGAGACACGGCGCCACACACAGTTCACACAGAACAAAAAATGAAGAAAAGAAGTGGGACTTCCCTTGTCTGGCTGGTGAGTCCCTTCCCTCGACCGTCAGCGTGGCGCGCCTGCCCGACCTCCTCTCGCGGCCGGCGAACCCTCTCCCGGCACTTCTCGTCGACGCGCAGGTCCACCCAACACGACGCCGCCGCGTCTCCGGTCGTGCCTCCGTTTGCAGGTCGCTCGCCAAGCCGCGAGCGCAGGACCTCTTCCCCCCGACCAGACAGCAGACAGGGAACTCGACGACAACTTCTTTGCGAACCAACTGAAGGAAAAAGAGAAGCCGTCCACGCCCGGCCGTGTTCGTCTTTTTATCGGCTCCAGGAACCCACATATGCAAATTCTCGGATCCAAACGACCTCAGGGGCGGAGCCACGCTCGCCGATTGGATGGAGAAAAGGGGCGTGAATCTTTCCTGATCTCAAATTTGCATATCCCGATTCCCTCAGGCGCGTCTGGAGGCGGGGCAAGCCACCCCGCGCTTCCTAATTGGATGGATCAGATGTGGGCGTGTAGCATTCCTGATCGCGATATCTCCTCGGAAAAACCGCCATCGTGCACTCGCGGCTCGCGGTGTGTCGCTGAAAGATGGCCCGACGCTCGGTGTCCACAGGTGGTGCGGGAGTGGCCGTAGGAGAAGGTGGTGGAGGGTTTTTCGGCGGTGTCCGATGGCCATGGGCTGTTTGGAATGGCGTGATGTGAGGTTTGCGGTAGCGAGTGTGAAGGTAGTTGTTGGCTGCTGGCGTTGTTTGTTGTTGTTGGCGTGGTTGGCTCAAAACAAAGGTAGAACAGAAAAACGCCTAACTCAAAGGATCGCAGCCCGAATGTAATCACATTAATTCCCTCTATCAACGGTTTGGAGCTCACACATGTACTTCAGAATACCTCACCTATGGGACCTGATGGTGTTCGCGATTTCCACAGCCGTAAACATATAATATATATATTATATATATATATATATATATTATATATATATATATATATATATATAATATATATATAATTAATATAAAATAATATATCCAAAACAAAAACACACATATATAT
>CM068957.1:81622842-81661389 GCA_035128595.1 Eptatretus atami | reverse complement strand
CGGATCAACGCCGGAAACCAAGTCACGGGTTGTGCTCCAAGCGCAACCAACGGCCTAGTCAACCACTACCCGTTGCGCGCGACAGGGTCAATCGCCGAATTGTTCGATATACCTAAGTATTCGTGCGGGCAGACTACCAAGAGACCGTACCTCACGGAGGTCTGCTTGGACACGAACCGCTTAGCGGTTCGTTCCGTTCTGGGATAACCGAGCGGGTATTATCGCGAGACCTCGCTGGACTCAATTCTTTTATCGGCTATTAAAAAGCCCGCTACCATTAACGAAATGCAATACGGCGGTTCAATGGGGAAAAGGACACAAGGAACGGGTTACATTTAAACACGCCATTTATTCACACACGTGTGTATCAGGTATGCAAAACAACCAACATGCACGTATACAGAAAAGCAATGGAAAATGAACACGCATGCAGTTATGCAACCATACAACAAGCAATGAATGCCGGACGGGGACAAAACACGAGCAAGGCAAGCACAACAACCGTCTATTAATTATTATCATGTACAACACTTATACGCGTTCTACTTAACGGGACACGGCGCCACAATTTCACACAAAGAAAAGCAAGGAAAAGACCCCTCACAGACAAGGGGGTCAGACTGGACCTGGAGGCCTTTATGTCCAAGGAGCTTGGTTGACCGAAGGAATCCAAGAGGCCGCCGCAGGTTACCTTCACCTCGTGGTGACTTTCTTGGCGACCTCGATGTCCTTCTCCAGCGACCCAACGACTGCGGGGACCTCTGGACTCCAGGCTCCAGCGCGGCTAACACAACTCCGCACTCCGACACGACCCAATCTCCACCGACTGACTGCTCCGAACCAATCGACAACCACCCGCTTCTCTCGCTTCTCGACTCGGTTCTCTCCACGCAGCTCTCCACGCTGCGTCCAGCGCGCCTCTTTATTTCCAAACGCTCTCGCCCTCCCCTCGCCGGCGCGCGGGGAAGAAGAATTCCGCTGGCCCTGGCCCCAAGGCGTTGTGGTTTAGTTTTGTTGTGGTGGCGTGGCCGGTGGTTGGCGCTTGTGGTTGAGATGGTGGTTAGGTGATTGGCGGGGTGGAGAAGGTGGTGAGGCGATGTTGGCGGTTGTGGGTAAAGTGGTGAGGATGCGTGATTTGTTGAGGTGTGGTTGTGGTGGTGGAAAGGCGGTTGGTCTGAAGCGGTTGTTGAGAGCGATGTTGGTGTGGTGGTGGTTGGTGTGTGGTTGGTGGTTGGTCCAAAATAACAATAGCAAAAGAATAATGGCTAACTCAAAGATCACAGCCTGATAACACGAATAATACCCTTTAAAACTCGGTGGGGAAATCTTTGAACACACACTTAGCGATATAACCTGATCTTGGGGATATCCTTTATGGTGTCCTGTGAATTTCCACAACCGCAACACTACCCCTCCCCTTTTTACAGACTCGTCCCGAGTCGTCGAATTTTCGGTGGCCATCATGTGTAAGTTCCCTTAGTACGTTTTAATCTTCGGATCCCTGAGTGCGACATTTAGTGTATTCGTGTCCCAAAATAAATAACTTAGGGCTGAGTAAACTAACTAAACAAACCACTCATACAGACGACTTAAATAAATTGCGGCGCTAAGACACACATACCAGGGGGAAGCAACTCATGTACAATTTTGACCCTTACTTAAACCTTAACGTTAATTTTACACTACACCTTGGCCCAGGACTGATGGACTCTGCGGGAAAAGAAGCAGGGAGCCAGGCTGCTCACACGCAGTCTCTGGCTCATGAAACACATGCAGGTAACAGGGAATGTTGGCCGGCTGCACCAATGCAGTCCTAGGCCTTTCTTGAAATGAGCGAAGTGAATACAAAACGGTGCAAGGGCTGCAACCAATGCAGTCTCCGTGTACGGCTGCCTGCTGCAAGTGCAGTCCCTGCAGAACACTGAATGGGCATGACGCACGCAAACACAAGCAATGAACGGTGAATGGATGGATGGATGCAAAACAGCACGGCGCACGAGGGCTGCCAATGAGTCCCGTGATGCGGCTGCTACAGGGCGGTCCCTGCAGCACGCGGATGATCCTGGCGCACATGGTAATTGAATGGGGGCAAATGCAAGAACAAGAGCTAGCAGGCATGGGTCAGGCAAAGGCAGGCAGACAAGGCATGGCAAGGCAAAACAAGGCCAGTTGTAGCAAACGGGCCCGGTGGTGAAGGCTGACCGCACAGGCCTTGTAGCAATAACAGCCCGCAGGTGAAACTGAACCGGCACAGGCCTTGTAGTAAACAGCCGGCAGATGAACTGACCGGCAGGCCTTCGTGCAAAACAGCCGGCAGGTGAACTGACCGGCACGGCCTTGTAGCAAACAGGCCGGCAGAATGACTGACGCCTCTTGTCTTGAACTGGAGGTTCGTGAGGGAGTGCGGTGGTGCTGGCACTCGGAAGGCGGGCTTGACCTACCCTGCTGTCTCCCTCCCAACCTAATCGGCCTTTGCTCTGTCTCTGTCCATACCACCCCATTAGTTTGCCAAATATCCAAATTTAGCCCCAACTTATTTTTTTGTTTATTTTATTTGTATTTTCCCTATTATATAATGTCTCTCCTACCCCCTTTTATGGTCTTCTGTCCGGCTACCTATTCTTGTTCTAGCCTACTCCCAATCCCCTACGTTTCCCTTCCTGGAGGGAAATAAAGGAGAGCTAGTGTCCTGTGTCGAGGCCCAATGAAAGCCTCAGAATGGCTCTCCTGATTTCAGCGAGTCTCACGCCAAGTGAGTCCAGCGGCCCAACAACGAGAGCGAAGGATGGATGGTGCGGAGGGGTACACTTTCCTAATCTAATCCCTATACGTTATTACCTTAAACTACCCGGGGCTTTCCAAAAGCGCCTCTATCGCGTAAAAACCTGTTGGGTTTTCTACAAACCAATTTTTCCGCAGTCGCCTGTGTGGTGTCCCTCACAACATTTCGGGCCTAGCCCTCCGAGTTTTTCCCTCGTGGCCCTTGCCACGGTTTCGTGGTGGGTACGCTGTGGCTCCCTGGCAGGAACTACCGCTCTGCAGATTCTCAAACGATGGCACCCCGGGCCCCTGCAACTGTCTCTTCGAGCTCTTACCATTGCTCCCTAAACACTGGGGCGAAGTTGCCTCCATGCGACTCCCCTGAAAATGCTCATGGCAGGCTGGGCCGGGCCCCTTCCCTGGGTGCCCGTGCCCAATGCACTGCCCACTGCGGCACCAATGGCGCCCGGGCCCGCATCAATGCGGGCCACCCGTGCCTACTATCGCTATCCCGGCCCTCTGGACGCTTGGCCTACCGCGCCGACGAGCCCGGTGCCCGGGGTACCCACTAAGGCGATTTACTCACCCGTTCGCAGCCACACTCCAGCCCGTCAACAGGGCTCCTGCAACCCCTCCAAATGGGATTTGAAGCCTATGTTCCCAGCAACACAAAACGACCTCCATTTTTGTATATTTAATAACCCATAACTGCATTACACTGACCCTGGGTGGGAGTCCACTCCTCCCCCAATCACTCATCGGCACATGCATTCACATTCATCCATACACACAGCTCGCTGGCTTCACTACTTCAACATGTTCCATTTCACTCCTCGCTGATCACTGGCCATTCTTCTCACTAAAATCCATATCTAAATCGTGGCTCCTCGTCAATCTTAACTAGTAGACATTCCATTTATACACTACCGTAGCTAAGCTCGTCCCTCACACATCAAAGTTCTGTCTCTGTCCTCAAGAAATCCATACTCCTCCTAAATCTGACCTAAAATCCCTCTAACTAATCCATTCCACGGGCCCGCATGAGGACATTATTCCTGCCCCATGGAGCCAGTCTTAACTAACACTATACCACCATTCCCCCTAAATATGTGGTATCCTGTGCCCGGGAAAGGGGGTCTTCACACTTTCCGGGAATCTGTTCACCCGAAGCGAGGCTTGCTTTTGTTTTTTTTAATGCGCGCAACAGCCGGCAACTCGCAACTGCGCCTTTCCCGTGACGCATGGCAGCTGCTCGCGCTTCGCGCACCTCGTCTCCTCGACGGTTACCATCCGGCAGGGATTTTCTGCGCGGATTCCAACACGTGCAGCCACACATCACCCTGCGCATTACAAGCAAGCCTCGCGTTTCGAGGGGTTCTCCCCGCGAACACATGTGCTCCCACTCGGTCGGAGCTTCACAAAACACGCTCACGTGGAGAACGCCGTCCGGTCCAAATCAAAATCCCAGCTCCTGCTGACGTCGCGGGATCGGCTAATTGCCACACGCTGTGCGTTTTCCGGACCGGGTTCACTCCGCAGGCGCGCAACGTGGCGGCGTCGTGCGTCGCACAGCAGGACGCCGCGTTGCGCTGCGTGCAACCGGCGCGTCCCCCAAAATAAGCTACGCCGCTACTCGCCTTTGTCCCACCGTCAGCACCGTCGTCGTCGCAACTCCTGCGTGCGAAACTCCCCCGTGCCACGATGCTCACAACACCTGACATGACATCACATCGGGGCATGCGGTTGCATGTCCGCTGCATGCCAATGCCAATTCTCCTCACATACAGCGACCTCACACCACACGATTCTCTTCACACACGGCTGTCTACTCACATGCCCTTTCACTCGCACACATGGTTCACTCACACACGGCCTTCACTTGCACAGGGGTTTCACTCACACACGGTGCTTCATATCACACACGGCCGTGCTGGGAGGACGCAACTTCGGCTCACTCGCAACCTCGCCCCATCATGTACTCATCACACTAACGCGGTCCGACCTTCACACCGCGCTTTCACCCACGCTATGCGCGCTTTGCAGCACCATTTTGCAACACTCGTGAACACACACTGGGAACATACAAATGGGGATTTCGCTACAAGGGGTTCCGGGGTCCCTTCATACCCACCCAAGTCTGCGTGTGACCAGTCCACAGCACTCGCCCCTCGACCTCGGCAAAGCTCGACCGGACCACCCTGGTCGAGATTCCGCTTCAAGGGAGAATAGCGTCTCCCTCCATTCCTGAAGGAGGGCTATCGGCTGCTTACACCGGGTCACGACACATTCCCGGCTCGGCCCCCATTGTCCTCCGCTAACTCCATGTGTTGATGTTTCGTCTTATACACCCGTCTTTATCGTGTAGTCTCTCCTCTACTTTTCTATCTCCCGCGTCTCTGGGTAAATCTCTATTTCCTTCTTTGTCTCTGTATCATTAACTTCTTTTATTTCTCCTCGTTCACGTGTCTCTTACACCGTCTAGTCACCCCCCTTTTTAATTTTACCTCGTCGTAGTCACGTCACTCTCTCTGCGTTACGATCTTCGTCCAACAGACGTCCCGAATTAATTTGTCTCACGCCGTGCTGCCCACCTGCGGGGCCGACACAGTCCTACACTCCCCTCAGCTCGCTCGCTCCAGCACGTGGCAAACCAGCCATTATTGCCCGCCTGCAGGCATCGCCCAGCGCTGGCATTTCACCCCTATTTTTTTCATTCGCACGCATCTCTGTATTTATTTCGTTTCTTCATGCCATTCCATTTACTTTCCCTTGTGCACATTCGTATCCATCTTGTTTCCATCTCTTTCATTTCGTTGCTCGCTTTGTGTGCATTGGTTTAGCATTCTTGCCAGTATTGCCAAATAATCTGGGTCAATTCTGCTCAACGCAGAACGGATCCGTCCTAATCGTCGCAGTTTCGCTGGGGACTGGGGAGGACTTTGACGGAAGGAGGGGAGGGGGGGTGTCATTACACCGCGGCCCCGCGCCGCGGCCATTTTCGACTCTGAGTTCGTTTGTGGGGGAAATTACCTGCATCTCAATGGATGTCGCCTGCACGGGGATTTCCATCCTGGGCCATGGATTCCAACTTTCTAAAATTTATTTCTAAACCCTCCTGCCCCTGTTCGCCTTGAACCGCGCATCTTTCGTATCGGAAGCAATTTAAAAGCTCGTATTTTGGGGGAAACGGGGGTTGCTTCGCAACACCCTGATCCGATTCCCGTTAATTTGGTTTGGAGGGGAATGAATCTTTTCCCACTCCTTTGCAACAGTGTTACGAATTCTCGCCCGCGGCGTGCGAACGTCCCGTTCAACTAATAACGGCCGCTTCGCCCACCGGACGAACAATTCAGTCGCGACTTTCCGAGACAACACCGGAAACCAGTCACGGGTGTGCTCCAAGCGCACACCACGGCCAAGTCAACACTCACCCGGCGCGACAGGGTCAATCGCCGAATTGTCGATATACTAAGTATTCGTCGCGGCAGACTACCAAGAGACCGTACCTCAGCGAGGTCTGCTTGGACACGAACCGCTTAAGCGGTTCGTTCCGTTCTGGGATAACCGAGCGGGGTATTATCGCGAGACCTCGCTGGACCCAATTCTTTTATCGGCTATTAAAAAGCCCGCTACCATTCCGAAATGCAATACGGCGGTTCAATGGGGAAAGAGGACACAAGAACGGGTTACATTTAAACACGCACATTTATTCACACACGTGTTGTCAGGTATGCAAAACACCAACATGCACGTATACAGAAAGCAATGGAAAGGTGAAACACGCATGCAGTTATGCAACCATACAAAAGCAATGAATGCCGGACGGGGACAAACACGAGCAAGGCAAAGCACAACAACCGTCTATTATTAATCATGTACAAGCACTTATACGGTTCTACTTAACGGGACACGGCGCCACAACTTTCACAACAAAGAAAAGCAAGGTAAAGACCCCTCACAGACAAGGGGTCAGACTGGACCGGAGGCCTTTATGTCCAAGGAGCTTGGTTGACCGAAGGAACTCCAAGAGGCCGCCGCAGGTTACCTTCACCCTCGTGGTGACTTTCTTGGGCGACCCTCGATGGTCCTTCTCCAGCGACCCACCGACTGCGGGGACTCTGGACTCCAGGCTCCACGCGTGGCTACCCACAACTCCGCATTCCGACACGAGCCCAGATCTCCACCGACTGACTGCCTCCGAACCCAACTCGACAACCACCCGCTTCCTCTCGCTTCTCGACTCGGTTATCATCTCTCCAGATTAGCAGCCTCCTCCACGGGGGAAGAAGAATTCGCTGCCCTGGCCCAAGGGGGTGGGGCGCCGGGCCCATTTTTCGCCCAAAACAGGCCCACACATCCCTGACCTACGATCCATCCCTTCCCTCTCCGCTCCCTCCCGTCCCAAGCGTGGAAAGCAGGAGGAAATCCCATGCGTGTTATTGGAGCTTCTTCTTGTTCTCCATGGCGTAGATGTTATTCGCTGTGGCAGGTTTGTGGTGTGGTTGTTTGTTTGTGGTGGCGTGGTTGGCGTTGTGGTTGAGATGGTGGTTAGTGATTGGCGGGGTGGAGAAGGTGGTGAGGCGATGTTGGCGGTTGTGGTATAGTGGTGAGGATGGCGTGGTTGTTGAGGTGTGGTTTGGTGGTGGAAAGGCGGTTGGTCTGAAGCGTTGTTGAGAGCGATGTTGGTGGTGTGGTGGTTGGTGTGTGGTTGGTGGTTGGTCCAAAATATCGATAGCAAAAGAATAATGGCTAACTCAAAGATCACAGCCCTGATAACACGAATAATACCTTTAAACATCGGTGGGGAATCTATTCTGAACACACACTTAGCGATATAACTGATCTTGGGATATCCTTTATGGTGTCCTGTGAATTTCCACAACCGTAACAATATATATATATATATATATAATTATATATATATATATATATATATATATATATTATTTGATGTGTGTTGTGTAATATGTATATGATATATATTATATATATGTTGTTGTATATTATATATATGTATATATGTAATTGTTTATATATATATATATATATATATATATGTATATATATATATATATATACAGTGGGGAGAAGTATTTGATACACTGCCGATTTTGCAGGTTTTCCCACTTACAAAGCACGTAGAGGTCTTAATTTTTATCATAGGTACACTTCAACTGTGAAGACGGAATCTAAAACAAAATCCTGAAATCACATTGTATGATTTTTAAATAATTAATTTGCATTTTATTGCATGAAATAAGTATTTGATCACCGACCAACCAGTAAGAATTCCGGCTCTCACAGACCTGTTCGTTTTGTCTTTAAGCACCTCCCATTCTCCACTCATTACCTGTATTAACTGCACCTGTTTGAACTCGTTATCTGCATAAAAGACAGCTGTCACACTCAATCAATCAGACTCCAACCTCTCCACAATGGGCAAGACACGAGAGCTGTCTAAGGACATCAGGGACAAAATTGTAGACTTGCACAAGGCTGGGATGGGCTACAGGACAATAGGCAAGTAGCTTGGTGAGAAGGCAACAACTGTTGGCGCAATTATTAGAAAATGGAAGAAGTTCGAGAATAACAGTCAATCTTCCTCGGTCTGGGGCTCCATGCAAGATCTCACCTCGTGGAGCCTCAATGATCATGAGAAAGGTGAGGATCAGCCCGAACTACACGGCAGGACCTGGTAATGACCTGAAGAGAGCTGGGACCACAGTATCAAAGAAAACATGAGTAACACACTACGCGTCATGGATTAAAATCCTGCAGCGCACAAAGGTCCCTCTGCTCAAGCCAGCGCTTGTCCAGGCCCGTCTGAAGTTTGCCAATGACCATCTGGATGATCCAGAGAGAATGGGAGAAGGTCATGTGGTCTGATGAGACCAAAATAGAGCTTTTTGGTTTAAACTCCACTCGCCGTGTTTGGAGAAGAAGAAGATGAGTACAACCCAAGAACACCATCCCAACCGTGAAGCATGGAGGTGGAACATCATTCTTTGGATGCTTTTCTGCAAAGGGGACAGGACGACTGCACCGTATTATGAAGGGAGGATGGATGGGGCCATGTATTGTGAGATCTTGGCCAACAACCTCCTTCGCTCAACAAGAGCATTGAAGATGGGCGTGGCTGGGTCTTCCAGCATGACAACGACCCGAAACACACAGCCAGGGCAACTAAGGAGTGGCTCCGTAAGAAAATCTCAAGGTCCTGGAGTGGCCTAGCCAGTCTCCAGACCTGAACCCAATAGAAAATCTTTGAGGGAGCTGAAAGTCTGTGTTGCCCAGCGACAGCCCCGAAACCTGAAGGATCTGGAGAAGATCTGTATGGAGGAGTGGGCCAAAATCCCTGCTGCAGTCTGTGCAAACCTGGTTAAGACTATAGGAAATGTCTGATCTCTGTAATTGCAAACAAAGGTTTCTGTACCAAATATTAGATTCTGTTTTTCTGATGTATCAAATACTTATTTCATGCAATAAAATGCAAATTAATTATTTAAAAATCATACAATGTGATTTTCAGGATTTTTGTTTAAGATTCCGTTTTCACAGTTGAAGTGTACCTATATAAAAATTACAGCCTCTACGTGCTTTGTAAGTGGGAAAACCTGCAAAATCGCAGTGTATCAAATACTTGTTCTCCCCACTGTACATATATATATACATATATATACTTATATATATATATATATATATATATATATATATATATTATATATAATATTTATATTGTTACGTGCTGGAAAATCGCAAACATCCATAAGGTCCCATAGGTGAGGTATTTCTGAAGTACATGTGTAGTTAGCTCCAAACCGTTGTATAGAGGGAATTAATGTGATTCATTGGGCTGCATACTTTGAGTTAGGCGTTTTTCTGTTCTGCTTTATTTTCGAACCACACACTTCAACGTCAACAACGCCAACAACAACAACACGCTAACCACGCCACACTCTAACAACGCCAGCCCCGCCGCCTCACAACCACGCACACATCTCAACCACGCTACTACCAACGAGCGCCATCTCAGCGGTCTACGTACGACGGTTTGCGCGTTGAGGCCGTCGACGGCTTTCGCCTCGCCCCCAAAGACGCAGGTGGGAGTGAACGAGAGGAAGAACGCCCCCCCCTTCTGGAAGACGCCTCGAAGGAAGTGGAAGCCGAGAACGGGGCGCTGGCGCCGGGCCGTATAAGAGGCGGGGCGCTGAGGCCTCTCTCCTCATCTTCGTCGTCGATGCTTCTGCTTGGAGGTTCTTTGGTCTCATCTTGAAGGCGTCGAGAGGCGGTACGGGCAAGGCGCGAGGGCGAGGCGGAAGAAGAGCTCGCGGACCACGGCGAGTGACGGTCGCCAAGGCTTAAAAACACCAAGGGAAGTCGACTTCCAATTTCTTTTGGGGTTTGTGTGAAGTGTGGTGTGTAGGCGCGTGATCGAAAGTAAATTGTAGATAAGTGATCCGGTAAGTGGTTCGGTTAGTAGCGTCTGCCTTATTGATATTGATGTAATGGATTTGCAAAATTCTATATTGATATTATGAAGTATAAAAGCATTGCTTATTGTAAAGTGTATACTTAAATAAATAGTTTAATAAAAAATTTAGCATTAAAAACAATATAGTTTAAAGCTATTTAATATATTTGCTACTTTGTAGAACGTTTGTAAATAAATTATAGAAACTTTTGTCATGTTTGATTCCCATATTAAAAACCCCTTAAAAAGTATAAAAAAGTTAAAAAGAAAAAAAAACTTTGTAACCAAGTTAAAAAAAAATCTAATAAAAAAAATAAAAAAAAAATAAATAAAAACAAAAACATTTACACAAGTATATTGAAGAAAATAAAGAAAAAAAAATAACTAAAAAAAAAAAACCATTAAAAATTTAACAAAAAAAAAAAAATATGTTTAAAAATACAAAACAGTAAAGGGTTATGAAAAAGTAAAATGGAGGACCCCAGCACGAGTTACGACCTCGGATAATTATATAAATCTGAAACCGTAAAGGCCTAGAACGTATGTGTTGTGTGCAGGATTTGGTTGAAGGTATGATGTAATGCATTCTTTGAACAGTATGTACTAATTTTATTTGTGTGATTTTGCTTTGTTTAGTACATTTGATTTGTATGATGCAGGCTGTTGCAGATCACACCCGTCTGACACCAATACAGCGAAAAGCTTCACTGGAGAATTTTGTGGAGAATGTTATGCATACTCCAGATGCGATGAAAGAGCTTCAGCAGTGGGGACTTGAGATTGACCCTGCCTTCTTCGAGGTGCTTTGGAAATATTGTTCTCGCAAGCTTTAAAATAATTCTGGATACAGTCTCGCATGCTTTTTCATGACTTTCCTCTTGACATTAAGCTAAACAGATCAGATTTATGTTTAATTGAAGAATTAAAATTGTTTGTCACTGTAGCTTCCATTCACAGACTTCATCAGGGAAGTTGGATTTTGCTTGGTATGATTTTGTATGCTTACCAGGTTTGTTTGTGTGTTGTGTGTTGTGTGCGCGCGCGCTTAGTACTGTCAAACCCTGACAATTGTGATCCCGCTATTCGTGAACTTTGTGTATTCGCAGTTTTTTGCGGGCATATTTTTAGTTTTTCTGACCTGCTTTTACATTTGTGGCCCTGTGCTTCATGTATTCAAGGTTTTTCACAGAATTTTTGATTTTTCTCCTTTTGAATCACGAACCGCCTTGGAACATTCACCTCTCTTTCCCATTGAATCAATGCCCCGACATTCGCGGATTTAACATTCGCGGCATCTTTCAGGAACTTATCCCCCCAGGAATGTCTGGGTACTGCTTAAATTTTTTTTTTTGTTCATGTGATCGGTTTTGTGGAAGAGAAGAACGATTACACAGAACAAATCAGGACACAACATAACACAGGGAACAACAGGGCGGAGGGAGAAAGTAGTTGGAGGTGGACAAACAAGGGATGCAGGTAACGATGAGGGGTAAAGGACAACCCAAAGGTTGGACAGTAGACACAAAAGCAAAATTGTGTTTGACCATTTTGTGATTTGTTGTTTTTTCTGAGGAGAGGGAAGTGGCTGCTGCCTGTCTGTCAGAAGGATGAGAGATGTCCAGCAAAGAGATGGATGATTTTCCAGAGACTCGATGAGATCATTGATGAAGATTTGGAATAATATGGGGCCCAGAATACTGTCTTGGGGTACTCCAGCCTTGACAGGGAGAGTCGATGAAAAGGTTCCATTGAGAGCCACACGTTGTGACTGCGAGAGTGGAAGAAGTCAGTCATCCAAGAGTGGAGTTGGCCATGGATTCCATAGGCAGACAGTTTGGAGAGCAAGGCGGGATGCCAGACTCTATCAAATGCTCGAGATATGTCCAGAGAGACCGCCCTGATCTCATGTCTAATATTAAGGCCCTCCACCATTGTTGGAAGAGTAGAAGCAGCTTGTCCAAGGTAGAGTGACCACATCTGAATCCGAATTGGTAATCAGAGATGAGGCTGTTGGAGAAAAGGCATGATTTTACGTCAACTGCAATGATGGATTCCATGACCTTGCTGATGATTGGAAGTACAGTCGGCTCATTGTGCTGTATTTAAGGGGATCTGTTTTTGCACCTTTTTTTGTTTTGTGTTTTTTTTACGTATTGCTGTGATGTTGGCTGGTTTACAATTTCCCAGGTGGATATTGGAGACAAGTCTCGAAGTATAAAAAAAATAATTTTTAAACCCCCGTAAAGTACAAATGTGAAGCAGGTCACACTTTATGACCTGTGAATACATGAGGTATGCAAGTTGTGAGTCCATGAATAGCAGGGTTCACAAAACCAGTTATATTTGGTGCAACCCCAACACAGCACACCACCCAAATAACACCATCCCATCTGTGAAGCATGGAGGTGGCAGCATCATGTTATGGGGATGTTTCTCATCAGCAGGGACTGGGGCACTTACTTGTCAGGATAAAAGAGAAAATGGATGGAGGAAAATACAGAAAAATCCGAAGGGAAAACCTGCTGCCCTCTGCAAGAAAGCTGAAATTGGGATGGAAGTTCACCTTTCAGCCTGACAATGACCCAAAGAACAGCCATAGCTACACTGGAGTGGCTAAGGAAAAAAAAGATAAATGTCCTTGAGTGGCCAAGTCAGAGCCCCAACCTAAATCAAGGATTACAGGGAAAAATATACCATCAGAGATGGGGAATCCCCCGCCATTGAATGAAAAAGGTCATACATATTCCAGATAATGAGGGAGGTGAATTGGAAACAAGACACCATTTGGTCATCATCTCAAAAAAGTTCCCCAGGGGTGAGGAATGTGGTAACCAAAAATAATTGAAATCAGATAAGCGGTTTTCCATTTATTACAAAAAACATTTTTTTCAAGATGGCCGCCCCAGTCGGCCATCTTGGATCCGGCCACGCCCAAAATCAATAGGGTTCTTCCTTTTCAGGTGGTACATGTGTGACCCAAATTTCAAATCGATATGGCGAACAGTTTATGAGTTATCGCACTCACAGCTATACATGTTGACGCCCAGCCAGCCAGCCGGACGGACGGACGGACAGCCGGACGGACGACCCGGGTGACAACAATATCCCCCTTCCGCCACGTGGCGGGGGATAACAAGGAATTTATGCACAGGAGGAGGCCATTCGGCCCATCATGCCTGTGCCACACCAATACCAGATTTTATTAAATCCGTCAATACCCCTTCCCTTTGTGTGTAGCCTTTTGGCTGCTACACTGGTACTCGTTTTGCCGACCTCGTAAGGATGACAGGCTGAGTCAACCCCCTGGTGTTAATTCAGCGGAAAATGCAGCTTTAACTCAGGACCCTAAGATCCCAAGTCAGGACCCAATCTGTGGCATGACTTGAAAATTGCTGTCCACCAATGCTGCCCACACAAATTGACTGAGCTTGAACAGTTTTGTGCAGAATAATGGGCAAATATTGCCCAATCAAGGTGTGCAAAGTTGGTGGAGACTTATCCTAACAGACTCAGAGCAGCACTTGCTGTCAAAGGTGCTTTCACCAAGTATCAACTCAGGAGGTGGACACTTATCCAACCAAGATATTCTAGTTTTGTATTTTTTACCTAATTTTCTGAAAATTGTGGAATTTGTTTTTCACTTAGTTGTGGGTTACAACGTGTAAATAAAGGTGGAAAACGTCTGATTTAAGGCAATTTAATCCAGGCTATAAGGCAACAAAAGGTGAAAATTTTGAAAGGGAGTGTAGATTTTCTGTATCAGCACTGTAAGTGTAATTAATAGATGCCTTATAAAGGGGTCAGATGATCATATCTATTTACATGATGAGATAATCCTCTTGTAATAATGAAGCCTCGACTCATGGATTTTTGCTTTATTATGGACATGAAAATATCAATTTAGTTAAATACTGTATTAAGAAACAGTTAAATACTGTATTAAATACATACACTAATGTTAAGAAACAAATCCTTCAAAGATCAAAGAAGAAATGATCAACGAGAATGTCTGCTGCCAGCCTCTTCGTGGTGGTTGTACACTCTCCCTCTCTCAACCCCCCACTCCTCCCCCCTCCTCCCCTCCCTCCTCCTCACCACTGCTGCACCAACAACAGCAACAACATGTGCTGAGCCAATCAGCCCGCCAATACTGTACCTACTGTATTTGAGTCAGTTCTGTCTCGGTAGCTCTCTTCAGTTTCGCCATTTAATGCACTGCTATGTTTAGTGAACATTGAAGCCCATCATGTCTGGGAAACAGACTGCAAGTGACAGTGTTGGTAAAGCAGCCAAGGTGGCCAGGAAAGTCATTCACATGGATGTGAAAATGAAAGTGATACGGTGGGTTAGGCAGGTGTCAGCCCAATGTGTGTCGGTCGCTTGGATTTGCTTCCTCCACCATTAAAATGATACTCTATAACAGCAAGAATATAAAAAGAACCAGCCAGTCCACCACTTCCTTAGTTGCAATGAAGTACTCCTGCACATGGAGTAAGCTGTTGGAGATTATGGAGAGCCGACTGAGCACGTGGTTGAAAGACTAAAACCAACACCAAAGCCGTTAAGCCAGCTCATCATTATGGAGAAGGCAAGGAGCGTTTTTACATACCTACAGCAGCAAGAATGCGAGGATTTTTGATGGAAAAGTTCAGTGCCAGTCGAGGCTGGTTTGAGAAGTTTAAACATCGCAGCAACCTGCATAGCATACGTCTCGTGGGCGAAGCTGCAAGTGCGGATGAGCAGGCATTCCATGATTACCCCCAAAATATTTTAAAGGATCGCCCAGCAAGGTATTACCCACCAGAGCTCGTTTTTAACATGGATGTGACTGGCTTTTATTGGAAACGAATGCGAGCTCGAACATTCATATCTCAAGATGAGAGACATTCAGCTGGTGTTTTCAAGGCAGGAAAGGACTGTCTGACGCTTCTGCTGGGTCGCAATGTGTCGGGTGATTTAAAATTGAAGCCTATGCTTGTGTACAACTCTGATAACCCACGAGCACTTAGGCAGGTGCTCTTTTGACAATCCCTTGTCACGTGGCGGGCAAACAAGAAGGCTTGGGTGATGAGGGAATTGTTTCTTCAGTGGTTTGCCACCTATTTTTGCCCTGCTGTAAGGCAGTATTATTAGGAGAAATACTTGGAATGCAAAGCTTTGCTAGTGCTTGATAATGCTCCTGGCCACCCACAGCACCTTGACAGCTTAAGGATGGCTCTACCTGTTAAGGTAGTGCTCCTACCTCCGAACATGACTTCCATTATCCAGCTCATGGACCAAGTAGTCATTGCCACTTTTAAGAAATATTACCTTCACCGTACCTTCAGGCAGCTTTTCCTCACAACAGATGCTCAGCATGTGTAAATGGCGTTCAACAGGTTGTGGGGTATAAAGCACTGAAGTGTGATGTCACATTGGCATGACAACGCTTGACTACTTCTAAAGAAAAGAACCTGGAAGCGTGCTCGCTTCAATGAAACGTGCTTTGTATGTTGAAGTACTGCTAGATATGGCTGCTGTGTCGCTTGACTTACTTGCGACTTTTGCGACGAACCGAAGTTGTTGCAAAGAGGAGAAAATCATTTTAAATCTGATCATGTGGAAAACTTTAGAGATTTTCCAGGAGAACTTTGGGGGGTTGTCCAAGCTAGCATGAAGGGGAAAAGTGAGAATCGTAGTGAAGGTTCGCTGAGTTACCTTTACTACCTCAAAATGGTGGCATTGACAGAGACAACAACAGAGGTTGCAGGTGTGTGAGAACAACTGGGTCAGGAGGATTGTGAGAGTGACGATGGATGAAATTAGGGAGGAGATTCATGTGTAGATGAGCTTGATGAGGAAATTGATGAGAAGCCAGCTGAAGTCGGCTGGACACTTGGTGCATATGGGGAAAGGAAGAATGGCAAAGAGAGCGGATAGGTTGAATGCTTACCTTCAATCTTTCATTCCTCTTTTTTCCCACCTTTGGAACAAACTTCCACACTCTTCAATCCCACTGTTCCTTCCAGGTCTTCAAAACAGCTGTTCACCGCCATCTCTCATCTTCCCACATCCAAAACCACGATCTTTTCTACCCCCGCTCATCCACCCTGAACCCACCTCCTTCAAATTCCCTGCTTTCCTTCCTGAAAGTCCCTGTTGTGTCCATCTTGTTTACCCTGTGTACCCTGCCCCATCCCTCTCCCTTCTACAGATCTCATGTCTCTGTTCCCCACTGTTTTTTCCTTCCCTCTCCCACCCGTCTTGTCTCCTGCTCTCCTTGTTGTGCGTTTCTGTGTGTTAGCTCTTATACGAGCCTCTACAGTGTATACAAAATAATAAAAGAAAAGGTTGAGGGTACAAGATATGAGGAAAAGAGGTAGACAGTGGTCGTTATGCGAATATTGTGTGACAAACGATAGCAATAAGGTAGGGGTGGATAGGGAGTGGAGAGAGTTGGACGTGGAGGAGTATCATGGGCAAGGCAGGGCAGAAGCTTGGTACTGTTGGACCTCACCCCTTATAAAGGGAAGAGAAGGAAGACGAAGAATAAAAGCGATATTTCATCTTATTTGTTCAAGCCATCGTTGAGTAAAACTTGGTTCCATTGGAAAATGAAAGAAGCTGCAGGTATGACTGATTGGTAAATACAATCTAACAAAATTCTGTACCATCTTCACAAAGCTACGGCAGCCATGTTCTGCAAGATTGTAGAACCAGGCTGTGCATTATCATGCCAACATGATATCATCGCTTCGGTACTCTTCCTCTTATTTTAGTCTTCTCTATTTATTCAGTGTGTGATTCCTTGTGGTTGTAATATTGCCTGCGTTGATGTTGTGTTTGACATTATTTTAACTCTTCATCTGTAATGTAGTTGTATAAAATTTTGTATGTTTTTGGGGGGTGTTTTTTTCAGACAATCGGGCGCAGATTGCCTCCTGAAGTTATTCATGTTGGGAAAGCTTCCTTCACCACCATGCAGGATGTTGATTGGACAAGGCAGCTTACACAGTCAAACTGCTCGACTCCTGTGAGATTTGCTCGCAGGATCATTATGGAATCGCATGAAGTCATTTTATCGTATGAATTATTTATGAGCTACCGCTCAACATACAGCAGTATTATAAGCATAGGGATATTACAGATATGTTCATACCTCTGCCATTCCTCAATTTTGGGTAAAAATATGTTATTGTGATTCGATAGCTAGGAGAATTTTTTTTTTTGTCATATGTTGTGGTAAGAATGACATTCCCACCTTGATTTTCCTCTTTGCTATTAATGGAGTACCACAATTATTATAATTATAGAGCCCCTTTAACTGAAAAATAAACTTTCTTTCCATTCAACTTTATCAAGTTAATGTTGTCTTTTTCAGGCTGTTAGTCTTCTAAACTTCATCTCCAGTTGGACAGCATCAATGGAGTTTTATTGAAAATAAACTCAAGACAATCTTGAGGCAATCTCTCAACAACTGTGAAATTGGAAGCATTTGTCTTAACATTGGGCTTCACATCAGCCTGAGGGTGTTAAAGATCACAAATTTTTAATATGCTGTGATCTTCCAACTATATATACAGCTCAGATCATGTGAGCTTCCATATTTTTTGAAAGAATGGTCTTTATGAACGTTTTAAATGATAATACGGAAAGGAAATTGCTGCATGGATGTTTATACTTTGCCAGCACAGATGACCTTTTGATGCTGACACGTGTGAATGAAAATAGTTATAATGTAGAAAGGGATGGTGTTAATGTTTAACTGCTCTCTTCCTCTGTCTTTCGAAAATCCGTGTTTTTTTAAACTTAGCCAAAATATTATGGAAAATGGTTTGTCTTTATAATCCTCAAAGAAAAGGAAATGCCGCAATTGATAACTTTTCACCAGATATTTAAATGTTGTCTCAGTAAATGTGACTGCAAGAAAGCAGGACAGAGGGTAGTTGAATTTTGAGGTGTTTGGCAAAAGATCGACACAATACAAGTTCGTCACTTTCCTTTTACACAATAGTATAAAAAATTGTGAGTAAATCTGTTGCTCTTGTGCCAAAATGCATCTAATTCTATAAACTAGAGTTCATATGTGCACGTGTGTTTATACAGATACATCTGAAGCACTGGCAGATTTTATGTACCCGGCGGGATACACCCAAAGTGATGGAGTTTGCTCGCATGATGATCGGAGTAGCGGCACAAATGGGTATCATGATTGTCCAACCACAGCACAAGGAGCTGCAGAATGATCGTACTGAGACTTTCATTCGCAATATCAGTGCCTCATTCTCTGCATCTGTGAGTATTTTGATGATGAATTGGTATCTGGTAGATTTATCTTTGCTGTATTAGAGAATCTGTTGTAATTGCTGTGTTTTATGTGACAATGGTGGTGTTGTATTTTTTTTTTTTCATCAGGCATTTCTGAATTTTTTTTTTATGCCTCCACTGACGAAGTCGCTGGAGGAATTATTTTTTTGGTTTATCCGTCCATCTGTCCGTGATAGTTTTTTGTTCCCGCAATAACTTAAGAACTGCTGAAGGGATCCAAGTCAAACGTGCAAGTATGTAAAATGATGTAAAGATAAACATTAGATTATGAGGTAGAAGGTCAGAGGTCCCACTGGCTAAATTTTTTTACTGTGCTAACTTGTGAACCAGTGATGGGATTTTGACGAAACTTGATATAAGTATATACGACAATGCAAAGATGAACTCATTAGATTTTAGCATCGATACGATGCAAAACTTAAACTGTTTAGCCTGGTGGAGGTATGCGCTCTACCGAGTGCCCAGTATAGTTTTTAATGCAAAGTTTAATGCTCATGATGTCAGAAAATGAGAGGTCAACACCCAAACAGTTGGGGAGAGGAAAATGGTGGAAAAGGGATGGCCAACTGTTAAATAGCTTAATCTATGCTGTAAAAGGAGCTGTCCTTGCATGCAAGTTCCACCCATTCATTGGGCAGTTCGCCTAAATCCACCCACAATTTCTACACAGGAAACCCTCCAATATCGCAGGTGTTAGGTTCCTGGAAAATTCCACGATAGTTGAAACCGCGTTCGTGGAAACCAAGGGCTAATGGGAATAGGGGGGTTCGGTTCCTGGGCTTCGAGAAGATATCGAGGAAGATTGACGGGAGCCATAAATACACACATTACTATTGAAATAAACACGTAAATATGTATATAAAACATGTAAATATAATAAATACAGTCTGATTTAAACAAAAACACGATTTTTACCTTTTGAAATTTATTGTAACAGTGAGGTGGGTAATGGTATACATATTACGTACTCGCACTGTACTCTGCCATAAATAGAAAACATAAGATTTATCTCAAGATGATGCTGTTAGAAGGGGAGGGTGGGAGGTGAGTGGGGAAGGTGATTCAAAGCAGCATTAACTTTACGACGAATGCGCCTGCAACATTGCCACAACCCACAATGGAGAAGGTCAACACGATCCTTAAATCACCTGGCCTTGAACCACAATTTTCCCTGTTTGGGGACCATGGTATGAGATGACATCAGCAACAGTCTCAAATCCTATCACCTCGATTTGCTTCATGAGCTGCACATGAGAATGAGTGTTTTAGAACGGGGTTTCAAATCTGGGTGTTGCAAATTGAGTGTTTGGCAATGAGGTTCGAATACGGAGTTGGAAAATGAGCATTTGGGTATTAGGTTCGAAGGATAATGAAGGTTTACAAATGGGGAAGGTTCTACCTGCAATCATTGGCCCCGTAATGGCGGCCCATATAGATGCCGCATTTTCTCCTCGAGCCAACCGATGTAACAACTCAATATTTTCACCCAACGTCATAACCTTTCTCTGCCTTTTGGTACAACTAACGTTGTCCATTGCTTCACATTTGAGCTTATTAAAAACAGTGCGTGAGAAACTCCACAAGGTTCATAATGGAAGGTGTAATCATTCACGATGCAAATGATAACTCATCTCAGCTCAAAAACCATGATTGGTTGAAATGAAATCCCGTAATAATGGAATCGGAACACAATTGGTTGCCTGCAATTGATAGAAACCCGCAATAGTAGAACCCATGATATTAGAGGGTTTCCTGCACTACGGCTACCAGCTTAGGAACATTTTAGTATTATCCCTTATTACCCTTTAGAATTGCCCATGACAATGGTACTTTTTTGTTGAAGTTGTCAGAATTGTGCGTGTGTGTACGTGCGCTTGTTACTTGGCGAAAAAAAAAATTCCACAATTATGTTGGTCTACAGTGTCTGCCTCTGTCTGTCACACAATTTTTGGCCACAGTATTCCACCAATCGTTCTGAATTTTTTGGTGTATATATATATATATATATATATATATATATATATATATATGTGACTGGCCGAGGACAGAAACGCATAATTTTGGTGAGGATCCGAATCCGGATCCAGATACAAGATTTTTAAAAGTGATTCTTCACCATTGAGAGATAGGGCCAAAAACAATAAAAAAGCACAATGTCTCAAAAAGTTATGGATGGATTCTGACGAAACTTGGTGGACAGGTTGAGTGTGCGACAAGGACTAATCGATTCAATTTTGGTGAATATTCGGATCCGGATCTAGATATAAGAATTATTTAATTTTTAGCTCAACTGGAACGGAGTTCCTGGTAGCTTATAGATTGGCTCTTCGTCCATCCATCTGTCCACAAACATTTGCAACTTCTCTGCAACTACACATATGATTTTGATGAAACTTCACCACAACCTTCATCACCCTGTACGTACCAAAGTTTGTTCATGGCATTAAAAAAATAAAAATCAGGGCCTAAGGGGGCATTATCGGGGGGGGGGGGGGGGGTTGCCCCCCAAAATAGGTATTTGCTTTCTTCTCAGAAACTGCAAAAGCAATTCCGTTGAAACTTGACCATAACCTTCATCACCTGTGTTGTACCAAAGATTGTTCATGACATTAAAGAAATTGGGGTCTAAAGGAGTTACAGGGGTGTGGGGGGGGGGGGGGTTGCCCACCAAAATAAGTATTTGCTTTCTTCTCTGAAACTACACACACAATTTCGATGAAACTTGACCACAACCTTTATCACCCATGATGTACAAAGTGTATTGACCGCATTAAAGTCTGCGCTCATGAAGGGGTTCTCGGGGGGGGGGGGGTGTTAACTAGGTGTTTGTCTTTTTTTCCAAAACTACACACACAATTTCAATGAAACTTAACCATAAGCTTGATCACCCGCGATGAACCAAAATGTATCGACTGCATCAAATCACACTCATTAAGGTGGTCTACTAAGCGGGGTTTGACCACAACCTTGACCACCTGTGATTTACCAAAGCTTATTGTCTGCATCAAAATCTGCCCCATCAGGAGGTCTACGGGGGGGGGGGGGTCAAACCCCCCCCCCCAAAGTATGTATTTGCTCTCTTGGAAACTACACACACGATTTTGATGAAACTTGACCACAACCTTCATCACCTGTGATGTACCAAAGTTTATCAACCGCATCAAAATCTGTGCTTATTAAGGGGTTCTACGAGTGGCGGGGGATTTGACCCCCAAAATAGGTATTTGCTCTTTTCTCCGAACTACAAATATAATTTCAATGAAACTTCACCACAACCTTCATCACCCTTGATGTACCAAAGTTTGTTCACGGCATTAAAAAATTCAGGTTTTGAGTGACTGCTGCTCCTGATGCAGGTTAGCTTCAGGACAGGCGGTCCTTTTTTTTGGTCGCGCTATGAAAATCATATTTGAATATGTTCAATATGTCTGCCAGATTGGTCCTCAGAAACCCCACTGCTCCTGGGATCAGTTGGAATAAGTTTTCAACTTTTGGAAATCTATGTTTATGCAGCAGAATTTTCCATTCGTCTGGTAATTTGTCATTAAACAAAATGTTTATGACTGGGGACATAATCACGAAGAAGGTGCATTTAAAGTACGAGTGATCCACAAGTAAGTAATTCCATACACAACTCAACTCTCGGCAACCTACTGTATGTCATCACAATTTATGGGGGTTTTCCAGGGCTTTGCTGCCGATTCATTACAACCCATGTAATGTTACAAACACTGCTGAATATTATGTCTGTTTTGGAAAATGTGAGACTTTCAAAAAGAAAACACGAATAATATTGACCACGAGTGGTGTTGTTCCTTTATGGCAATGCGCCTGTGCACAATGTTTCCTGTTGCACAGGCCACCTTTCAAAAAGCATTTGAAGTGCCAACCTTACGGTCCAGACCGGCCTCATTGAGTTTTGTTTGTTCTGATAAATTCCCACCTACATGGCACATAATTTTCAGACGATGAGTGACTCCTTGAGGTTACTGAGTCCTGGCTGCAGGAATGGTAAGACATCTTTTTCTGGCATAGACAGCTTGAAGGATAGATGGAGCGAACAAACGCATTACTGCTGAGGTGGATTGTTTTAAACAATTAGTTGATCATGCAGGTTTGTTTAGTCTGTCCTTTTCTACAAACAATTTAATTTAATATTTGGAAAAGTCATTCTTGTCTGCAATGTAGCTTGTTCTTGTACTTAATACATATTGTTACTGTGGGGGGTAGATGGAGGAATTTCATAGCAAAGTTAGGATTGTATAGAGTTGCTTGGTCCGTGGACGTGTAGGAGACATCTTGATGTAAATTAAGTAGGGATACTGTGAGCTTAAGTGTTACTTGTCACCACATGGGGGCGGTGCTGTGTTAATTGGATAGGGATTAAGACCAATTTCCTCGTGTACGTAATTGCCTCCTGTGACCTCCTGTGCTTTTGTATTTACAAGTGTTGTGGAAATTTACACAAACGAAAAACCCCTTTTTAATTTAACAAATCGTTTATTTTATAAAAACATATATGTGGAGGGAAAAGCTTGTCCCAAGAGTCCAAGCAGATCAATGACTCTGAGTCAGACAGAATACATAGTATTTTATATGGTTGGAAGATAGGGAGGGGTCAGAGCATCAAAGAGTACTGGTTAATCCATACCAGACTACAATAAATCTTTGTTTGTACACGAGGTCCTTCAAAGCAAAGAGAAAAATAATTATTTACAGATAAAACAAGATGGCGCAGTGAAAGAATGTGTGTCTCGCTTCAGGGCATGTGTGCACAGAAAACCTTCATTTACATAGACAACTAGAACGGGCACTCAGTAGAGCGCATACCTTCGCCAACGCTACATTTTGCCCCCCCCCCCAGAACCGTTCATTGTGAAGGGTATTTTAATCCCATACCACATCTGCATCTCATATGTGTTATGATGGCTTAAAAACATTAAATTTCCTGCTGTTTGACACTGATTCACGTACATTGTACAATTTCTGTATGAACTCCGTGACCTTTTTGGGTGTCGGTGTCAAGTCAATCTGATGACAACTGGTCACATTATAAGAAATCAAATATTACACATCACAGGATAGGGAATTGAATTCTAAACATTTTGAATCTACTTACATGCAAATTGTATAAGAATTGACCGCGTTATGATAATAAAGGTCGTTGACCCCCCCTGACCTTTGACCCAACACGCTAACAAAGGTATGAACGTCATTGTGTCATTCGTATATCACAAGATTGGGCATTGAATTCACAACATTTTGGCATTGGTTGCATGCAAATTGGATAAAAATCGACCGCACTATGGCAAAATGACGATTTCGACCTTTTCATGACCTCGACCTTGACCTTTGTACTCTTAATTTTGTAATTGGTATTAGAGTGTGGGGAACAGAAACGTCAACATCTTGGTGTTGGTTTCATGCAAATCGGATAAGAATTGACCGTGTTATGACTAAAACCGCACATTTTGCAATGTCGTGACCCCCCTGACCTTTGACTCCCAACCGCTAATAAGGGTTATTACGTCATTGTGTCATGTCACATATCACAAGATGGGGCATTGAATTCTGAACATTTTGGCATTAGTTGCATGCAAATTGGATACAAATTGACCGCGCTATGGTAAAAAGACGATTTTGACATTTTCATGACCTTGACCTTGACCTTTGACCCGATCGCTCCCAAAATCTAATCAAATGGTCCTCGGATAATAACCAATCATCCCACCAAATTTGCTGCGATTCAGTTCAATACTTTTGGAGTTATGCGAATAACAAACAAACAAACAAACACACATATTCACAAATAAATAATTCACAAGCGATCAAAACATAACCTTCGCAACAAAGTTTGCGAAGGTAATGATATGCATTTATCGTAGCACGCCGGTGGAGAATCTGGTTTGCTCAGCTTTGCAGAACAATGAGAGGCCCATGACTTCAGCAGTTCGATGAGACTCCTGCTTTAAGAGGACAATGAGAGAGCAGAGTTAATGAGCTTCGTGTTTGTACAACTTTACAATTGAACGGGAGACCAAAGTTGATGAGACTGCAATGCCTTTTGGCACACGACTCACTGGCGTCAGCTGAGGCAGCTTAATCTTGCCAATCAAATGAAATGAAGAATATAAAAGATTATATTGTTACACAGTTAACTAACACACTATATTTCTTCATTTATAAAATAACCATCTGTATGCAATTATCCGTTATCAGGTATGTTTTAAAGTGTCAGAGCAGCAAACATGACAGATGGGTACATATTTCTTTGAACTAAACATGGTCTGATAAGATCTTTCACCAGGCCCAAATGTGCTTGGGCCAGTATGGGGATTATATATTCGTTATAATTATATTGGTTATTATTATATCCATATGCTTTGAAAGTCATCTGGTTTGAAGTGTAGGTTTGAAAAGATATGTTGGTTATTTTGAATTAACAAGACCATAGTACATTTGAACAGAGATTCTACTCTACTCACTTGTGGCCTGTCATTATTGACACCAATCTGCAAATGTAATGAGCCCTGACCTTGTCATTGTGAGAGACCTGATAAGCATATTTTATGCTGCAGACAATTTAAATCTATATCTCGACTCTGTCTTAGTGCCTTTGCGGACGATGTTTTCTTGGCGAAGCATTCCTTATATGGTGATAAAGTGACTTTAGCCAATGCTTTAAAACGGACTTCATGCTTCCATATTGTTTAAAGGCATTTGAAAGCAAATCAAGAGAACCACGAAAATGAGCAATCAGCGATTGCAGACCCTTGCCAGGACTTCTTTTGAGTGGTGTATTTTTATAGGTTTGAGGGTAAATCCAATATGGTTGCCAAACGATGTGTCCGATCAAGTTGAAATTTAAAACATGTATGTTTTGTGAAGTTTCACATTGATTGATTAAGCGGTTCCAGAGAAAACATTATTTAATATTTTTGTTCAATCCAATATGGCTGCCAAATCATGTGACATCAATTATTCCTTAAAACTTATACAACCATGGCTTGGGGAACATTTGTGTGAAGTTTCCCCTTGATCTGTCGAGCCATTCTGGATAAGATTTTTTTTAATAGGTTTTAGTGTAAATCCAATATGGCTGCCAAACCATATGAACAATGACATTGTATGTGTGATCTTTTTCTTCCTCGTGGACAGGTGGTTATACGTGTTAACTTTCGCCCCGATCTGTTCAGCCACTTCAGAGAAGAAAATTTTTGAAGGTTTAAAAAAAACAATATGGCTGACGAATCATGTGACTGATGACGGCATGATTTTTTTTTCTGTGGACCATTTTATCCCGAGATGTCCCTCAAAAGTTGTCATACTGATCAGATGTGGCGTTCTACATATGCAATTATGACGTCATAACGAGGGCACCTATGACATCATAAAAAAATCACTTATTCCTCATGAGGCGTACTTGCCATGTGCCAAGTTTCAATTTTTTCCTTGGTGCGGTTTCAGAGATAGAGATCCAAAGTTTTTCCGTTTTTCCAATGTGGCTGCCACACCACGTGACCCATGACGTCATAATTATCATTAAAACATTCTACATAAGTAATCGCCCCAATGGTGAAAATTTCGTCTCATTCTGACGAGCGGTTGCGGAGAAAAACACGAAAGTTCTGTGCGAACAAACACAGACAAACAAACAGACCGAAATGCAATACCCTCTCCTTTGGTGAGGGTAATGAGTACATAATTTGCGGACAAAGAACACATCTCAAAATGAAAAATATTTGTTTCAGTGTGATTAATTCAGAAACACCAATGCTTTGCGATAGTGTTGTGATCCACAGAGCTTTCTATCACCATTATACACCGATGAGCCAAAACATTATAACCACCTGCCTAATAAGCTGTTGGTCCTCCGTGTGCCGCCAAAACAGCACCGTCCCGCCGAGGCATGGATTCTACAAGACCCGTGAAGGTGTCTTGTGGTATCTGGCACCAAAACATTAGCAGCAGATCCTTCAAGTCCTGTAATTTGCGAGGTGGAGCTGCCCTGGATTGGACTTGTCGGTCCAGCACATCCCACAGATGCTCAATCGGATTGAGATCTGGAGAATTTGGAGGCCAGAGGGCAACACCGTGCACACTTCATCATGTTCCTCAAACCATTCCCGAACAATGTGTGAGTGTGGCAGGGCGCATTATCTGCTGAAAGAGGCCACTGCCATCAGTGAATACCATTGCCATGAAGGGGTGTACCTGGTCTGCAACGATGTTTAGGTAGGTGACACATGTCAAATTGACGTCCACATGAATGGCCGGACCCAGGTTCCCAGCAGAACATTGCCCAGAGCATCACACTCCCTCCACAGGCTTGTTGTCTTCCCAGAGTGCATCCTGGTGTCATCACTTCCCAAGGTAAACGGTGCACACGTACACGGCCATCCACCTGATCTAAAAGAAAACAGGACTCATCGGACCAGGTGACCTTCTTCCACTGCTCCATGGTCCAGTTCCGACACTCGCGTGCCCATTGTAGGCGCTTTCGACTGTGGACAGGGTTTATCATGGGCACTCTGACCGGTCTGCGGCTACGCAGCCCCATACGCAGCAGGGTACGATGCACTGTGGATTGTGACACATTCCTCCCATAACCACGATTAAAATTTTATGTGACTTGTGCCACAGTAGACCTTCTGTCGGTTCAAACCAGACGGGATAGCCTTTGTTGCTCTCGCGCATCGATGAGCCTTGGGCGCCCAACACCCTGTTGCCGGTTTGTGGTTTGTCCCTCCTCGGACCACTGCCGGTTGGTACTCACCACTGCTGAACGGGAGCACCCCACAAGCCTTGCTGTTTCAGAGATGCTCTGACCCATTCTTCTGGCCATAACAATTTGGCCCTTGTCAAAGTCACTCAGGTCTTTACTCCTGCCCATTTCTCCTGCATCCAACACATCAACTTCAAGAACTGACTATTCACTTCACCTGTCAGTGGTCATAATGTTTTGGCTCATCAGTGTATGTCCATGCTCACATTTCACAAGATGGATTTAATTATTTTACTTTCACACAAGCCAGCCATGAAAGAAGTGCGTTTTTATTACAACAACAACAACAACAACAAGACAGCTGCATGTCCAAGCAGGCGAGAAGCCCCGCCTTCGCGGGTTTTGTTCTAGCAAGCCACGCCTGGAGGCTGATGATTGAGGGGCATGACGTCTGAAGGAAGAGGTTTTTGGTTTGGTTGGTTGGAGTTCGGTGTAAAGTACGCACGCAGTCGAGAGATGACAGAGCTCGGAGATGGCGTGTAAGATCAGGCATTACGGCTGGCTTTCCTTCGACGCATGAAGAAGACAGCATGAAGACGAGAATCGTGCCGAGACGAATTGTCTCACGTGGTGGAGCAAGACGCTGGTGACTCTTGGCTGGTCATGAGAGACAGACTTCGAAGCCTCATGTATATCACCAAAGGGAGCGGCTGCATCGTCGGGCGGGATTGACGAGGAAGCCGCACAGCAGTTGGTGAGCCTTGGCGTTGAATATGGCCTCACAAATTACCTCACGTACGTTTCCAGCCAAGAGAGTGGCTCGGTGCCCTTTTTGAGGCGCATTTTCCCACGTGGGCCGAAACGCCTCGATCCCAAAGTTCAGTAAAGATAATCTCTGGACCAAGCTAAGTGCCAGAATAAAGGGACAATTTGCTTTTCTTTTGTTTTCTACTTGGCTGTATCAAAGTCCGTGTGTAGAAGCGACTTGAATTTAGCCTTAATTTATTTCACGTATTTTTACATTCTGACTATTACCCTTGTAAATATTTCTATTTTCATTAAATCCCCATTTATTTTATGTTGCTGTGTCCGTGTATTTGTCATGGGGTTCGAGTATAAACCCCTTGTGCTATGTCTCCGTCGCTCTGCCAGTGCCGCCCAACCCCTCCCTCACACGCTATGGATCACGTGTCCGCCTCCTAAGGAAAACCGATCGTCTATCCGGGCCTGGTCGGTGGTAAAGGCCCTGTCACACCTTGACGATTTAGCCAACGTATGCCTCCGTATGCAAATTGGGCTAAAACGCTGGCACACGTCGAATACGTTATGGGTAAGTTTGTATACGTTAAGAGCACGCTGAAAAACACTCCCATACGTTGTAATACGCTGGCTTTCATCGTTGTACTTTGCGTTGTCCTCAATTTTAGCATGCTTGAAGTTTTACGACGTATGCCAGCGTATGACTCACATGTTCCGCTACGCTGGCCATAAGTTGTAGGCACGTTATGCGATCGTCGACACACGTTACTTGTAAGTACTCATAAGTCGAAACACGTCGAGGTAATGATTAGCATACCGAAACTTATTTATAACCTATGAGTAATGTGTTGTAGGCACGTTACACGATCGTTGACACACGTCGAGGCATGTTATGCGATCGTTGACACACGTCGAGGCACGTTACTTGTAAGTTACTCATAAGTCGAAACACGTCGAGGTAATGCTTAGCGTACCCAAAACTTATTTTAAACCTATGAGTAATGTGCTTTCAACCTATGTGTACGTACCCCAACGCATATTGACGTATGTAGAGTATTTGATTGATGTCTTCCGGACGACCACAGAACTTACTGAACGTGTTTCTAATTTACAGCTACCATATAATGGCGTATTGGCAGCGTTAAAAAAAAATTAAAAAACAACAAATAACTTCAGATATTTCGTCCTTGCCGTTACGTCACGTCCGATGCCTCTTCAGTTTGCTCGTCTTATTCTTAGTTCCTCCTCTGAATATTTTCTGTTTGAGGATATTGTCACGTCGACGTCGAAACTTAAAAGAAATGTCGAATATATTTAAATTTCGTGATAGACAAACAAAATAATAATAAAATAAAAAACAACAACAACAACTTCAAGTTTCGTCACGTGCCTCACGGAGCCAAGGAGAAAAAAATAAAATGTGCCTTGACGGAGAAAATAATTTCGGGTATGCTAACATTACCTCGACGTGTTTCGACTTATGAGTAACTTACAAGGAACTTGTGTCGACGTGTGTCAACAATCGCATAACGTGCCGACAACTTATTCCCAGCGTAGCGGAACGTGTGAGCCATACGGCAAGTACGTCGTAAATTTTTCAGCATGCTTGAAATTTCACGACGTACTAAACGTACCACGAAATATGACAGCATACTTCATCGTTTTCAGCGTGCTCTTAACGTATACACAACTTACCCATACCGTATTCGACGTGTGCCAGCGTTTTAGACACATTTTTCATAGGTCGGCATACGCTGGCTAAATCGTCAAGGTGTGACTGCGTGGTTGACACTTCCAATTCTCAGGCTGTTATATTTAAATCGGCGTGCGGCAGGTTTTTAACAGGCTATGCCACGAGTTCGTCGGCGATACGTGCAGCGCGCCATGCCTAAGTTAAACTATCGTTGGGCATAGGTTGTGAACGCCGACAATAGGCTAAGCATTCGTTGGTATAAGTTATCTATAAGACAACGAACGTTCTGTGCCCGTTACTAATATGTTATGCATACGACCAACACGTTATGAATACGACCAAAACTTTTTTAAAAACATCAAAATTTCAGCGTACGCCAACGTTTTACATACATTTTTATACGTTGCCATTGCTGGCTAAATCGTCAAGGTGTGACAGCGCCTTTACCGCCCGTCCACCACAATTGGGTCGGGAGGGATCAAACAAACGCCCAGACCGTGAACATATAAAGAAACATATTTAATCTTGTAATCCAAGTTGAGCAAAACTACATGCTTTGTTATCAGTTAATCTTGTTTTCCCATCTCAAGGCTGTGTGAGAGTGCATTTGAAGAGTTCAGATGCAAAAATAGATAAATCAATTTTTGTCATTTTCAGTAAATCAAGATTTTTTTTTTTATTGTGCTTTATTGGTATAAACTTGTCAATTCCAAAAAGGGTGACCCTAAATTGATGTAAGCAAAGTAACTGAAAGCCAGATTTTCAAAAATCTCCATAAATATATAATTTGATATTTTTCAGTTTGCTTTGCTCAAAAGCAGATAAATCCAAATCTGAACTTTTGCAAAGCAGACAAGTCGATAGCAAACTTTCTTTGGTATTGTTGTGGGCTGGGGTTCGGCGGCGATAAACGACCACCAGGGGGGGCAGTAGGGTCGTCTCCACCAAACACCCAGAATTTAGGTCGTAACTCTCGGATAAGTCCGAAAGGTCACGGGTCCCTTAGCGGACCGTGGTCGCCAATATTTCGACGGCGTGGGGTAGGGTTGATTGCAATATACCTAAGTACCACGTCATCTAACTACCGGGAAAACCACACCCTCGACGGATCTCGGGCAGAACGGGCCGTTTACTGAGCCCGATCTGGGTGTAAACCGAGCGGGGATTACCAAGATCCGTCGGTCCAAATGAACAATTTACGGCACGAACGGCCCTCCTAATTCCCAATACGCACCGTGCTATACCAATGAAAGAAAGTGACAGACGAGCTGGTACATTGAACAATTGGGGGTTTATTTACCATGGGGCAGGGGAGCACAAAGAGCAGAGTTAAAACCGAATATGAGAATGCAATTTACGAGGAACACAGGCACTTAACAGTTTCTACTTACAGACGGGGCCCACGGACCACCACACACACTCACACACACACACACACACAACAACACACACACACACACCACACACACACCCCCAAAAGAAATGGACCCCGTGGGTCCCATTCGGTCCTCCCACCGAGGAGGACAGTTCAGCTGGGGACCAGAGCCTGGCTGGGTACCTTCCCGCCTCATGCGGTCACACCGGACTCAACCACCACGGTGGGACTCGAACCCACGTTCCAAAATCCACGGGCCCACGACCCTGGCTGCTCGCCTCCACCCCACGATGAGCCACCGCGAAGGACCGCAGACCACTTCGCAGACCAAGCACGGCGAGGAGCCACCGTAAAGGAATCGGCCACGATCACTGCAGTACACTGGTCCTGACAACCACTCTACTCTCTTGCCAGGTCCGAGGGATTTCTTCCCCTCCCACTCGCCTCCTGATTGGACGAGGGGTTGTCAGGCGACCAGTGGCCTCCCCTCATTGTTCGGCCGAACACTCCATCTGGCTAAGGCGGAGCCGGCCCTGAGGTGATGAGCTTCCTGATTGGACAAGGGTTGGAGTCAGAGCTGAGGCGATGAGTGAAGAACGAAGGAGATTTGTTGGCATTGTGCGGCTTCAAGATGTAAAAAACCCTGACTATAAAAAAACCCGCAGCGCACACATGAAATTCCCATTAGACATAAGGGACGGGACCCTAACTATAAACACATACTTATCGAAATAACTGAACTGCGGGGACTGCTGACTGTCTGTGTGCACAAGGTTTCCAAATCCGTAACAGTATTAATGCCTCACAAAATTACCACGGATTTGATTATAATCACAAATGCAATATGAAATAGTATTTGAGACAAAACTACCCAAAGTTTAGGGGGGGGGGTTCCTCATATTCTGGCTTGTTGGTGATCACATTGTCATCAATATCATGAGAGCTACCCCTTGACGTAATAAAGATCGTCAGCAGACAGCGCAGACGCCACAGACACATCACTTATATTGGCGCATATGAAATGGCTGGGTTTTTACCGTCACCACTATGCTGTGCTTTCTTTGCCACAGCTCGAGCAGGATTGTCTGGAAGCCACTTCCTTTTATGCCCCAATGATGAGAGCAGCACAGGCTCCTCAATACTGTCAAATCTCTCCATTATTTTGAGAGAAATGTGCTCAGTTTTGGAGGTTTTTTTATTTTCGTATTTAGCAAGGCGAACGATCACTCGGAAGCTGACATATTGGACTCATGTGACCATAATGCTCCACGCTGACTGGCTATTAAAAGTGGATATATCAGTTTGTGCTAGCAAGAGGGCACGGCGTGTCTCGGTTTCTGCAACAAAATGTTGACTAACTGTACATAAAGCATGAGATATATCGAGTTTTGCAACAAAACGATTTGGAAATCGCAGAGAGCACTATGATCTCAATCACAGCTTGTTACCCTCGCCAAAGGAAGAGGGTATTACATTTGGGTCGGTTTGTTTGTCCGCACAGAACTTTCGTGTTTTTCTCCGCAACTGCTTGTCGGATCAAGACAAAATATTCACCATTGGTGCGACTACTCATGTAGAATGTTTTAATTATAATTATGATGTCATAGGTCACGTGGTGTGGCAACCATATTGGAAAAAACGCAAAAAACTTTGGACCTCGATCTCTGAAACCACACCAAGAAAAAAATTGAAACTTGGCATATAGCAAGTACTCCACAAGGGGAATGAGTTTGCTTTTTTATTTTTTATTTATTACGTCATAGGTACCCTCGTTATGACGTCATAATTGCATATGTAGAACGCCACATCCGATCAGTATGAAAAATTTTGAGGGTCATCTAGGGATAAAATGGTCCACAGAAAAACTTTTCATTATGCCATCGGTCAAATAATTTGGCAGCCATATTGTTAAAAAAAATAAAATAATAATAACCGTCAAAAATCTTCTTTGAAGTGGCTGAACAAATCGAGGCGAAACTACACGTATGACCGCCTGTCCATGAGGAACAAAAGGTTCACACATGAGATCATTGGCCACATGGTTGGCAGCCATATTATGCTAAAACCGATAAAAATACACCACTCAAAAGAAGTCCTGGTGAGGGTCTACAATCTCTGATTGCTCTTTTTCTTGTTTGGTATAGTTTTGGCAGGAATGGCGATTATCAGTTTTTGTGTGTGAACTCTTCATTTGGTTTTCCAGTCTGGCTGAAATCCTTAGAGAGCTGGAGAATGCTAAATTTAGAGCATAGCATCCTTCAGATATGAACTTTAAGCCAGTTGTAAATTTTGACCCTTTTGTTCATTTGCTCCGATGAAGGGTTAGCGCTCAAAACGTCAACTTCTCCTTGCTTCTCATGCCAGTTAGCATTCCTCAATCAACGTCCTGTTGATTTCATCCATTGTTCAACAAATAACAGCTCTTGTATTACTCATTTGCTTTATAATTTTCATGAAACATGTGTTTTTTAACAGACATTTACATATTTCTCCTTGACAGGTACAGATGGTGATGTGCATTTTTCCATCCATGAGAGATGACCGCTATCATGCTGTGAAGCGTCTTTGCTGCATACAGCAACCCGTGCCATCTCAGGTATTCTTAGATGAGTATTTTTTGTATTCAGGTAAACTGCCACGGTTTTCTTAGTCCCCGTTGGACTTTGTCCGAAACGGGCTTATGGATTTGGTCTCAATTTTTGTGTGTGCATGTGTGCATCCACAACCATATCTCGGACATGTATGGACTGATTTATTCGTACTTGGCATACAGACAGCAAATGGTGGTATACATACGCACATCATTTTGTTTCGCTATGCGATCAAAGACAGCCGACATTCTAGTTGTCAAAAAAAAAACACGATGTCGAACACGTCCTCAACCATTTTTCGGACATGCATTTGCTGATCTCGTTCAAACTTGGGACACAGATGAAGGATGGTTTACATATGCACGTCATTTCTTTTTGCGATCAGATCCAAAATGGCCGACTGAATTCCCTTGTACTATGCACGCTCCCATTTAACTCTACCTTCAATACCTCTCTACATCCCCACTACATGTTCATTGTCTCCACCGAAACGGTCCCTATTGTCGCTCTCGATCCCTAAATTTATCCTAGCCCTCCCTCATGGTCACTGCTTCGGTACCCACATAGAGTCTACCATCACTGGCACCCCCATGTGGGCTTAACAATGCCATTCCCCTGAGGCTCGTGCTCCTGGGCCCCCTGGAGGTAACCATTGCTGGCCCCCCAAGTGGGCCTAACTATCATACCCCTTAGACTATTGCTCCTGAGCCCCCATGTGTGGGGCGGTTACAACACTGTGCTCCACACATGGGCGTTACTGTCACTGTCTCTTACCCCTACTATAATGAGCTCTCTGTGTCCACGGAGGTGCTCAGTCATATGTCTGTCGCCAACCAATTTTTTTTTTTTCAATTTTCCACTGGGCATTAGGGTTTTCCCACGTGGAACCAAGCCGTGCTCGCCACACCCACTGTTCATGCCGGGTGTACCGTGCATATTGTACACCTGGTTCCCATGGAAATTTTTTTACAGCCAAATTCCTTTTGTTTCGCCGTCCGTGCTCCAGTGATTTATGTGTCACGGAGCGTTTACACACCGGCCCCTCAGAATTTGTCACTAAACCAAGCAATCGTCCGTGCTTGGGCGGTTTGCGAAGCACGGATCGTGCACACTCCTGGACGTGCCATGCAAGTGTACCTCGCTGGGCCGGCGTGGATCCCAAATCCATGATGATTTTCCCACGCTCGAGACCAGAACACATCCGCATTTTTATTTGTTGCTCGTAGAGGGCTCACTCCCCCCATCAGTTAAGCTGTCCTGCGTGTCAGTGCATGTCCTGCGCTCTTACATTAGCTCATACACTCCACACTACTCGTTCCTGGCACGCACTCCATTACATTTACACTCCGCACATTGGGCACTCCAAGAAACCCCGGGTCCTTTATTCCCCCCAAGCTCGACACACACCCAATTGCATCATGCACGTGCCTGGTCTCACCGTGACTCACCTCCACTGTACTCACCTCCTTCCGGATCGTCTCAAGGACCTGTATCCTCTTCGCTTGATCTTTGAGCACTTTATCACGCTGTAAATATATCATGTACATGCATTCTATCATCTTCTCCCTTACTCCACCACCTGTTTCTATATGTTTTGCTTTAATTTCAATAATCTCGATTTTTACCTCATCCACCTCCTCTTTTAACTTCATTAATTCCCGATGCGCCCCTTGTATTTCCCCCCTCAAACGTCACCTTCGTTGTTTGTATTTGTGTTTTCATTTCCTGTTCCTTTGTTCCCATCGTCTGTCACCTCCTCTACTCTCTTCGTCAGTTTCTCGTGTACCATTTTACATTCTTTTTTAATTGCAGTCATCTCTCTTGTTGTTTCCTTCTGGGCGGCTCTTAACTCCTTTATCGCCCCTGTATTCTTCTCCATTTATTTCTTCAATTCATTCTGTCCTGTCATCAGTCTGACCTCCTTCGTTATCTTCCCAATCTCTCCCATCAGTCTGGCCTCCATCTCCCTCACTTCTTCCCGGACACCGATCCTACACTCCCTTACCTCCTCTGGTACAGCCGCCATTTCTCTGCCCATCACTTCACTCATCTCCCTTTTTATTATCCCCCGCCGCGTGGCGGAAGGGGGATATTGTTGTCACCCGGGTCGTCCGTCCAGCTGGCTGGGCGTCAACATTTATAGCTGTGAGTGCGATAACTCATAAACTGTTCGCCATATTGATTTGAAATTTGGGTCACACATGTACCACCTGAAAAGGAAGAAGCCTATTGATTTTGGGCGTGGCCGTATCCAAGATGGCCGACTGGGGCGGCCATCTTGAAAAAGATGTTTTTTGTAATAAATGGAAAACCGCTTATCTGATTTCAATTATTTTTCAATGGCGGTTGATTTTGGGCATGACCGACTGGGGTGGCCATCTTGAAAAAAATGTTTTTTGTAATAAATGGAAAACCGCTTATCTGATTTCAATTATTTTTCAATGGCGGGGGATTCCCCATCTCTGATGGTATATTTTAATCACCCATCACGTCCATTTTTCTGCTGTTTTCGTCCATTTTTCTGCTGTTTTCGTCCATTTTTCTGCTCATCGCTTCCATTCTTCGCTCATCGCGTCCATTCTCCTGCTGTTGTTTTGGTCCATCATAGTTATTTGTGCCTTGTTTTCTTCGCTTAGCATAATTATTTGTGCCATGAATTGCCTGCCGCATGAACAACGACGTGTCATTCTCGGGCTGCACTGGCTGCGATAACCCGGCGTTCTGCACTATCGGCGCTGCATTTTCCTGAGGCCGAGGGTGGAAATTATCTTCCATCTCTCCCATTGCTTCCTCTTCACCCTCCATTGTGACTTGATGTGGGTCCTGGATTGATATTTACATCATATTCCTTATCCATATTTACATCGTCCACATGGCCCACCAGACCTGCCCGTGTTGGTCCGCCATTGTCCGCACCAATAAATTTAACCCAAATTTGCCTAACAGCTCTGAATTTTGAGGTGCGTGAAGGGCACCACAGGTCGACTACCTGACACCAATTTATTGATCAAGGGGTTTGGAAAATCTCCCACTCCCGGACACCAGTTTGTTACTGCCATGGGTACCAAGTGTATTATGAGGGGGTTTAATCCCCGTTTGTCCTCGGAAGAGCCGGACATGGGGCCACCGCTCACGATTAACTTCGTGATACGGTGGGTTGCTTTAGAACCACGAACGCCAATCAATTAACCATGAGTTCCAATGTCCACCATCTAATTTTGCCGTTTAACTCAAGGTCACGTGGTTTCCTGAACGGGGAGTGCGCCCTCGGCAAAGCACCAATCTTATCTTGATTAGATCTTAATTAGGGCGGCCGAGCGTTTAACCGCTGGTGTGTGCCGACTATTACAGGTCAATTTGTGTGGTAATTACCTCCCAGTCTGTCTGGGTTTGGACAATGCTGGATCAATGGAAGGAAAGGACAAGCACGGACAGGTTGGAACGTCAACAAAACAATTTATTAATAAAGAAAATAAATAAATTAAAAATCAATTAAAATAATCATAAGCAAATAAATAACCAATCAGGCACGAAGAGAAAAAGGGACAAAGAGCAGATGCTAATCTCTATGCCTTACTTAACAATTAAACACGAGACAAGGGCACCCAGCAGATCATTCAGGGGGGAAGAGAAATTCAGTCTCGCTCACCAAATGGAAGTCGTCGTACGTCAAATGAAAACGTGCTGAAATGTGTGAGTGTGCCTTGTCTGTTGCCAGCGCCCAGCCTTGCTGTGCACCCACTCGAGAACAGGCTTGAACGCCAATCAACGTCACGTCGTCACCCCCAGGAACTAGGTACGCCAAGAGCAGGTTTCGAGCAGAATGATCATTAACGGTCCGAGCGTCAGCCACCAGGAGCCACAACCGACGGACAGCTGTTAGAAGCTGTGAGAAACCGGACGGCTGCAAGGCCGTCACCAACTGACGCCAGCTCACTGGCGCCAACTGACTGGTGCGGACTGACCGGTAAAGCCGTCTGACTGATTGTCGCAAAACTGATCGTCGCCAACTGACTCTCAAACTGACTAGTCCGACTGACTCCTAAAGCCGTCTGACTGACGCCGACTTACTGATTGTCGACTGACTGGAAAAGCCATCTGACTGATGCCAACTGACTCTCAAAGCCGCCGCCATCTGACTGGTCAAGAACGGACCTCTCGTCCTCTTTTTTATAGGTGGCCCGTCTGGGCAGGCGCAGACTCCAGCCAAATCCACCCCACCCCATTTGTTAATCGTTGCCCATGACAACCCACCCGTCCCGCGACTATTACTGGCCTATGACGCCATGCCTGTGGTGCTGGACAAACGGAAGAAAGCAGCCATTTGTCAGGATTACCGAGCGAAAACGTGAAGCACTCATAAAACGTCAACAACAATTATCACCTCAATGTTCAGCCCGATATGAAAAAGAGCCAGTTAGTGTCCATAGAGCTGCTGAACGGGGTGTCAAACGTCGATGGAAAAAGGCGGGTGTCGGCGTCGGTGAAAGAAGTGAGTGTCAACATCGATGGAAAAAGGTGGGTGTCGAGCCTCCGTTGGACTAACGGCTATCTCACGTGCATGAATGTGTCTGTCGTAAAGAGAAAAAAGGAGCTTTCCATAAGAGGAGGAATCTATTCTTTACCCTTCTCAATGCATCAAAGTTAGAATCCCACCAGACATGGGGATAGGTCTATCCTGGACATGCATTTAGGGAAATAACTATCTGAGGACCTGGATGTTCTGTAGTATCCATATTGTCCATATTTGTATCCATATTAAAGTTTGTTTGTATCCATATTAAAGTTCTCTAGTTCCAAACATCTGTTTACATATATATATATATATATATATATATATATATATATATATATATATATATATAT
>CM068957.1:81609729-81619877 GCA_035128595.1 Eptatretus atami | reverse complement strand
TGAGTTCCGTTTTGTATGTCCATCGATGTTGACACTCATTCTTTCACCGACGCCGACACCCGCCTTTTCCATCGACGTTTGACACCCCGTTCAGCAGCTCTATGGACACTAACTGGCTCTTTTTCATATCAGGCTGAACATTGAGGTGATAATTGTTGTTGACGTTTTATGAGTGCTTCACGTTTTCGCTCGGTAATTCTGACAAATGGCTGCTTTCTTCCGTTTGTCCAGCACCACAGGCATGGCGTCATAGGCCGATATAGTCGCGGGACGGGTGGGTTGTCATGGGCAACGATTAACAAATGGGGTGGGTGGATTTGGCTGGAGTCTGCGCCTGCCCAGACGGGCCACCTATAAAAACAGGACGAGAGGTCCGTTCTTGACCAGTCAGATGGCGGCGGCTTTGAGACAGTTGGCATCAGTCAGATGGCTTTTCCAGTCAGTCGACAATCAGTAAGTCGGCGTCAGTCAGACGGCTTTAGGAGTCAGTCGGACTAGTCAGTTTCAGAGTCAGTTGGCGACGATCAGTTTTGCGACAATCAGTCAGACGGCTTACCGGTCAGTCCGCACCAGTCAGTTGGCGCCAGTGAGCTGGCGTCAGTTGGTGACGGCCTTGCAACCTTCCGGTTTCTCACAGCTTCTAACAGCTGTCCGTCGTGTGGGTCCTGGTGGCTGACGCTCGGACGTTAATGATCATTCTGCTCGAAACCTGCTCTTGGCGTACCTAGTTCCTGGGGTGACGACGTGACGTTGATTGGCGTTCAAGCCTGTTCTCGAGTGGGTGCACAGCAAGGCTGGGCGCTGGCAACGGACAAGGCACGCTCACACATTTCAGCACGTTTTCATTGACGTACGACGACTTCCATTTGGTGAGCGAGACTGAATTTCTCTTCCCCCCTGAATGATCTGCTGGGTGCCCTTGTCTCGTGTTTAATTGTTAAGTAAGGCATAGAGATTAGCATCTGCTCTTTGTCCCTTTTTCTCTTCGTGCCTGATTGGTTATTTATTTGCTTATGATTATTTTAATTGATTTTTAATTTATTTATTTTCTTATAATAAATTGTTTTGTTGACGTTCCAACCTGTCCGTGCTTGTCCTTTCCTTCCATTGATCCAGCATTGTCCAAACCCAGATAGACTGGAGGTAATTACCACACAAATTGACCTGTAATAGTCGGCACACACCAGCGGTTAAACGCTCGGCCGCCCTAATTAAGATCTAATCAAGATAAGATTGGTGCTTTGCCGAGGGCGCACTCCCCGTTCAGGAAACCACGTGACCTGAGTTAAACGGCAAAATTAGATGGTGGACATTGGAACTCATGGTTAATTGATTGGCGTTCGTGGTTCTAAAGCAACCCACCGTATCACGAAGTTAATCGTGAGCGGTGCCCCATGTCCGGCTCTTCCGAGGACAAACGGAGATTAAACCCCTCATAATACACTTGGTACCCATGGCAGTAAAAAACTGTGTGCCGGAGTGGAGATTTTCCAAACCCCTTGATCAATAAATTGGTGTCAGGTAGTCGACCTGTGGTGCCCTTCACGCACCTCAAAATTCAGAGCTGTTAGGCAAATTTGGGTATAATTTATTGGTGCGGACAATGGCCGACCAACACGGGCAGGTCTGGTGGGCCATGTGGACGATGTAAATATGGATAAGGAATATGATGTAAATATCAATCCAGGACCCACATCAAGTCACAATGGAGGTGAAGAGGAAGCAATGGGAGAGATGGAAGATAATTTCCACCCTCGGCCTCAGGAAAATGCAGCGCCGATAGTGCAGAACGCCGGGTTATCGCAGCCAGTGCAGCCCGAGAATGACACGTCGTTGTTCATGCGGCAGGCAATATTGGCACAAATAATTATGATAAGCGAAGAAAACAAGGCACAAATAACTATGATGGACCAAAACAACAGCAGGAGAATGGACGCGATGAGCGAAGAAACAAAACAAATAACTATGATGGACCAAAACAACAGCAGAGAATGGAAGCGATGAGCAGAAAAATGGACGAAAACAGCAGAAAAATGGACGAAAACAGCAGAAAAATGGACGTGATGGGTGATTAAAATATACCATCAGAGATGGGGAATCCCCGCCATTGAAAAAAATATTGAAATCAGATAAGCGGTTTTCCATTTATTACAAAAAACATTTTTTTCAAGATGGCCCCCAGTCGGCATGCCCAAAATAACACGCATTGAAAAATAATTGAAATCAAGATAAGCGGTTTTCCATTTATTACAAAAAACATCTTTTTCAAGATGGCCGCCCCAGTCGGATCTTGGATACGGCCACGCCCAAAATCAATAGGCTTCTTCCTTTTCAGGTGTACATGTGTGACCCAAATTTCAAATCGATATGGCGAACAGTTTATGATTATCGCACTCACAGCTATAAATGTGGCCCAGCCAGCCGACGGACGACCCGGTGACAACAATATCCCCTTCCGCCACGCGGCGGGGGATAATAAAAAAGAATGAGTGAAGTGATGGGCAGAGAAATGGCGGCTGTACCAGAGGAGGTAAGGAGTGTAGGATCGGTGTCCGGAAGAAGTGAGGGAGATGGAGGCCAGACTGATGGAGAGATTGGGAAGATAACGAAGGAGGTCAGACTGATGACAGGACAGAATGAATTGAAGAAATAAATGGAGAAGAATACAGGGGCGATAAAGGAGTTAAGAGCCGCCCAGAAGGAAACAACAAGAGAGATGACTGCAATTAAAAAAGAATGTAAAATGGTACACGAGAAACTGACGAAAGAGAGAGAGAGGTGACAGACGATGGGAACAAAGGAACAGGAAATGAAAACACAAAAAACAACGAAGGTGACGTTTGGACATGTCGTTTGAACGTCAAAAAAATTGGGGTCTCCAAGGGGGGTTGCCCCCCAAAAGAGGTATTTGCTTTCTTCTCAGAAACTACACACACAATTTTAATGAAACTTGACCACAACCTTCATCACCCGTGATGTACCAAAGATTGTTCACACCATTAAAAAAAATCAGGGTCTAGGGGGCTGCGGGTGGAGGGGAGTTGCCCCCCAAAAGAGGTATTTGCTCTCTTCTCTGAAACCACACACAATTTTGATGAAACTTGACCGAAAAACTTTATCACCCGTTATGTACCAAAGTTTGTTCATGGCATGAAAAATAATTCATAGTTATTTACTCTCTTCTCCATTACATATTTTTTGGGTCAGCTGCACCTACCAGTGGTTCCCTGGTTATCTTATTTAGCCACTACCAGGTGAGCGCCCAGGGGTATTGCCCATCTGTTTTCAATAGTAACGTGTTTATTTCTGGCTGCCGTCGATCTTCCTCGATATCTTCTCAAAGTCCAGGAAACGAAGCCCCGCTTTCCCATTGGTCCTTGGTTTCCACGATCGCAGTTTCAACTATCGTGAAATTTTCCAGGAATCTAACCCCTGTGATATTGGAGGGTTTCCTGTGTATCACGATATCTCAAAAAGTTATGGATGGATTTGGACGAAACTTGGTGGACAGGTTGCGTGTGTGAGAGACTAATTGATTTGATTTTGTTTAAGGTCCGGATGCAGATCTAGCCTATCACTGGATTACAAAACGTAAACCTTTCTGCCTGGCATAGGTATGCGCACTACCGAGTGCCGTGCTATTTGGTTCTGACATCCTGTTCACGGAAATGGTCACTGAGTCTTCACCCCGTCTCATCGTCATATAGCTTATTGCAGAGGGTGCAAATTAATAACACAGTACAGTAAACCCTCGCTGTCCGTCGGGGTTACGTTCCTCTAAACTTCCGTGAACGGCGAAATTACGAACGGCGAACAGCTTATAATATGCAAGTCAATGATATACATTTCAGTATCCCCAAATAAGTCCAAAAATCATAAATAAATAATAATAGAAAAGACATTTAATTGAAAAATATGAACAATTGAGTAAAATACGATAAAATAAGTAAGATTTACCATCAATATGAAGGCTTTTCTGCTTGGAGTACTGTTGGTGGGTATCCTCGGTCAGTTCTGTTTGAACATAGCCATGGCAAGGAGATAGCCGATCAATCTCCCAGGAGCGACCCACACATCCCTCACATCTATTATATTGTGCTCTTGCTTTTGTGGAGATATATTATGTTGATCTCGCCCTAATTTTATCATTACACTGACGATTGTAACGAATATTGGACTCATTGATGTTGTAGTCTTTTGCCAACACAGTACCACGTGCACCACTCTCAAGTCGATGTAATAGTTTCACTTTTTCCACTGTCATCACTTTCTTCACTTTTTAGGTCATCTCTACCGAGATGACCTAATAAAGCCGGAACCAAATGTCCATACCGTCCGTCCGTCAACAATTTTTCTTTCCGATCTTGATGAAACTTAGTATGTGGGTGAGGTCGATGAGTGTTGCACAACGATATAACTTTTGTCCGGGTTCAGGTCAGGGACGAGTCACGAGGTCACGTAAGTTATAAAAATCGCCATTTTCAAAACCTATCTCGTCTGCCATTCTACAAGATATTCGGCACTGTTTATTGATTATGATAGTAAAAAATATTATCTTGTATCTAACCGGACAGATTTTGGAATTTCCGTCCCGTTTGCCGCCACGTAACCTGGAAGATGGTCAAAAACACCTCCCGGTACAAAGAAAACTTTTTACTTCCGATCTTGATGAAATTTGGTATGTCGATAGAGGTCGATGAGTGATACCCAACGACATATTTTTTTCCCGGATTTGAGGTCAGGGTCAAGGTCCACGAAAGTTGTGAAAGTCGCCATTTTCAAAACCTATCTAGTCTGTCATTTTAGGAGATATCTGGCAACGGTTCATCGATTATGAGAGTAAAAAACATTATCGAGATGACCGTCACCCCCACACGGGGGTAATTTTTTATTTTGCTCTCAGCAGATGCACCACTTAATGGACGTTTTGGACCCATGATTAAATAACAAGATACAAAGTTTTATCACAATAAAATACCGCACCCACACCAACTGCCAAGCAGCCAGAAGACAATGGTGCGGCAGATGCTGGAAGACATGGCGGTGCGGCAGATTCCGGAAAATGCGGAATGTAGATTTTCATATTGTTATATTTTCCGGCGATACGGTACAATTATAATTTAACACGTCATGTTAAATGAAGGAAAATATTGTTATCCAAACACTGAAAGTTAAAATACTTATGAAATACGAACGAGTTCAGGGTGGGCGGGGTTTATTTTGTCAGCGCTGGGAGGATGTTCCTGGAAGACGCAGAAGGCAACTTTTTCTATTTCCCGGCGATACAGTACAGTTATGCTTTAACAGGTAATGTTAAATGAAGGGAAATATTGTTATCCAACCATTGAAAGTGTTAAATAGAAACACTTATGAAAACTTATGGAGTTTGAGGTGGGAGGAGAGCATTTTTTCCACGGATACGCGGGAGTATCGGCATCGACGGAGAGAGAAAGGATGTCTCAAAGGTAAGCACGGATGGCGAGGGTTGACTGTTCATGTTTGTTTGGTTCAGGTGTAGTTGAAGTTATCAGTGACTGATAACTTTGGTCCAGTTAACTATGTGCACGCCTTGATCGAACTTTCGTGCTCGCAGAAGCGTTGTAACCTGCATTACAACGCTTCTGTGAGCCCCTAAAATCCTGATCAGAGGTGGGAGGGGTATGTTCCTTTGCGCAGAAAGTGCCACAGACAACCATCACGTTTTATTGAAATCGCAGGTGCTTGTGGGGAAATTGAGCCGGTTTCAGAATTGTTTTGTTGCAACCTTAGTATTTCTTAGGATGATATTCTTGACTGGGAAGTTGCTGGAATGATTTTCATTGTTCATTGAAACAATTTTTGAATGTTCTCACATTATACTGTTGTTTTGGTGAAATCTTTGTTGTTTAATGGTTTTGATGGATATTTTTGTTTTTAAACAGGTGGTTCAAACCCGAACAATTAGTAACCCCAAGAGAGTTCGGAGTGTGGCACAGAAAGTGGTCTTGCAAATGAATTGCAAGATGGGTGGAGTGCTGTGGTCTGTGAACATCCCTCTGGTGCGTATAGTTTTGTTGATCTCCTTTTTTTCAGTTACCCGTGACATTGTGAAATGATAAATGTGAAAGGGCTCACCAAGGAGGTTTTGAAATTAGGCAAAAATCCCAAGATAAAAAATTGTAATATACATCATTCTCTTTCTTCATCTCTACTCACCTGGGCTCCTTTCAGACTATTAAAACAACTAATCCATAGAAATTCATTCTCTGCCAATCTGCAATATTTACAATTCAAAAGTGGATTAATTTTCGTTAAAATGTGAAAAATCGTTTTAGTATACTGTCGGACCCTGACATTTGCGGTTCTGTTATTCGCGGACCCTGCTTATTCGTGGTTCATAAAACGTGACCTGCTTCGCATATTCGTGGATTTTCACAGGCATATTCAAGGTTTTTCTGACCTGTTTCTCCATTTGCTGCCCTGTGCTTCATATATTTGCAGTTTTTCACAGGATTTTTGATTTTGCCTTATGAATCATGAACCACCAGGAGCCTATCCCCCTTTTTCCCATTGAAACAATGCTATCCCCCGTTCTCACATTGAAAAAAATTCCATTGAAGAGAGATGTTGACTTTCACAAGCACATGATAGATCAGATGAACCAATTCGAGCAGAGGAGGAGCAGGAGACATTTGCGAGAAAGTTAGTCATCACCAAGTCCAGAAGGGAGGATTTGCCATTTGGAGAAATCTGGGTGGGAAAGTTCATAGATTGAGTCATTCCCATGGTATCACAGAAGTCTTTGCTGAAGTGCCATTGTTGGTGAGAGAGATACAACACCCATCCAATTTGCAAGGTGACGATGGATAACACCACATATTAGGAAGAGAGAATTGTGATGAGTGGATAAAAGTTTGTCTATGCTGTCTGAGAGATGTAGATGGAGTCGTCACTGTTCGGGGTACAGTACAACACACTAATGAAGAAGAGGTAGGAGTGGAGGGGAAGTTGTAGCCAGAGGTACTCCTGGGTGGGGGCAGGGATGGTGGTTTGGGAGAAGGTCCACAGCACTAGCCACGTTTGCCGCTGAATTAATACCAGGTGGGGTTGACTCAGCCTGTTAACCTTCCTTGGTCGGCAAAATGAGTACCGGTGTATTGGTATAGGAGCACAGCATCAGCAGCACAGCCGTGCCCCCCCAAAAATAATAGCTACCCGGCAGCCAAGCTGCCATACGCAAAAAGAAGGTCAATACAGGGGCAGTGAGAAATTGAGTTCTTGACGTAAAGTGCAACTCCGCCGATGGGTGTGGTTCAAGCCTATCAAATCGGAGGAGACAGTAACTGAGGATAAACACTAGACACGACAATACACGACAAGATAGACACGACAAGGAGTCGGGGACATCCTGCGGGAGGAAGGATTCTGTGAAGCAGATGATGTCTGGTTTATCTAAAGTGGCCTGGTTTGAAAGATCTGTCAGGTTGGAGCGGAGGCCTTGGATGTTTGAGATCCACACAGTTATATAAATTAAACACAGGCGGAGGAATTGGGATGGTGCAGGATGGGGTGAGGCTTTGGGGCAAGTCGGGTGGGAGCTTTAGGGAGGGGGTGGTGAAATGGGGAAGGTTTGAGTGATAGGTGTGGGGGAAAGCTTTACAGGGTGTGGGGAATGGTTTGATTGAGTTGTGTAGGGGAGGTTCAAGTGTTTAGGTGCATGGGAAGGTGAAGGTTTGTGTGTATGGAGTGTGGGGGATGTTTGAGTGCGTGTGTGTGAGTTGCGGGGGAAGTTTTAGACGGTGAGATGAGGGGAAGCATTTAGGGTGAGGGGGAGCATTAAGAGGGCAGCGTCAGGAAGTGGCAAAGGGGGAGGGGTTCAGTTGGTTCATGTTGCACCAACATCTCATTCTACTCGCAGTGGGGAATAATGGATTGTAAGGATGATGTTATGGGTGAAGTAGTTGACCAGCCATAAATGTTTTAATCAAAATCCTTGTTTCCCAATTGAGCTTTTGTCATCAAATCTTCACCAAACCTTTATTATAAGATTGTGGAGAACGCAAATTAATAAAATGTACGTTTTTTTTTGTTTTTTTTAACTCGTTTTCGTCAAGTATAGTTCAAGTACAAAGCAGATGGGTTTTGCATTTTGAGATGCTTCTAGTTTTATCCGTCGTTTTTATTTTCATTACACTTTCACTGACTCATGTCGATCATACCTCTTCTTCTCTTGACCTCTTAAAACCAAACTTTGTTCTTGGACATTGCATATCGAGGACAAGTGCCACAGTGTATTAGCGTAGGTACATTTATGCTCCTAACCAAAAGAGCAATAAATGTTTGAGGGTTTTATTGTTTTTGGTTTTTTTATTATTATTATTTTCTTCATTGAAATGTGTTCATATTTTTGGGGTGAAGAGGACCGTAACACCGGTGCGTACACTCCATTTAAATAAGTATGAAGTCGGTGTGGGCCAAAACCTAAGTTGTGGCGAAAACAAAATGGCTGTCTGTAACGAGCAGGCAAATTGGCAACAATGCTCGTCTACAAATTATCACATACGGGTTTAAATGGCTATGATGATGTCCGTGACCACCATTGACCAAGCTTCTACATGTTTTCGCATCGACAAAATCAGATATTTCGCTGTTGCTGTGGTATGTTGCACCATCGTAAAACGATAGACTGTGGGTGGACTTGGCTCCCATAAACATGCTTATCGAAGATGTCACAAACATGTTCAATCGGATTTAACTCAGAAGATCGTCCAGGTTAATCCATGCAAGTCGTGTTGTGGTGCCGATGTATAGCATTGACCAAATTTGCCTGGTATTGATGGTCTTTGTCATCCAAAAATACGGTGCTTGGTCCTTGCTGTTGGACCGGAAGAGTGACACAAGGCTCATCTCATCCCTGTTTGTGAAAACATTCATCATTACCCCCCTGAATCGTGACAAGGCCATTTATTTGGCCTGTTTGAATGGTAACCCATATTATCAGGCTGCCCGTACCTAACCAATTATGCTCTCTAATAACATGATTAGCAAATCGCTCACGACCTCGTCTCCAGACGTTAACACATCCATCGTTTTAAGTCTAGGCAGAATCTCGGTGCATCTCTGAAAGCCAACATGGCGTCAATGGTTCACCCTCCAGTTGTGATGTTTTACCCTTCGCTGCATATGCTTCCTTCAGTGGGTTTGCAGTATTTATGAGTTTCCGATGAAACTAACACCATCCCACAAACTCGTAATTTCTTGGGTATTGGTGATGCGTGCTATTATCTCAGGCCAACATTTCGACTTCAGACTGGTCTTTATTAGTGACTTGTTTTGTGGCAAAATTGACTCGTCTCAACCGTGGCCTTTTTATGTTTTTGACAGAAATCGCTCATGATTGTGGGACTCGATGTTTACCATGACACTACAAAAAGAATGTGCTCGGTGGCAGGTGTGGTTGCCAGCTTGAACAGGTGATGCATTGCACTCTTGCAAAATTTCACAAACATTATTTTGTACTGTTTGAGCTTTTTACATTCGATGTTTTTTCTTTTTGTGTGGGAGTGGAGGGAGAAGGGGGGTTGTGGGTGGCAGTAGGCTCGAATATTGAACAAAAAATATCATTTAATATCCTCTATTCTTTGGGATTAGTGTAGGACTTTTCAGAAATTTTTCACTTGCCATAATTACGAGGTCCGTCTAAAAAGTAACGGGACTGAGCCTACTTGTGTGCTCCTCTACACAACTTGAATGAACGGGTTGCATCACAGTCTTTCACAACATTCCAGCATAATATATGATTGGTGATGGTTGACTGCGCTCATTGTGTGATTATTTACAGGTCGTGCTTTACACGTTGTCCCATCTGAGTCATCGCGCTATGAGTTGTGAGCAGAGAGCCAATCTGAAGTTTCTTGCCAAGTTTGGCAAAACACCTTCTGAATCCTTTGGCAAATGCATGCAGCAAGTCTACGGGGAAGAAACGATGTCACGTACATGTGCATTTGAATGGCACAAGAGGTTCAAAGAGGTTGAAGACGATCCACGGTCTGGAAGACCTTCAACGAGCAGAATGGTGGAAACATCGAGCGTGTGAAGCAGATGGTGCGTGCAGACCGTCGACTCACGGTGCGGATGATTGCTGAGGAACTTTCCATCAACAAGGACAC
>CM068957.1:81589661-81609308 GCA_035128595.1 Eptatretus atami | reverse complement strand
ATGGACAAGTGTGTGAGACTGGAGGGAAACTATTTTGAAGGGGACAAGCTGTGATTTCAGTATATTTTTTTGGAATAAAATTTCTGTGAAGTCAGTCCTGTTACTTTTTCGATTGACCTCATATGTCCACTCATATTCTTTTCTCCATTCCTTTTAAGATCTTCTCGTGAAATCCCGTATTCCTGATGTCTTTCACTCGCTCTCCTCTTGTACTCACCTGCACGTTGTTTGTCAGTTTTCCCTGTCTGCTGCCAAGTCTCTTGTCAACTTATTCCCAATGCTCTATTCCTACTCTTCCAGTTCCTCCCTGTTCCATTGCTGATGTATAATCATTTAATTGATTGTAGAATTGTGTGAATGAATGCAAGTGTGAATTACAAGTCTGAAGACGACGATGGTTGTCCGGAGGGGTCTTATGACATGTAAGTGTTTTCAGAAGTAAGATGAGACAAGTGATAATGTTTGACCAAGTTATAAAAATGATCAACATGATGTGGTACGAGTGACAGGTTATAAGCTGCAAAATGTCGAAACCCGGTTTCGTTCAACAACTTTCAAAATTTGACCTTTGCATAACCTTTAAAGGTCACAAAACAATGTTGTGGATTAAAATAAGGAAACAGGATACGTGCTATAGCTTATTGGAGTTAGTTCGTCGAAGAAGGTCGAAAACCCGGTTCGATTCCCACAACTTTGAAATTTGACCTTTGTGACCTTTAAAGGTCAAAGGTCAAGGATTATGACCTTTGGTGCAAAACTTCCTCTGGAACATCCAGGAACAATATAATGTCATATAGGCTATATGGCATTTCGCACTCATCGGATTATCCATACTTTGATAGAATCAGCGTAAAAACAAACTTGAAGGGGCGCACGGGCAAGGTGTTCGAGATAGAGCAAAATGGTTTCAAGACTTTAGGTGGGGAATGACCTCAAGATTATGCATAAAAAATATTGTCATCCTAGCTCTCAAAGTTTGGGCGGTCGTATGATTTGTATGTCAAATTTGAAATTTTCTAAGTTTGTGACCTTTGTCACCTTGACCTTGGGACGAAAATGAAAAATCGAGCTCCGTGGGGCTATGCAGGTGCCATTGGGCTAACCAAATACAAAACCCTGCCAGATTCAACAAACCCCTCAGAGAAGATGGATTTTTATGTCAAAATCGCAATTTTCTAAGTTCGTGACCTTGTGACCTTGACCTTGGGACGAAAAAAAAATCGAGCTCTGTGGGCTATGCAGGTGCCATTGGGCTAAAGGGGCTGTCACACTTGACGATTTAGCGAACGTATGCCGTTTTTTTTACAAATTTGCCGAATAGCGCTGGCACAGTCGAATACGTTATTGGTAAGTTTTGTATACGTTAGGAATACCTGAAAAACACTGCCATAAGTCGTTGTACGCTGGCTTAATCGTTGATTTGGTGCTTGTCTCTCTTTTTCGAATGCTTAAAATTTGACGTACTTGGCTTTGGCTCAACCGTTCCGCTACGCCGGCCATAGGTTTAGGCACGTTATGCGATCGTTGACACGCGTTATTTATATGTTACCATATGTGGAAAGACGTTGAGGTAACATTTGCGTACCCGAAACTTATTCATAAAGTATAGGTAACGTTTATAAGCACGCTACACGAATGTTGTTTCACAGCTCGCAATGCGCTACTAGAAAGTTCTCATCACATCGAAACACATCAAACTAATGTTTAGGGAACCCGTGACTTATTTTAACCTATGAGTAACGTGCTTGGAAATTATTTGTAAAGCATGTTCCACGCACAAATACGTATGTAGACGTATTTGACGTGTTCAGGACGACCACAAAACTGAACGGGTTTCTAACTTACAGATACCGTTAACGGCGTATTCGCATCGATTAAGGGAATTGGTATATAAAATGGCCAACGCAGAAGACCCCGTCTTTTTTTAGACTTCGTGGTGAGTACATGTCCATGTCATTCCCAGAGATGGAGGTTACGGCAACGCTGGGACGACAATACCTACTGTCCTCGACATCAAAACGACCTCATCCAGTTGACCCTGCACCAGTTGCGTGCCAATAGAACCGGGAGAAAGACGTGAAAGGAGGAGAAGGTACTGGTCAGACATGGATCGGGAGGCGACGCCATTACGGCATTTATGACAGCTCATAGTGGATCTCGGAACGAGGACCATGCATCACTTCATCAACTCCTGCAATGCCAGCGATGTTCGACGAGCTGCTCGCGCAGAGTGGGTCCAAGGATAACCAAGCATTATTATTAAATCATTTCAATAGTCCAGTGGAAGCGATTTAACTCGTTCAATGAAAACGATTTGAATTGCCTTGCACCAGCGTCCAAAAACAATAGCCGAATGACAGCCGTTATAAAAATAGTTTGGTGCAGTCAATGGATAGCAAACCACGTAATCGTAAACGATGCGCTCCCACATATGCATACGCTAGACTATCGTTTGGCATAGGGTGTGGACGCCTAAAACACGATAAGCAATCGTTGGTATAACTAATCATAAGTTATCGAAGCGTTCTGTGTTCATTACTAGTACATTATGCATTTGTCAAAGTCTTTTTTAATAATTTCAATAGGAAAACAAAGAAATTTTTCATTTTCGGAATGAGGAAAAAAATTAGCCCTTCAGAATATCGAACAATGGTACAAAGTATCTCCTATCGTTGACGCAACGAGGATCCATCATCCCCCCTCACACCTCACATCACTCACATACTACTACTGACATAGACATACAGCTACTACCAATGCTACCACCACTACTAACTACTAACTAATTATACTGTCACGCACACCTACTACTTAAATAGTACTGAAATTGAACTACTGGTGTTACATCTACCACCATGGAGTCTGGAACAATGAGGGTTTTATTGTGAAGCCCATTTGTATATACCAATTCCCCTTAACGCTGCCAATACGCAGTACACGGTAGATGTAAGTTAGAACACTTTCAGTAAGTTCTATGTTGTCCGGAAGCACGTCAATTTAATTTGTCTACATACGACAATGTGCGTTTTACATACGTTACAAATAGGTTCATAGCATGTTACTCAATGGTTAGAAGCACGTTTTACTTAGGTTCAAAACATGCTACTCATAGGTTAAACGCACGTTACTCACGTTCATAGCACGCTAGCTTGGTTCAAGGCCAGTTATACATAGTTTCAATGCACATTACTCATAGTTTCCAAAGCACGTTAAACATAGGCTGAGTGACGCTACTCATTTGTTCAAAGCACGTTACTCATCGATTAGAAATTTGGTTTCAAGTATGTTGGCCATTACCTTGACGTGCTTCGACTTATGAGTAACCACAGTAACGTGTGTTCGCCGTGTTTAAACGATCGCGGAACGTGCTAGGAACAGATGCCAACGCATGCGAAACGTGTGAGCCTTACGTCGAGTACGTCTTAAATTTTAGCATGCTTGAAATTTCACGACGTATCAAAGGACTAGGTAATATGCCAGCGTACTTCAATGATTCCCAGCATACTCTAAACGTATACACAACCTACCTGTAGCGTATTTGACGTGTGTCTAGCGTTGTAAACACATTTTTCATAGAATGGCATACGCTGGCAAAATCGTCAGGTGTGACTGCGATGTTGACAATTCAAAATCTCGGGCAGTTTTGATTTCAATCGGCGTCCGGCAAGTTCTTAACAGGCTACGCCGAGTTCGCCGGCGATACGTATAGCGCGCAAAGGTAAGTGAACTATCGCTTGTCTTAGGTTTTGAACGCCGATCAAAGGTAAGCATTCGTTGGTAAAAGTTATGAAAACACAACGAAACGTTCTGTGCCCGTTACTAATATGTTATGCAAACGACCAACACGTTTTGAATACGCCAAAAACTAAAAAAAAAAACATCAAAATTTCAGCGTACGTCAACGTTTTAGATCAATTTTTATACGTTGCCATTGCTGGCTTAAACGTCAAGGTGTGACAGGGCCTAACCAAATACCAAAACCCCTGCCAGATTCGCAAACCCCTCGGAGAAGAAATTTTTTTATGTCAAAATTCGCAACTTTCTAAGTTTGTACATGTGACCTTGACCTTGGGATGAAAATGAAAATCGAGCTCCGTGGGCTTTGCAGGTGGCATTGGGCTAACCAAATACCGAAACCCTGTCAGATTCGACAAACCCCCAGAGGAGAAGATGCAAATTGAAATTGCTACTACCCTAAAACATGGTTTTTGGGCGTGGCTCCGCCATAATGGGCGCACCACGCCCATTTTCAGAAAACACAACTAGATCATGATATAAACCTCCCACTAAAATTTTGTCAGGATCGGATCAAAACCCACGGAGCTATGCTCAGGACAGACAGACAGACAGACAGACCACAAACAATATTGAATATAACAACGAAAAAACGAAAAAAAATAAGTAGTCACTTATTGTTTTTCGTGAAAATATTTTTTCGTGAACCAATATGCCTTGTCAATGTGTCAAGTAGACGAACATCAGTTTGTCTCAGTCGTAGTTTTATCCATCTGAATGACAATTGATGTGATTATGGACCCTCATACACCCTGTGTCTATGAAAGAATGTGTAAATCATGCGAACAGAGAAATACTTCGCTTTCATGCAAGCGGAAATTGACGTCGCCCCTCTATACTCAAGCCAATCGGAAGCGGCAAGTCAAAAATGTCTTTCACCAATATACATTTAGAATTAAGCAACTTACACTGTAAGTACGACTTGTGCAAAGCCAAGAAAGAGTTGATATTAACACGACACATGTATTATATAAAACCATAACGCATAGCAGCGCACAATGAACAACAACTTGTGATCATGTGACCAGCAGTCACGGCTGAAATAAATGATAATGGTATTTTGCCGTTACAGTTGATATGCTGGCCTCTCAACTCCTTTATTGTTGGCTCTTGCATGAACCACTGTCTCTGGAACATAATTTTATTTTCACTATAGAAATAAAAATTATTTTTCTTTTGTGCAGTATTTCATCAACATACACAAGTATTCTGCTTGATGTTTGTATGTGCCATTTTCACAAGCCTGGCATAATTGAAGCATCGTGTAATGGTTACTGTAACTTTGTCTTGCTCATCGTTGTAAAGACTGAATTATAGAATGCTGTTTTGTTCTACATTGGCCCTGTGAATTCTGAACACCTTAATTACCCGATTTTGGTTTGGCATTACATTTGGGCATATTGCTCTTGATGGTTTGACCACGTTGAAATTTCCTTACTGTTGGTTTATCCATTTTATTTTTCCTGTTTGTGGGCATTTTGTGGTGTTGCTGCTTTTTCTTAGGTTAGCATTTTCGCATTCCCCACCTTAAAGGCATTGAGAGTCAACACAGTGTGGACAATTTACATTTAATTTACACCATATTATGAGAGAGACAGGTATATCCACCACATCTTCCTGGTGGATTGTTCGTAAGACAGCTAGGTTTTTTTTCCTACAAGAGCAAAGAGCCCATTCTGATGGACAGGAGAAAGAGGAAGCATCTCCTCTTGTACTCACAGCCAGCTTGAACAGGTGATGCAATTTTTTTTTGTTTTTTTCAAAGAGACAACTTGACTTGATGACTCAGAGTTTGCATTTACTAATAGCACCGCTGTAAAACTCTCAAACAAACGTTTTCCCTCTCGGGGGATATTGTGGGATGATTGTTTAGGAGCTAAATGAGACAGGTAAAAGACATGGGGAAGATAGGGCCAGTGGTAGGTAGCATTTAGGGATAGGTAAAAGAAACATTGACATGATGGGTAAAATAAACAGATTGATAGAAAACACTGGGGACGATTGCAGTGTGAGAGACCGTCACCTGGTCCGGACCTGATTCGGTCTCAGAAAAGGGGGGAGAGAATGCCAGGGGAGACATCCTCATCTGATCTCACACTAATTTGGACAAGTCCATCCTTCCACCCACCCCTCCCCCAATTGGACTGTGCATCAGACAACTTGACTCACATATTAATACAAGAATTGATACAAACATTACAATGCTAAAAACCAAAAAGAGACTGTGCAAAAGTCTTAGGCCACAGGTACAATCAAAATCATTGTCTTCATCACTGTGCTCCTCTCTGTGTTTGCTCAACAGCTCGGGTACTCAATGGTTCTCACGCATCATCAAACATGCAACGCCCACCGAGCTGGTTGATGGGCTGAAGTATTGCTTCATTGATGCCATCAAGTCCTATTATGGGGTGAACTTTTTGGCTTTTGCTCATTAATTGTATGTGTACAAATGGTGTAAGGAATTAATTCGTTTCATATTCTCATCTGAGCTTGTAACTTATCCCAGGTTGAAATCCCATATATTGTGTTGATTTGTCAATTAGATACTAATGTCCTTGTAATTTACGTTTAGATACTTTGATGTCTGCAAGTAATTATGCTTTTCCTTCATACAATTATATTTACATGCTTGTCCAGGAGCCTTGAGATCAACGTAACGATACGGCTTTTTATACAGGTATTTGTTGCATGATGTAATGAGTATATCTGTCGCCCCAAACGTTCCTTAGCCACAGTTTAGTTGGAACAAACTAAAGATTAGTTAGCAATTATTCTCTTTCCTCGTGCTTGCAAAGTTCCATTTTCTTTTTTCTTACTCATCATCTACCTTGTCTTGCAGCTCAACAATGAGTTGCCTGCCAAAATTGTAGTTTATAGAGATGGCGTGTCTGAGGGCCAGCTCCACGTTGTGGAGAACTATGAGGTGCAGCAGATCTACCAGAGCTTTGCTCCATTCGGGGAACAATACATGCCACAAGTTGTTGTCATTGTGGTTCAAAAGCGCATCAATACAACAATCTGCTTGAACCGTGACATACCAGAAAATCCACCATCTGGCACGGTTCTGGACCATGGTGTTACAAACCCGAATTGGTAATATTCTGGACCCAAATATTTTTGCTACCCCACCCCACCCCACCCACTTTTTTCTTCATGTGGTGTGATCTAGATTGTCTTCCTTATTTATTTATTTTTTTCTTTGGTTTCGCTTTCCCATAAAATTATTTTGAATGTGTTGTACCTTCAACTTTGCTTGGCTGCAGTAACATAGATGTGTATGTATGCCAGGTGTGACTTCTTCCTGGTATCTCAACACGTTAGACAAGGGACAGTTTCACCAACCCACTATGTTGTCCTGCACAACACCACCAAGCTGTCACCTGACCACCTGCAGAGGTTATTCTACACCAACTTTTATACAATGGAATGTTTTGACTTTCCTTGTGACAGAAATATTTTGTAAAACACGAAAAATGGTAAAAAAAATATTGAAATGTGGGATCTTGGCAAATTACTGTAACTCAGCCAATGAGAAGCATGCCACTTAAATATAATTTGGTTTCCAAATCTATGCTCATGGAAGAGGGAGAAGGCAAAGGGTAAAAGTAAATGTACTGGCAGTGGGGCAACAGGTGGACACAAGCAATGGAAAGAATGAGCAGGAAAAGAGGGGAAGAGACACTGTAACCAGCAAGTAAGAGGGTTGGGTGAGGTCAGTGTAAAAAGATCGTCGATAGGAATTTATGTTGATGTACAAGGGTTCTTGACTCATGGAGGAGTTTAATGAAAAGGCCAGGAACAGAATTTGGAAGAATCTGTGTTTAGAATAAATTGTGCATGTGCGTGGGTGAGTGCATGAGGTATTGGCAACGCATTTGAAAGACTGAAGTGAGGAAGACAAGACGACAGACATATGGGGAGACTAATGCAATCGGCAGAAAAAGGGCACAAATTAATGCAGGTGGGCAGACAGCCTGCAAGCAGGTGAGGGATAGTGGATGATATAAGATGGTACTACCAACTTGAATCAATTGTAGGAAGACAGGTTGAACAGCCTCAGTAAGTTAGTTCCCCAAGCAGGAGAGAAGAGAAACATGTGTCGAGGTGGGCGGTAAACTTTGGATTTTGACAGTTTAACCAGAAGAGGGTTACTGGAAGAACATGTGCGACCTGGAGGAGCTGCACCGGGTGTGATGGCTGAGACCAGGTGGAGTATGATGGGGAAGAGGCAGTAAACTAACAGAGGGGAAACAAATTTGTCTGCAATGTGAGTGTGCCAGGGCTTGTGTTTATGCCTCCTCACAACAGCAGTCAATAATGTTGAGAGCTTTAGATTCCACAGAATCCAGAAAAGACTGATGTGATGCAGGAGTGCCAGCCCAGAGGGGAAATAGTTTTGTTGATTAGCTCTGATTTTCCAAGTGATTACTTGGAACAATGGAGGATGCCTAGTCCACAGTTGGCTTTGTAAGTTTTAGGCTTCAATCAGCCAACAAAACATACTGCCTGTTGGTGAGGCCAAGAAGTTCAGGTGACAACCTCTTAGAGTAGCTGACCGGGATGAGAGAGAGGGAGAAGTGGATTAATTTAATGATCTTACCGGATCAACAGGGTGAGTGTAGTATAAGATTTGCCAGTGTTGAAAGATGTTACTTTTGTCAGACCAGTATATAATCTATGTCAGATCAAAAGAGAGTGAGCGATGTAGCTGCTATCTGCCTGTCAGTGAGATGGGGTACTATACAACACAATGTGGAGTCACAAAAATGAAGAAGGCTTCCCAAATCATTGGAAAGGTCATTAATGTAAACAAAGTACAGGACTGGGCCCAAGACACTGCCTTGTGCCAGTCCAGCCTCCATTGGGAGAGGACTCTATCGATGTCAAGGTGTTGCCTCTGCGATTGGAGAAATTCAAAAAAGCAGTTGTGATTGTGGCTTTGGATGCTGTCTGAAGTGAGCTTGGCAAGCAGCAGGATGCTAGATTATCAAATGTGTGAGTCAGGGAGATGGTCATGACCTCTTGTTTGACATTTAGGACCTCCAATATGTGTGTGCATGCATGTTTTGCATGTTAGCAGAGGAGATGAAAGAGTTTAATGCTAAATTATGTATTTGTTTTTATAATCCATTGCATGAGACTTTTAGTTACATCTATCTAAAATATCTAAAATACAATCCCAGTAAATGTGTGAACAACATGGAGTTTAAGACCTGGTTATCTCAAATACAAATGTTACGTGGATGTTGTACTGCAGGCTCACCTACAAGATGACCCACATGTACTACAATTGGCCTGGCGCCATTCGAGTGCCGGCACCGTGCAAGTACGCCCACAGGCTTGCCTTCCTGGTGGGACAAAGTCTGCACGAGGCTCCTGCACCTGAGCTCAGCAATAAGCTTTTCTTTTTGTAAACTGCTGGAGAGTGCAGGGAGACACTGGAGTTTGCAGATTATTTTACTGTCGGTCCCCATGTTTTATTTGTTAATTTGGTAGTTGGGATTAGTAGCAAGTGTTGGGGGCTCATTACATGTAAGGGATATTTGTAATATTAGTAGTAATAGTTCAGTGTGTTGAAAATCGTGGTGGATCTTAGGTTGCTGTTTTTAATGTCAGTGAATTATTTTGATTCAAATATCAAGTGATTCATGGAGTGTTTTGCTGTATGAAGTTAAGGCAGACTGTTTTCCTCTTACCAGAACACTCTGACATAAACTGTTTGTACAAATGCCCAAACATGGCATCGTCTTCTTTTCCGACTCTTTTAATCTTCATTCCCCACTGACATGTCACCATTTAAGTAGTATGGTCAGGACCTAGCATCACCACAGCTTTCTTTCCCAAAATAATTTGTTACTCAACTTAAGGAAAAAATGCGAACAAAATAAATTAAAAATTTACACTGTGAAAAAGAACAATAGCATGATGAAATTACCAATAGAAGTAACCTGCAGGGGTACCCAGTGTTGCCTGGTCTATTTTACTTGTGGCAGCCGAAAACACTTCCCAACGCCCACTAATGAATGTGATCCCTATATTTCCCTTCACCCATGATAGAGCGATTAAAAGAGAGAAGAAAATCCAATATTTTGTTTGTTTGTTTTTCTTTTGCCCAAACGCACTCACTGATGAAGCTCTGAAAGTTTGACGAAGATCCATTCAGCCATTTCTGAGGTGACAGACAAACAGCTCTCTTATGATATAGAGTATGGACTATAGATTAATTTAAATTACTAGTACTGAATAAGAAACTAGCAGAGCCTACCCGTCGCTTTGCTGACGGACCAATTAGTCTTGTTTGCCAAAACTTTGGGCGAGAAGGGAAGGAAGACAAATTTACCCGTGCATAGAGTGCTTTTAACCCCTTGCCTTCGCCCGTCCTCCCTTTGCCTCCCGTTCGTCCTGATGTCCCTCCTGCTAGAAATATATCACACACGATGAGAGGCCCCTCCTATTTATTTTTGGGAGGGGAGGGTGGGGTGGGAGAAGGGAAGGAGAACAAATTTACCTGTGCGAAGAGTGCTTTAACCTCAGCGTTGCCCAGGTAAAAAAAGGAAATTGTAATACCCTCAGTCCATATCACTGATGTTGCCACACACAGTTGTATTTGTACCCCTAGTTTGAAGTTTGTAACTTAAAAGATATGGCCGTGCATAAGAAACAGAGAAACAGGGAGACACAGAGACAATGGCGTATATGTATATGTATGTATATATATATATATATATATATATATATATATATAATATGTGTATATATATATGTATATATATATATGTAAATATATATGTATATATAGAGAGAGAGAGAGAGAGAGAGAGAGAGAAGAGAGAGAGAGAGAGAGAGAGAGAGAGAGAGAGAGAGACGCAGAGAGAGAGAGACGCAGAGGAGAGAGACGCAGAGAGAGAGAGACGCAGAGAGAGAGAGACCAGAGAGAGAGAGAGAGAGAGAGAGAGAGAGAGAGAGAGAGAGAGAGAGAGAGAGAGAGAGAGAGAAGAGAGAAAGAGAAGATAGTCGTGTCCACGCCGGTTAAGACCAACCTGGACGGATAGCTGAAGTTATACCTTGGAGGCAAACACGTGATCCTTGGAGATGAATACACTCACGGGACGGGAGGCAGCGAAGCACATACCAGACGCGTTCACCAGGACAGAGGACAAGGGTTTATACTCGAACCCACAGCGAATAGACAGACACAAGCAATCTTAATAAATAGGGGTTTAATGAACATAAATGAAGTATTAATAAATCGAAGCGTAATAACGAAAATAAATCAAAGCGTGAGGTAGTGAAACGTGAGGTAATTTACAGCCTAAAGTCGAGGTGCCTCTACACACAGTTATAAAAACGGACAAGGGGAAAAGATAAAACAAAAGGAATATTCCTCCTTTATTCTGGCACTTCGCGTTGTCGAGAGGTTATCGTTTTTGGACCTGGCGTCGTTGAAACCGTGTCGTCACTGCACGGGTGCCAAGCCACTTTGTGGACGGGAAACCTACATGAGTTATTCGTGTGGTGGTATTCAACGCCAGGGGCTCAGAAACTGCCATGCAGCTTTTTTCACGAGCGAATATGCCAACCGTTCCTCTCTCACACCAGGGCCGTTCACGATTGCCCACCTTCCTCCTCGACCATACGGCGAGACAATTTCTGAGTCCCTGTGATAAGGTCACGGGGCACGCTCTTCTTCTCTCCTCAGAAACGTACATGCTTCATGACTCAACTGAACGGTCAATGGCTTGCGTTTTTCTCCTGCACGCAAACAAATTTGCTTCAGCATGAACACGAGAATCGTGCAACCTTCTTAACAGTGTCAAGGGGAAGCCAGCGAGGTAGATCCTTTTGCTTCGAATCGTGTACCTCACACACTTTCCTCTTCCCGAACCTTCTGACGTCACGCTCATCCATCATCCACCCCTGGGGCATGGTTTGCAAGTTGTCATTCCTGGAGGTGGGGTTTTTGCCTACTTGGAACGTTCGGCTCAGCTGTTTTAAGGATGTTCCTTTTTATCGCCAGTCTTGTACATGCAAAAACATAGGAAACGGTCACAGGGGGCAATCAAACTGGGAGAAATTATCCTTAAACGCTACCTAATTTACACAACACTGCCAACCCCCTCCCCTCCAAGTAATGCAATGCAAGTAATGTTTCCAGGTTAAAAGAGGCCCTTTTCAAAGTATATTTGTTTTTACGATCTATTTTATCAACTAAAATTAGTACGTTTCCCTCTGTGTGAAATGAGGTATGGCTGATGTTTCCAGCAACATCCTATTTGCACTGATTATGGACGCACTCAAAACAGTAACACCTTGTCTGTCTGTCTGTCTGTCTGTCTGTCTCTCTCTCTCTTCTCTCTCTCTCTCTCCTCTCTCTCTCTCTCTCCGTCTCTCTCTCTCTCTCTGCTTTCTCTCTCTCTCTCTCTCTGCCATCTCTCTCTCTCTCGCGTCTCTCTCTCTCTCTCTCTCTCTCTCGTCTCTCTCTCTCTCTCTCTCTCTCTTCTCTCTCTCTCTCTCTCTCTCTCTCTCTCTCTTCTCCTCTCTCTCTCTCTCTCTCTCTCCTCTCTCTCTCTCTCTCTCTCTCTCTCTCTCTCTCTCTCTCTCTCTCTCTCTCTCTCTCTCTCCCCTCTCTCTCTCTCTCTCTTCTCTCTCCTCTCTTCTCTCTCCTCTCTTCTCTCTCTCTTCTCTCTCCTCTCTCTTCTCTGCGTCTCTCTCTCTCTCTCTCTGCGTCTCTCTCTCTCTCTCTCTGCGTCTCTCTCTCTCTCTCTCTGCGTCTCTCTCTCTCTCTCTCTCTCTCTCTCTCCTCTCTCTGCGTCTCTCTCTCTTCTCTCTCTCTCTCTCTCTCTCTCTCCTCTCTCCCTCTCTCTTCTCTCTCTCTTCTCTCTCTCTCTCTCTCTCTTCCTCTGCGTCTCTCTCTCTCCTCTCTGCGTCTCTCTCCTCTCTCTCTGCGTCTCCTCTCTCTCTCCTCTCTCTCTCTCTCTCTCTCTGCGTCTCTCTCTTCTCTCTCTCTCTCTCTCTCCTCTCCTCTCTCTCTCCTCTCTCTCTCTCTCTCGTCTCTCTCTCTCTCTCTCTCTTCTCTCTCTCTCTCTCTCTCTCTCTCTCTTCTTATATATATATATATACAGTGGGGATACAAAGTATTTGATACACTGCCGATTTTGCAGGTTTTCCCACTTACAAGCACGTAGAGGTATGTAATTTTTTATTCATAGTACACTTCAACTGTGAAAGACGGAATCTAAAACAAAATCCTGAAAATCACATTGTATGATTTTTAAATAATTAATTTGCATTTTATTGCATGAAATAAGTATTTGATACTCAGAAAAACAGAACTTAATATTTGTACAGAAACCTTTGTTGTCAATTACAGAGATCAGACGTTCCTGTAGTTCTTAACCAGGTTGCACCACTGAGCAGAGGATTTTGGCCCACTCCTCCATACAGATCTTCTCCAGATCCTTCAGGTTCGGCTGTCGCTGGCAACACAGACTTTCAGCTCCCTCCAAAGATTTCTATTGGGTCAGGTCTGGAGACTGGCTAGGCCACTCCGGACCTTGAGATGCTTCTTACGGAGCCACTCCTTAGTTGCCCTGGCTGTGTGTTTCGGGTTGTTCATGCGGAAGACCCAGCCACGCCCCAACTTCAATGCTCTTGTTGAGGGAAGGAGGTTGTTGGCCAAGATCTCACGATACATGCCCCATCCATCCTCCCCTCAATACGGTGCAGTCATCCTGTCCAATTTGCAGAAAAGCATCCCCAAAGAATGATGTTTCCACCTCCATGCTTCACGTTGGGATGGTGTCTTGGGGTTGTACTCATCCTTCTTCTTCCTCCAAACACGGCGAGTGGAGTTTAAACCAAAAAGCTCTATTTTGGTCTCATCAGACCACATGACCTTCTCCCATTCCTCCTCTGGATCATCCAGATGGTCATTGGCAAACTTCAGACGGCCGTGACATGCGCTGGCTTGAGCAGAGGGACCTTGCGTGCGCTGCAGGATTTTAATCCATGACGGCGTAGTGTGTTATTTATGGTTTTCTTTGATACTGTGGTCCCGGCTCTCTTCAGTCATTGACCAGGTCCTGCCGTGTAGTTCTGGCTGATCCTCACCTTTCTCATGATCATTGAGCTCCACGAGGTGAGATCTTGCATGGAGCCCCAGACCGAGGAGATTGACTGTTATCTTGAACTTCTTCCATTTCTAATAATTGCGCCAACAGTTGTTGCCTTCTCACCAAGCTGCTTGCCTATTGTCCTGTAGCCCATCCCAGCCTTGTGCAAGTCTACAATTTTGTCCCTGATGTCCTTAGACACTCTCTGGTCTTGCCCATTGTGAAGAGAGGTTGGAGTCTGATTGATTGAGTTGTGACAGCTGTCTTTTATGCACATAACGAGTTCAAACAGGTGCAGTTAATACAGGTAATGAGTGGAGAATGGGAGGCTTTTTAAGACAAAACTAACAGGTCTGTGAGCCGAATCTTTACTGGTTGGTAGGTGATCAAATACTTATTTCATGCAATAAATGCAAATTAATTTTAAAAATATACAATGTGATTTCAGGATTTTTGTTAAGATTCCATCTTTCACAGTTGAAGTGTACCTATGATAAAAATTACAGACCTCTACGTGCTTTGTAAGTGGAAACCTGCAAAATCGGCAGTGTATCAAAAACTTGTTCTCCCCACTGTATATATATTATATATATATATATGGTATATATACGCGGGTTGAGAGACATAATATTGTAACTGCATTTTTGGCGAGGTTGAATGGAATGCTCTCATGTCTAACAAACACCATTTATCTTCATTAGCGATTTGCAGGAAATGGGAAATTTTCAGTTACAACATTATGTCTCTCAACCCACAAAATGGTGTTTTGTTAGACATGAGAGCCATTTTATTCAACCTCGCCAAAATGCAGTTACAACATTATGTCTCTCAACCCGCGATATGTGTATATATGTATATATATGTATAATATATATATATGTATATAATATATATATATATATATATGTAATAATATAATTTATGTATATATATATGTATATATATATATTATATATATGAATGTATATATATGTATATATAGTATATATATATATTAGTATATATATATATATTTACGGTTCAGTCACCCATCATAGGAACATACAGTGTCCCAAGTCAGTTATGCCGTTAAGTATATGTGTAGACAGAATCCTCCTTGTGTGTGGTGGGCAATCGAAGGGGTGCGTTGCGATGTTTTTTTAGTTAGGTAATAAATCTTTATATCCCATCCTCCATTGCGATCCACAGTACTCGAGCCGCTTCCAGCCTTCGGTTCGCTGGCAACAACGTACCACGGTCCACCTGTTCTCTCTAGAGGCTCGTTTTTCCGAGACAGAATCTTCGCTGTCGCAATTCCTATTCGGCTTCTCCAAACACTCCAACTCTTTCTTGATGAGTCCACACGCATGGAGTGGGCGGGCCTCGCCGGTGCCTGGCAGAGGCCCTGCCCAGAAAGGGCGGACCCATGGGAGCCACGTCCACGTCCAGTGACTTCAGTTTTGACCAAGGCCCCGCCCCGCTGAGGGAGGTCTGTAAACCACGACATCATCCTCAGTCTTGAGTTCTTTGGGGGTCGTTCGTTCAGTTCTTTGGGGGTCGTTCGGTCTGTGCTTAGAGGCCGGAGTTGGTTGGAAAACGAAGGGGTTCCCGCTGCTTGGCTCCGCTCACGTCTCGCCCCGACTACTGGTCTGCCACTCGAAGCCCTCCAGGACTTCCGAACTCCACACAGGCGGCTGTGGACCTGACTGCACGACTGTTGGCAGGTGCCACAGCACAGAGCATTCCTTTCCCCGAGACTCATGTACTCGAAAGAACTGCGACCTCAGCTCACCTCCCTCCCTGGCTGCAAAAGTCCTTTGCCTTCACGGGTTTATTTTCCAAGGTTGTGTGCGCGTCAATAAGTTGACAATTGGTATACCAGTTTTATCATTGTAAATCTTGCCTGTGTATTCCCGCATAAGTCTGCTCTGTGTCTTCTTTTGCAAGTTGCTGTAAATTGTTGCATTACATCTTCTTTCTTACTCCTGCATAACACCCCAATAAACCTGTTTCTGTGCCACATAAATTGCCTCGTTCATTATTAATAAATTATGATTAGAAATGTTCCCAGTTAGTTTCCGTCCTTTCTTTCATTGGTCCAGCATGGTTCGGACCTGAGTTTTAGCCGGGTTGTTGTTCCCGTTAATCTGCTCATCCTCGCTGGCACGGCTTTGGCAGTTCCGCTCGACTGCACCCGAACCGGAGTTCGTAGTCAGTAGTTGGAACTCTACCACAGTCGGTAGAGTGACCCGGTTCGAGCAAGACGTGCCGAGGGCGTGGTTTTTTGGGAGGGGAGGGGGTCTGCATCTGGGAATCAGTGAATAGTAGACGACACCGCGTGGTTAATTAGGTAAATTGGTCCTAGACAAAAAAAACCTACGCTACGCGGTGGAGGTATTGGCGTCCACGGTCGGTTAAGCGAACCGTCGCCTCACGGAGTTATCTGAGAGGGACGGCCTACAATTCCAGGGAGTCTGGTGGGAGACGACGTAAGCTCCCCCACCTTGTGGTCGTTCTCGCCACCGGACCTCCGGCCCGCAACAGTTTGGTAGTCAGGAGTGACATTCGAACCCCACGCCTCTACAAAGAAATTTACAGGACACAAAACTGGCAACAGTTTGGTGTCAGGAGTGTAGATACGGACCCCTTCCCCCTCCAGAGAGAAATTTACGGGGTTCGGACCAGGGGTGTGCTTGGCAACACCCCCCCCCCCCTCTTCCCTCCGAAATTAAGAGCAGGATCCAAATTTTATTTCATTCTCGGTGCGGACCAAGACGAACTAGTACAGGTGGGTTCTGATGTAATCTTAGAAGAATCTGTGGCTCAGGACAACACCTGTGAGGGAGATCTTTACCTGCAGCCAAACCCAGAGGTAGCATTGGGGGCAACGGTGACAATGCCGGAGTACCCCCTGCATCAAATTCCCCCCACAGAGAACTTAACAATCCCTGTCGGGTCCGCGCCCGATCGTGGCGGATTGGCTCCTCCGAGGCCACTTGACTTGAGCCAGTTGGTGGAGATACTGATACAAACGAAGGGGGATTTACAAAATCAAATGGATGCGAATACGCAGGCACTAAAGGGCGAAATGAAAAACACGGTCCGGAATTTTTCAAATGGGATCAGTACACTACGTGGGGAAATGACCGGATCGAGGGGAAGTGTGGAGGCTGTTTGGACTGCGATGACGACGGGCAAGGTCCAGGTGACGAGTGACGCCACGATAGTCGCGAGTGAAACCTGTAAACTCGGACAGGGAGAGACGAAAATCCAGGAATTGGGCGTCATAAACGAGGTGGATGAATTGTACAAAATTAAAGAGGATCACACACGTAGAACTGGTAGGGGACATTGGGGTTGAGCTTGTGGAATGTATTGGGACCCAATGCGAGGGTCGGATTAACCTCCCGCAGGAACAAGGGGAGACCGTGTGCTCCCTCGAGGCAGGCCGTGAGGAGGCGAGTCCGGTAAGGCCGTACGAGGTGGAGCCGTTGCATGACGCGGAAGGATACATGCCGAGCTGGGGGGGGATAGAAACCCCGGGATCTTTTGGGCTAACACGAGCCCCCGGTATGATTGTCCAGGAGTGTGTGCAGACTGCGAGTGACATGGCACGTGAGGAAATGGGACACGGACCGACCCAGATGGGAGACGTGGGTCGTGTAACGGACGGGAACGGCGAGCCAAATGAGACGCACGGAATTATTTCGGGAACCGCGCCGGCTCCGCGGGACGCCGCGTGCGAGGTCCGTTCCGTGTTTTGCAAACCGACCGAGCAGGGACGATTGCATTATGGGAAGCCGGCGCTGAAACGTTCGGCGCTTGGTACAAGACACCAGCGCGGACGGCTAAAATGGAGGCGAATTGGGTCGAGTGAATTCGGAAAGCACATGTCCCCGTGTGAGCACGTGTGTGGGACCCGATGTGCCGCTCGCCGCGAGTGCTGTTCGTGGAGCGTGCGGAACGAGTCCCGATGGCGACACCGCCGGGCCCGTGTGCGTGGTGAGCCGCGCGGAGCGGTCCGTGTGCGAGTGACGTCATCGGCAAGGATCGCGGGCCAGTGACGTCATCCGCAAGAAGGCCAGGTGAGTAACGCACGTTGGCTCGCATGGGGAATACTGTACCTCGAAAACGAGCGCTGGGCGCGATCAGCAGGGCGACGTTACGCTTTAAATTATCGGCCAACGGAAGGGGACGAGCGAGTTGCAAACCGCCTCCTGGCGATGCAAGGCCTACCGAGCCTTGCCACGAGTAGACTGACCCCGGCCAGGATGTAGCAAACATCCTCGTCGTGGTCAAAGAAGCACTAGTTAGGGGAGGGGTTTAGCGTTAGATAGACCGGCCTCATGGGGCATTATGAGTAGTCCTCCACGGGGCCTGGTAACATGAGTTAGGGGGAATTTAGAATGGATTGGAGACATGGACAGACATGGAGCGTGTAGTGGGGACATAGATTAGCGATAGAATTAAATGGAACGTGCATTAGAGTAAGGGATGACGGGGAGCACGAGCTTAGTTAGGGGAACCTAGTTAGTGTCAGTATAGGTGTGGGGAAAAAAAAGAGAGAAAAATTTACAATGAGTAAACGTGGGTCAGCGGGCCCAAGTGTGAATGGAGTGAATGTGGAATGCATGGTGCGAACGAATGATTGGGGGGAGTGATCACCCCAAGGGAGCCCTGGGATAGTGTAATAATGTAAGTTAGCGGTTAGTTAAATTAGCCAAAACGGATGTCGGTTTGTTGTTGTGTCAAACGAAGGTGCGAAACCTTTGAAGGGTACAGGAGTCTATTGACCGGCTGGGAGCGTGACTGTGGAAATATGCGTATTGAGTGGAGGGCAACCCGGGCACCGAAGTAGTCGGCCAGAGTAGGCCATTGGTCCAAGGGACCGAGCTAGTGTAATGGGCATGGGTAGCCCACGGAAACGGACCCGGAGCACCAAAATGCCACGTGGGCATCGACGGGGAAGATGCCAGAGAGGGCATCCCCCACATTCATAATGAGTAGGTAGGCTCGGAGACGGCCTGAGACCCGGGGGTGCCGTGGTTTGAGTTCGGCAGATGGGTATCCCTGCCAATGGAGCCATGCTGCCCAGCCACGAAATTGTGCAAGAGCACGAGAGAAAATTTGTGGGCCAGGCCCAAATTAATAATGAACACCAACACAGGCGACGGGAATCAGGGTTGCTTGGACCGATAGTTTAAAGAAACAGGCATGTTGAAAAGCCCCAGGGATAGATTAACGTTTAATAAATGCTAGGATAGATAGGAAACGTGTACCCCTTCGCACGCATCCCTTCGCTGTTCGTGGGCCGCTGGACTCACCTTGGAAATTGCTGAAATCTGTGGGAGTTATTCTGAGGCTGCATTGGGCCTCGAGGCAGATTCACTTGTCTCTTCCTCAATCCCCTCAAAAGGGATCTTAGGGATTGGGGATAGACAGTCAGGATAGGTTAGCCGAACAAAGACAATAAGGGGGTTAGGGACACACGTAATTATAAAATAAAATAATAATAAAAATTTTTTTAAAGTCTAAATTTCGTTGTTTTTTTGTTGTTGCAAGCTAATGGGGATGGGTATGGACAAGGACAGGCAGAGGCGATAGGTTGGGGGGAGACCGTAGGGTAGGTCCGAGCCCGTCTTCGGACCGGCCGGCACCACCACACTCCCTCCACAACGTCACGAGACCACACCGAGGCCGGCCAGCTTCACGTGCCGACCTGTTGCACTGCACCTTACCTGGTCTGCATTTGCCATGCCAT
>CM068957.1:81552106-81576856 GCA_035128595.1 Eptatretus atami | reverse complement strand
AAGTGTGGGGAAAATTTATATTATGTATTCTAATTGTAACAAATGGAGTTTTAGAAATGTAACTTTTATGCTGCAAGTTGAATGGGGCTGTCATTTTCTGGCAAAAGACTTTTGCCTTAAATGATAAGAAATGTGTTGTTCGGAGCAGAGTGACCGAGCTGATAAATGAACCTTTGCTTAGAAATGTACGAAGTGGCTTTTCGTCTAAAGGACACGTCTACAGTCTGGGTGAAATATCCCCAACCTCTCTCTCATGAAAGTAATAAAAATGCTTTGAATGTAAATTAACCAGTGCAAGCACGTGAGGAAGTATTAGTATCTCAGTGCTTGTACTCTTGGGACTGACCCAAGTACCAAGTTAGAATAAAACTCTCTGATGTAATGTAGAAGTGAAATTGAATCGGGTTGGTGTAACTGTTAACTAAAGTAAGAATAAATGGAATAGAACCAAATAATATTGCAATCGATGGGGATTCTTAAGTCATTGTACGAGGTGAGAAGTGTATGGTGTATCATTATAGAAAATAAATTGTTTCACAAGGAAGGAACTTGTGTGGACATCAGTGTTATCAGTGTTGATAGGGTTTCTGTAGGATTTTATAACCAAATCGGACAAACGTTAAATCTGTCTGAAGTCAAATAGGATTCCACAATCAGCCAGTTAGAAATCCTTCAGGAGGACACGTCACAATAAGGTGGGTTAAAATCCACATACACATCGGTCACGTAACATCTTGAAGCACATCTCTGACTTTTAAAATTTTAATCCCAGTTTGCATGCATATTCATGTTCCATCAATCGTCCCTTTTTTCCCACTTCAGTGCCAAATTCACCCCACCTCCTTAAATCTACCTCCTCCTTACTCCTCACCTGTCATACCCTCTCATTACCCCTCTCATCTTTCCGCCACTCTAGCACCTGTTCACTGTTCTGCTGTCGTATCAGCTCCTCCTCTGGTGTCCCAAACTGTGTGGTGTTCTACATCTGTAAGCTCCTTTCTAACCTACAGATATTCTCACTCTCTCAATCAGTGCAACTCCTCAACATGTCAAAACATCGCTTCTTTCTTTCCTCTCATCACAGCTCCCCCTCTTCCCAACCCCTCAAATGTTGTTATCTCCCTCTGCCTGCTCCCTTCTTTACCACACCCAACTACCAAGTCTCATCCTTCCCTCTCCCCACCTCTCCATCGCCCTCTCACCCCTTGTCGTACCTGCTCTCATCGTCTCCCGCCCTATTAAAGCTTCCCTCTTACCCCCCTCTCAAAGCAACCTTCACACTCTTCCCCTCCCAAGCTTCCTCTCACCTTTCTCAAAAAACTCCCCCTCACGTTCTCCCTCACTCTCCCCTCTCACCTTTCTCCCTCCAATCTCCCCTCTCACCCTTCTCCCTCCAATCTCCCTCCTCAAAAGTTGCCCCCCCCCCTCACATCCACAAAGCTGCTTCCATGCTCTTCTGCAATCCCTCACACTCTGTCAACAACTATCCCTACCCCCTTCCTCGTCCTACCTTCCCCTTACCCTCCCTCCCTTGCACCCAAACCTGCTAAATAACGGAGGCTCTGCATGTTTCCCCTCGTCCTTAACAGTGTGGACCTCAAACGTCCAGGGCCTTTTCTCCAAACATGACAGATCTTCTGAAAGGTTTCACTGACAAACCAGAACATATATACTAAACAGAAACTTTCCTCCTTCAAGAATCTCTGACTCCCTAGTATCTCTCCCTGGTTACTCGCTCCTCCGGGATGACAGACCTGAGCTTCGTCCTGGCTGCGGAGTTGCTCTCTTTCATCAAAGACTCTTCCTCACTCTACATGCACTGCTCTTAACTCCCCAACACACCCCTACACTCTCAGGAATATGGCTTCCCTCCACTCCACCTCCTGTTTAATGATGTGTTGTATTGTCCACAAACAGTGATGACTCCATTTACACCTCAATATCCGAAACACATGGACCAACTTCTATCCTCTCATCCCAACTCTCTCTTCCTCTCATATGTGGCGACTTCAATTGTCATATGCCAGTTGGCTGAGTATGGGTACTTCCCTCACCTGCCATGGCACTTCAGCAAAACTTCTGTGACACATTGGGACTGAACAATTTGTCAACTTCCTGACCGGGATCTCAACTCACATACTCTACTCTTCTGGACCTGATTTTGACCAATTTCCGTGAATATCTACTGTTCTTCCTCTGCTCCAATGGTTCATCTGACCACATGCTTGTCAAGTAGACATCTCTCTGGCTGTTTATTAGAGACCACATCAGCGCCGTCAAGTCTGGAATTTCACTCAGGCTGACTGCCAGGGTCTTTAAGCAGCCATAAAGCTTCTGGACTGGTCTCCCATCGCTACTTTCTCCAACATCAACTTGTCCTGGGAATTATTTCAAAGAAACTTGGATCTCTCTCATGCACAGATTTCCCACCTCGTCTTCCAGATGTCATACCCTTCCTCCCGCCTTGTGCACTGAAGATTGTGGCGAGGCAGTTGTCCTGAAACAACTTGCCTTTGCCTCATGGAAGGCAAATCCAACTGAAGGCAATCTCAGTTCCTTCCACAAAGCTCGGAACAAGTGTGTGTCTACCCTCAGGAGAGCCAGAAAACAACATCGTTTAATCTCAAGTCGAACTCTCAAACCTGTCTCCCTCCTCCAAATCCTGGTAGCATCGAGTTAAGTCTGTTTCTGGTGTGTTCCCGCTCCATCCCCTTCCTTACCTCAAATGGCCGCACAGCTAATACGGCACACAAAAGGCTGAATGCCTAAACCCGTTTTTGCTCCCAAATGTTTCCCAAACCCATCGCTCTCTGTACCACCTTACCCCAATTGCACCCAGTTGTTCCTGGACTTTGTGTCCGTTTCTCTTGACAAGGAGAGCTTTCTGTCAAACCTCGACTCTGATTCTGCAACCGTCCAGACGGCATCAGCCCACATGTACTAAAACTTGCTGCTGCTGCTTCTTGCTCACCTCTCTCTCTCTCTGTTCTTTCACCCCTATTTGCTCAAGGTCATCTGCCATTTGCTTGGAATCAGCAAATATTACTGCTCTGCATTAAAAAGGTGCAAAAACAGACCATACCAGCCTTCTCCCAATCATCAGCAAAGTTATGGAATCCACATCGCTTCTGACATTAAATCCTTCCTCTTCTCCAGGCTTGATTTCCGATCATCAATTTGGATTCAGACCAGATCACTCCTCCCTGGGCTTGCTGCTCTGCTTTTCCAACAATGGATGGAGGTCTTCAAGCCAACATGAGATCAGAGCCATCTCCCTAGACATATCAATGTCTTTCGATAGCAGTCTGGCACCCCCGCCCTGCTCGCCAAACTCTCTTCCTTGGATCCAAGGCAATCTCACTCTGCTTGCAGACTTCCTCTCCTGTCACAGTGAAACTTTGGCTGTTAATGGAGTTCTCTCATCCACTTTTTCTGTCCAGGCTGGAATTCCTCAAGGCAGTGTTTTGAGCCCAGTGCTTTTCTGGTTTCATCAATGATCTCTCCGACTCTCTGAAAATCCTCTTATCTCTGCTGATGACTCCACCCTCTGCCGTACCATTTGTATCCCTCAGATTGGCTAGCAGCAGCCTCTTCACTCTCTGCAGATCTGGATAAAATCACAAACTGGTCCAACACTTGGAACATGCCTTTCGACCCTGACAAATCTCACACCCTCAACATGTCTTTTGAAAGGACAATCTGGAACTTCCCCCCTTCCCCTCACCCCATCTACTCTCTCAACAATCTTCTTGAAGAAGTCCTTTCATTCAACTTCTGGGTCTCACTACCTGCCATGATCTTCCTGGGAAGCCACATTCCAATCTGGCCTCCAAGACAGTTGCCAACTGGTATCCTCGTCATGCAAGTCCTTTCTGGCACACCTGAACTCCTGACCATTGTACAAAGCTTTTATCTGCAGCCTGATGGGTTACTGCTCTCCTTCTGGCTGGTGCTCCACCTCTCACTTCACACTTAGGAAATAAAGGCATTTAGGATTGTTGTATCTCCCGTGATGAGGCTGTCTTTGGGTCTCTCACTGTCTCACCGCAGGCAGGTCGGTGGTCTTTCTGTCTTCTAACGTCTCCTCTCTGGCCTTGCCCCCCCTCCTGCTCTGTCTGCGATCTGTCCCCCAATATTTCACAGGGCGCTGAAGGTCCGCCAGCAACCCCTTCTAGTAAAAACTACAAAATCAAGATCACTGCTCACCTTCATTCTTTCATTCCTCTTTTTTCCCCCACCTTTGGAACAAACTCACACACTCTCTTAATCCCATTCTCCCTCCGGTCTTCAAAACAGCTGTTCACCACCACTCTTATCTTCCCCCATCCAAAACCACGATCTCTTCTACCCCTGTTAATCCACCCCGAACCCATCTTGAATCCCTGCTTTCCTTCCCTGAAAGTTCCTGAAGTGTCCTCTTGTTTGTCCACCCCATCCCTCTCCCCTTACACAATCTCCTCATGTCTCTGTTCCACACTGTTTGGTGCTTCCTCTCCTACCCCTCTTGCCCCCTGCTCCCTTTGCTATACGTTCTGTGTATTAGCTCTTATCGAGCCTCGACATTGTATATTTAAAAAGAAAAAAGAAAAGAAAATGAGAGAATGGAGGAAGGAAGCATTTTAACAGGTGAATTTTTTGAACACTGGATGAAAGAAAGTCGAATTGAACTCAAGGTTTTTGAAAGAAAAGAGCACAAAAGAGAGGGGAAGTCGAAACATTTTTAAGAGACCCTTTTTTGTTGTTGTTTGTTGAAGATTAGGGAAGAGGGGGGCAGAGTGAAGGAAGAGATTGAAGAAAGAAAAGCCGTGAAGGGGAGCGTGAATACCTCACGATCAAAGTGGATTGGAATGTGGAAAAGGAAGGATAAGGAAGGGAAGATTCCGCCAGAGGAAGATTCCGCAGAGGAAGTCACGTGGTTTCATAAGGGAAAGTTGAGAGGGGAAAAGGTTTTTTTTTTTTTAAAATGTTCAATACAGAAACTGACGGGATACGTTGGGTGGAAATTGAAAGGGTTGGTAGACAGTGGAGAAATAAAAACTGAAGGTCATAAGGAGAAAATACTAAAACAACGATTGTGCACAAAAGACAGGAAGAAGGTAGGCCTCGGAAAGCGATAATGAAAGGAAGCGAGAAATACTCACCTTAGCACAAGTTTTACACAAACACTAAACTAGAAACAGACAGTAAACACGGAGATAAAAAATAATATGTAAATAACTAACAAACGACCAGAAACTTATGCTTTCGAAAGTCGGCAGAGATCCAAAATAACGCGCCACGTCGCTCAAAACCGGAAGTTTTGTGGAATGAAGGGTTTTATGGTTAGGCCGGGTTGCAAATCTGCCACCACACTCCAACATAAAGTACCCAAACATTGCAGAAGGTGTCCACGAACAGTCGGGCACCAAATATGGATGGCCGTTGACTCACCAAGGAGCTCATCCACCCTTGATGAGTTTTGTTTTTAATCCTAGCTGGGTGTGCCCATATCCAATACACCCTCGTCACCAGGAAAACCTGGTGGGGCAGAACGGTTAGTCGCCTGCCGACACCCGACCATGGAACGGTTGTACTGTTTACATGGTACCTGTTAGCAGGTTCACCAGATCTAATCTGGCCTGACCTGACCATTAGCGATGTCCTTTGAAGGTTACACAACATATTGTTGTGGGCCAGGGGTCGGGGAGAAGGACCACTGGGGGGGGGGGGGGGAACTATCTCGGCTCCCACGCAGCTCCCCGGATTGTAGGCCGTCGCACACGGTATTCCGTTGACGCGGCGGGTCGCTTAACGGACCGTGGCGCCATAACTCAACCACGGGTCCTCCGTCTTAGGGTCTCGTCCTAGTTTTAATCCGGTTACTAAAAAATAACCAATGATTTTAATTACGGGGAACACGCCCTCGGTACGCTTTTCTGAACCGGATCACTCTACGCGGACCGGATGACTTTACCGGATCGGATGCCAGCCGAGAAACACTTACCAAAGACGTATCGGTAAAAGGAACAATCTTGGGAAAAGTCCCGCTAATCTAGGATTCGACCATGCTGGATCAATGAAGGAAAAGAGGAAACGAGCTGGAACACATTTCTAATATGGATTTTATTAACAAGCAGGTGAGAAGGGTATGTGGTACAATCCATAGATTTTTGGGTGGTGCAAGCAGAGAGACGGAAGAAAGGTGTGGTGCTGGCATAACAAGCAACTTATAAAGGCGGTACGCAGAGCAGAACCGAACCCGAAGAATAATAAGTCTTCCGACAGGCTACTTGTATAGAAGTGTGCCAGACACACAACACACAACACAACACACACACACACACACACACACACACACACACACACACACACAAGGAAACGATCTTCTTCTTCTCTTCTCTCTCCTCTCCTCTCTCCATCTCTCTCTCGTCTCTCTCTCTCTATGCAGCCTTGGTTGCCGGTTGCATCATTGTTGGGACACGCTATTGCGCTGGGATGAGTGTCCCCCTTACCAAGTACACCTGGTGGCTCATTTGCCCAGACCTCGAAGGCATGATAGGCTGAGTCAACTCCTGTTGATCCTAGGCATTCTAGGATCCCAAGCAGCACGCTACCCGAAGCCAAACCCAGGCTTAGAACCGATGAAGAGAATTAAAGCAGACAGGAGAGGGTTGAGGCTACTATACGGTCTCTCGGTACCTTTGTATAATTGAATTTGCTCGAACGGCACCACCATGCATTTGGGGGGGAATGCTCCATGGGTGGTACGGCCCCCCCCCCCCGACAGCTGGCACGTCGTCTCTTGCTTCGGGCAGCTCGCGTCAAGATCGTGAGCGTGAAGGAGGGCTAAGTGGAGAAGGTGGAGTCCGAGGTGAGTGCACGGTGGTTGCGGACCAGGTGGGTGGGTTTGGAGTCAGTGTGGGGGCGGAGAAGAGCGGTCGGAGTCTAGCGATAGTCCGGAGTTCGAAGAACAGCTTTAAGCGGGAGGCAAGACAGCGGCAGAGAGAGGAGCGAGTGAAGGTTCCGCTCGGACCTTTAATGGCCCCGCGGCGCAGGGCGGGGGGGGCACCCGAACGCGGTGTCTACCGAATCGGGGCGCTCTGATTGGCCCCCGCCCCTGGCGGCCGCCGCGATGGCCGAAACCGCAAAATTCCATTTCCGGCAAGGTGACCCCGACCGTAAAAATGTATTGTCCGACACCTCACGACATGATATGAATCACCCACACCGAACTCTGCGTCATGATTTGCCTTGCAAGCAACCCCCGGGGTTCTTGACCGGCCGGTATGCAGGGCCGAAGGCAGCGTCGGTCCGCACTCCCGCCCGGGTGCCCCCGACGCAGTGCTGTCAATGTGCCTGCTCTATGATGCGCCACACGGCCCGCACTGTAAACATGCCCTCTGCCGATCGGCAGTTCGCTGGCCGTAGAGGGCGAGAAGGGACGTTCGCCGTCCGTGTGGGACATCCTGGGCCGCCGACGAGGACGAAGGTACGATGTAGCATGCACAGACAGTAGATGTGTCAATAAGGTGGTCACGAGCGAAGCGCTGGGTCTGGCCTTCGAGCAACATTCCGTACAGGGCGCTTCGAGCACTTCCGTTACAGGCGCTTCGAGCACATTCGTGACAGTTGCGGGCATGTCCGCCATTAATGCACGTGGCTAGCGTCGTGTTTCACAATTCTGCTATCTGTGTGCGCGGGGTGAAACCCGGATTGATATAATTAGTCGCAGTAATGGGCCGAAAAGCAACGTGCCACCCGCATCCATGGCACACGCGGCCGCGGTTGTCATTTTATGTTATGGCCTCGATTGAGGGATTGCTCCTTTCCTGGAGGACCCCATCTACGCGAAGGGTGCACGTGGTCAGATTACCCCCTTTTCCAGGGATTAATCCAAAGAGGGGAAGTAAGGAAATGATAGTTTAGATAATGAAATGAAGAAGACATTGGATGTACGCAAACCCGAACTATGAAATCCTACGCAATGCCGCCCCGTTGTTCCGCTAGACAAAAGGGAAAGGAACTATCTACACGTATATTAATGGAATAATTGTTTTGGGACCCTATCTGTTGGATGCATGCGGTTCCGAAACCGCACCAATTCATTAACTGTCACTGACTGTTGTTTTTTTTGTCGTTTTTTTTTTAAACGTTGACATCATTCTCAATGCAATTCTGACTGAACTGCTGTTGGGTGGTCGGATGCTTGTCTGGGTGCACTGAAGAACACGTACCTTGTACTCTGTCAAAATCTGTTCATTTGCAGGATGATGGAGATGAATTAAATTAAGAGCATTCAATCACTTACCTACTAAAGGTTTATTAAAAGTTACACCAGTAACTAGAATGGCACTGCGTCGAGTGGCATAACCGCCGCCACATAATGCCTGATTCCAACGAGAAACATAATCAGGCCCAATAACTTTTTGAATTAAAATTCTCGTATACAGATTCAGATTCAGATCTTCACCAAAACGATCATCACATTCTTCCTTATATCACACACTCAAGCCTGTCCACCAGTTTCGTCCGAATCATCCAGCAACTTTTTGAGATATCATGCTAATATATATTTCTGCCCATCTCTTCCCCCCCCTCCCCCCCCCCCCCCCCCCCCCCCCCCCCCCCCCCACCCCCCCGCCCCCCCATTGTGAGAATCACTTAAAAAATCTTGAAGTCGGATCCGGATTCAGATCTTCACCCAAATCGATCAGTTTGTCTTGTGACAGCCCAACCGTCCACACAATTTCATCCAGATCCGTCCACAAACGTTTTTGGAGATATCCTGCACACACACAAACAGACAAACAACGAAAGGGGGTGAAACAACTTCTTCACCTCCGGTGGCGGAGGTATTAATGCGGTGGACGAAACTGTCGAACCAGGCATTGCGGGTCTACAAGTTTTACATAATAAAAACAAAAAATCATCATATGTACCGTTTTACTTGGCATGCTTCATGAAGCATCAGTGCTGGCCCAAAGCAGTTTATTGGTAAGATATATGCTGGGTGGTTTGCATATTGGAGACTTTCGAGCTTCAGTTCGGCAGGGGCCTACTTTGTGAAAGAAAATTCATGGTGCCGATAATAAAATCACGGACGTCTTTACAAAACACTCCCAATGGCGATCTTTACGTCCACCGACAACGTGCGCGACACCACAGGTTCCTCTTGCTTTACATGCTTCTCATGGATGGGCACGGGGCTGCCAGGATGGCCAAGAGATACACACACTCACTCTGGGTTTGAATTCCCGACTTAGCTATAAACTGCCACCAACCGGTGTTTCAACAGGCAGGACAATTCATCAACTGTGTTGCGGTTCCGCTGCTGGGCTTAAGTTGGTCGACGTTAAAGATTTCCACGTGTTCCTTCGCGAAGAGGACCACTCAGCATCAGAAATGGTGGTAACCACACAGCAGGACGACAGTTTTAACTGGGTCGAGATGAAAACCACAGCCTAGACAGCTCAGAAGTAAGTGTGCATAACTCTCAGCCATCGGTGTGACGTTCCAATCTCAGGTCCATGTCAACGGACCTAATATGTCGGAGGGAATGCGAAGCCGGCATGTCTTGCCTGTACTGTCAATCGTTAAGAGTTAAGGTTTAAAAGTGACAGTTGGACAGGTCGGACTCACTGGACGTGTCCTGCGGGTTTTTACACCATCAACAATCTACCAATGCTCACAATCATGGCATTTGGATATCGTTCACCATGATACTCGTACACATTTGAAGCATTTTAAAACAACGGAAACGAATGCCATGCGCAAACATGTGGAAGGACCACGAGAAGATGGAGCAAACCATTGCATAATGAACCAGGTACAAGTCGGAGTCCTCTCGCCACACTTGTACACAGCACACACATATACTATATTACATACATACACACACAACTCACACCTGTGAACCACCTGCACTTTACCGAAGATAATTTCGTTGGCATCCAATGAGGGTGGTATAGTCAGAACGGAGATCTTGGTGTTAGTTCAAAATAGCATCATTGTACTCGTTAGTCTTGTAATCTGTAATATTGTGTCTTGGTACACCCGTGTGACAGGACGACAACAGACGTCCCGCCCCACACTTTTCGCGTCGAGGTGCAACGTTCCCACTGCAGACGTCAGCATGGATTGTGGTGCTGCGCGCCCATTGTCTGCTCTGGGAAGGTCATCACTACATGTCATGATCGCTCTGACGTCTCCATGAGGCACAAGCCGCTGTGTTGTCCCAAAATCCAAACAGCACGAGCTCTTTTTGTTTTTTATCGTCTCAACCCTGAAGGATATGCGAGACTCTGCAATGCCCATGTCCATGTTGACCTGTTGTCTGGCTGGCTGTTGTCTATGTTCCGCGTCAGAGAATATTTTCACTTTAAAAAATTGGTTTTCTCTTGGAAACCGCTTGTCCAATCGCCTGTGAACATTTTAAACGGGAGGACTCCCCATGCAGAATATTTTATTGCTAACTTGATTGTCATAGGTCATATGGTATAGCGCCAATCTACCTTATAAAAATAGCTGTTCCTCAGTCAAGTGTCCGTCCTCCTTTCTAGTTCTGTCCCTCCGTCGTCCAGCCAGCTGTGACTATATCCTATATGTTTTACGTACTATTGGAATAGTACCTCTTTGCACCCTTTAGACTGCTGAGACCCCTCTAGACTTGAGAAGATGTTTCGAGATATCAGTTACAAAACTTGATATCTCTAAGACCCTGACGACCTTAAAATGCAAAGATCCTGAAGATCCAAAAGCCCTCGCAGACGCTTGAAGACCGAAAAGACCTCAAAAGGAACAAGAACCGAAATGAACCCAGAGACCCTAAAGATCCCAAAAAACCCGAAAGATCCCATAGACGCCTGAAGACCCCTAAGAATCGCTGAAGACCCTTTGACTTCAACACAATTTAATGACTTCAGATGATTAAACAGCTTAGATCCTCTGACCATTTAGAGTAATTAAGAACCACTTTTGGACCTTCTTAATATCACAAGTTAAATTCAAATCGATATACATTAATGAAGCTACATGTTATCTCTCCGAGTCGAGGCGTCAACGGTCCACGAAACTCAGCTCTCTCGGCACTGAGTATTACATGACTGCGATCACTTACTTTCCTATATCATATCACGAGCGAATGAGCATAATTTAGGGGCATTAAAAAGTAAAGCCAGAGGCCCGCTGCAGTATTAAGCTATGCAGCCCAGTACCATACACATGCCTTACCACAGAAGACCCAGTGATGGCAGGTTATTTTTTGATTTTATTTTACTATAAATTCGACGATTAATGGAGCCTAAGTACTGTTGTTGTTCCGTCTAAGTGCTAATCGGACAGAGGACACTCCGAAAAAAGAGGACACTTTGACAGGGGCACTTCTGGAAAAAACCAGAGGAACTTCTTGGAGAGGGAACACTGAAAAAAAAAGACACTCCGAATGGGACCCTCTGGAAAAAGGGACGATCTGGAGGGGTAATCTCCGAAAAAAATACAGTTCATCCTCCAAAAAGAAACAACAGAACATTTTAAAGAAATTACAATATGAATGGGAATTAATCAGAGAAAACCAATGTTTAACTGTTGCGTGATATCGTAAGAAATATTATCGGGGGAATTCAACACTTTGAGAAAGTTTTACAAAAGAGTGGCTATTGATCTTTTTTAAAATAATTGGATGTTTTCGCACACATTCCTTGGACAAAAATGTATGATTTTTGAGCGGAAAAGAATCTTGGTTAATCATTTTATTCACAGAAATTACAAAAAACAACGAGATTTGATAAATAGACGAAAAATAGAATCAATTGAATAAATAATCTATCTATAATCTCCAGCTACGTGTGTGTGTGTGTGTGTGTGTACGTGTGTGTGTGTGTGTGTGTGTGTGTGTGTGGTGTGTGTGTGTGTGTGTGTGTGTGTTCCTGTCCTGTATGTATGTCTGTGATGCGACCGCCGGTTTCTGCGACGACGCCGCAGGTCCCGATCTGAATTGAAAACTTGCCAGGATAATTGGCTGGGGACGCCTCAGCGGATGTGCCTTTTCGAGGTTGTATTATTAATTGGGATAGCGGTTCCCAGTTACGGCATTATATCTGCATCGACGCATGACAAAACAACGTGCAATGACGTCAACGAATGGACGTCACAATGAATGTTTTTTTTTTTTTTTGCCACGACAGCGGGTACCGATCTGAATTGGAAACTTGCCAGGAATATGCTGGGACCCACGGATGTGCCTTTTAAGGTTGATATTATATGGATAAGCGGTCTCCCCAAGTTAACGGCATTTACTGTCAACCAATGAACAAGAACACGGTGCTATGACGAGTCACAATTAGTTTATTTATTATTATTATTTTATTTTTTTTGCACGATTTGACGTCACAATAATTCCTTTTCTTCTTCTTCGTTTGGTATGAAACGTCACAATCGATGCGGGGACCTGAGTATGGTGCCTTTTCAAGGTTTGATATCGTTCTTTGCATCCCTTTCACAGCTGTTTCCCAGTGTTTCCCAAAGTTTTGAAAAAGCTGTTTTTTTCTCCAAGGTTTAATTAATTGTTCCAAATATATTAATCCCAGGTTTGAATTTTCCAGGGAAACAGCTGTTTCCAAGGGTTTGAAAGCTGTTTTTTTCCCAAGGTTTTGAATTATTTTGTGCTTGGTAGACATTCGTGAATACATTAGCAGAAGGAGGGCGAGAGAGGGCGAGGAGGAGGCGAGAGAGGGGGGCGAGAGAGAGGGGGCCGTCACAATTCAAGAGAGGGGGAGAGAGGAGGGGGCGAGAGAGGAGGGAGAAGAGGGGGGCGTCACATTCAAGAGCAGGGGGAGAGAGGAGGGGGGTGAGAGTGGGGACGAGAGAGAGCGGCGAGAGAGAGGAAGCGAGATGAGGAGGGGGAGAGAGGAGGGCGAGACTAGGGGGGAGAGAGGGGGGCGTCAACATTTCTTCTTCTTTCTTCGTTTGATAATGAATGTCACAAATTGACGGCGGGGACGCTGAGTATGTTTCCCAGTGTTTCCCAAGTTAGACCATTTATGATACGGTTGGTCCGATCTTAATTGAAAAAATGCCCAATCCAGTCCGTCGTTTACAAGAGCGAAAGGAACGAAGCCTGCACATACTGGCACGCACTCTACGGGCACGCACTAGTAATAATAATAAAGTTTAAAAATTTAAAACATTTTACAAATAAACAAAAACTAATAATATAAAAAATCACTGACCCTTTGTTGTCTCCACCCACATGCCACATACCAACTCCACACACATATCACACCCCTTTATTTCCCCACCACCCTCACCGCCACCGTGAAAGACAAAGATGATTAAAAAATTGAATAATGAAATTTTTTTTTTTGATATAATTGAAAAAAACCTAAACAATTGCAAAAACATAATTATTAAAAACAATTAAAACTAAATAATAATAAGAAAAAATCACTCCGTCCCTTTGTTGTCTACAAACAGCCAAAACCCAAGCCTCCACACCAAGTCCACACACCCCATTTAATTCCTCCACCCTCCCCCACGGAGAGAAGGGTGGGAAGGGAAGGGGTGGAAAGAAGTTGGGGCACAACTTTTCCCAAATTTTATTTATTTATTTTTAAATTTAGTAATTGGTAATTAAAATCAAATTAATCAACACAACATTACTGGCCAAACTGGCAAAAGTTTACCGATCGCTTCACCACAATGTAATGTATTCCCACTTACAAATGGCATCTTGCCATTCATATCTATTGTATTAGATATATTCACTTAAAAATAAAGGTATATATGCATCTACATTTATAAATTCTGAATCAATTAGCAACTTCAAATACAGTGGAAGTGTGTGGCTGATAGAGTGTGCTCAGGGGGGGGCTGAAGTTCACAGGTAAGTGTTGCAAAGCATCCAATTGCACGGAATATTCTTCTCTGGAATGCAGTTGAGTTTGTGAGGAGGGATATTGGGATGAGGGAGGGCAAGTAAAATGAGCTCTGTTGCCTCAGGGCAAGCTCGAACAAAAAAGCTCGGGTGTACGTAAAATAATTGACTCATTTTGTGTGAAACAGTTGGCATGAATTCAAGTTCTGAAAACAATCCGCTTCAAACTAACGAGTTTTCTTTCAAATGCTAGGAAAGGGAAATATTTAATTAAATTTCAGGTGCAATAGCAACCGACCAGTGTAACCAGTAATTAGCACAGATATACTTGTTATACAAATCACTCACTGCTGTCATCGGCCCTGGAAATATTTTAACCAACAAGGCAAATGAAGCCTGTTTTGAATGTCTTCTTGAGCAGGAACTACACCAACAAGTTGCCTTTAAGAGCAGAATTTCTAACCAAAGCCATAATGCATATTAATGGGAATATAAAATTCATCATTTAATACCACCCCCCCCCCTCCAACCACATGACATTTTTATATTACTAAACTTGAATTAATTAAAAAGGTCACAGCTTGTCGGATGGCAATTCTCGGGGACTGAAACAAGCAGATTGCATCAGTTTCACCAGTGTTAGGGTCATTCAAAATGTCCAAACAAATAGATCAACTCACGTCCAAGTTTTGGGAATATTTTCCATTATTTATTTATTTAATTTATTTATTTTGGCAATGATTGTCAACTCCACAAGCAAAGTACCAAGGGATTGTCCTTCAGGAGTTATTTCACATAAACCGCATCGGATGAGGGAGGGTTAAAACAGGTTTTGTTTTCCGCCGTGTATATCTTTCCAGAGTTTAATCTATAGGTAGGGATATAAATGGAAGGACACTGTTCAAATGGGGGGTATAATGGGTAAGAGGAATGAGGGTAGTGTGGTCGAAGGCGAGGGTAAAATAAAGTGGGGGGGGGGGGGGGGGGCGGACTCATGCATAATAATCAAAAAACAAAAATTAAAGAAAAGTTTTTGATGCATAGTCAAACTCATGGAAGAGCTTGGTCCCAGAAACAAGGTATTGCAGAGAACTGGTGCAGGATGAAGTGGAAAGAGGTGGTGGAGGAGAAGGATTAAGTGGGGTGGCAAAAGATCTGTTTGTGAGAAAAAAATTCAATCCATTTTATTGAGAAGGTCAAATCAGGTTTTTTCCCTTAGTAACATTCAAAGCCAAGGGGAAATGTGATATGTCCAGAACCGAAAAAAACAACCCCTATCTTATTCATGCAAAATGGTCTCATTTGCCTAAAACAAGCGTTTTTTAACACAATCGGCTTGTTCTGATCCGTTTTAATGCTCGCAGATCATATTATAATGCAAAACGTGGGTGTTTGTTGTTGCATAATTGTGTATTTTAGCTGTTTTGGGCAAAACAATTACAATTTTACACAAAGGAACCCATTATCAAAATGGACTATTTGCCTAACACAAAGGTTTATTAACAACACATTTTTTCCTCGTTCTGACTGTTTTTTTTTTTGCTCCAAATCAAGAACTCTAATGCATTACATGTGTTTGTCATAAACATTATCTGTAATTTTAGGCCCGTTCCTTGGCAAACAACACATTTTACACAAGAAAATGTTAATTCAAGCAACAAACGGTCCGATGCCCAATACAAGCATTTTTTCACACAACACATTTCCTTGTTCTGACTCCGTTTTTTTTTTGTTCAAAACACGTGTTTTTCCAATTGAAGTTAGTTTGTATTTTTAAAAACACTTGTTCTAAGAAACCATCCAATGATAGTTTGTGTCCCATAAGCTGACTCAATGATAATTGAGGTAAACCCGTCAACGAGCGTCATTATGAGACTAAGGATGTTGTCACTCCTTGGGTGTCATTTCCCTGGTCTCTGTATATGCTCCGACTGAGGCGAGTGTCTCACCGTGAAGGAACTCATGCAAATCCACACTCCGAGTCTGGTTGACCCCAGTGCACCAAGGAAGATACTCTTCTAGTGCTTGTGGGATTTCATGCATCGACTGGAATTCTGATAGGGAGGTTATGAGACGTGTGTTGGTCCCCATGGTCTGGAACTGTGACGAGAAAGCAACTAAGTTCCTTGACTTTGCAAGAAGTCATGGACTTAGGGTGGCTGGTTCATGGTTTTATGTCATCCCGCCAGAGGCTGCTCATCAACTGGACTTGGTAATCCAATCACGCTGGTGGTGGTGGCAAAGGAGATTGACCACGTGCAACATTGAGGTCGGAGGATGGTCAGAACTGCAGGGCCACGGAGGCTTGCTCAAGGTTCCTAGATACTGACCAAGGTTTTGTGGAAGAAACTTTGAAGTTGCACTAAATCCAGGAATGGTACCATCTAAGCCCAAGGCTGGATGTTGCAAGCTCAAGGATGAGAGGTAGCTGAGAGTTTGCGAACAGGCTGAGTGGGGGATTTGGTGGGGGGGGTTCTGGGTGCTTTGGTGGTCCTGAGAGGTTGTGGAGTGCCTTCAAAAACACCATCCTAGATGTTGCCGGTGGATGCTTGGAACTCACGCGTAGGGCAAAGAAGAATTTTGTCTCTCAAAGGTCAACGATACTATTGACCAAGAGTGCACAAAGGCTAGGCTTAATGGCCAGAGGTGAGGCTGTTTCAGGAGAAAGGGGCGTAAAACTGTACGTGCGCTGAGGGTGTGGACAAGGAGGCCTATGTGCGAGGAAAATCTGTGATGGGATATTAAGCATTACCTGGTGGTCAATTGATTCTCGTCCTGCTGCAGGGGAATTCGTGGCATGCGTTCCTCCAAGCTCATCCTCGGTGTACGCAGTTAGAGGCAGAGAGTGTGGGCTCTTGACAGAGGAGTCCGAAATGAAGGACCGCTGGGGGCCGGCTTACCTTTGAGCGGCTTTTACCAGGTTGATTCCACCACTGTTGAGTTGGGGTGTCAGGAGTGTTACAATCCCTGTTGCTGACCCATCCAATGCAACTGATCATCTTCGTTGTGGAAACACAGGCGTGGTGAAACGCAGTTGAAAATGGGGGTCAAGCTTCCTGGGATCTGTGCATCCATGCTGAACTTCTCAAGGTTGGGAGAAAATGGTTTGTACAACTCATGTCGTTTGCATGCATTCGGTGCTATGCCTGGTAAACAGGCCATCATCCCACACTGACTGGAAGGAGGGTTTGTTGTCCCTCTCTGGAAAAGAGAAGGGGGATCACCAGGACTGCAACTCTGAGGGGTGAGACCAACTGGCTTCAGTGGTGGGTCATGGGTCTTTGCTCGGAAAATTATTGATAGGGTCGCCAATCCAATCTGGCTTGAGCACCAGCTCCCAGAGCAAGTCAGTCTTCCCCACCAAAGAGGTCAACGATTGACCATATCCTTGCTGTTTTCGGTCCTCAAAAACCGCGCAGAAGTGAGTTTTCGGCAGGGGTGCTGCTTGCAGCCTATGTTGATCTGTTGTAAAGCGTTTGATTCCAGTGAATCGGGATGCCCTCTAGAGATTTCTTGGTCTTCGTGGGGTGCCAACCAAAACTGATAAATCTTATATCGAAACTATACTTTGGTAACTGAGAGTGCCTGTGAAGATGTCGGCGTACCATCTCTTATCTGACTTAATTCCATTTGGTCACTCGAGTTGTCAGGGGTGTGTAATGGCTCCCAACAATTTTCAAGCACTTGTATGATTGTATTCTGGGGAGGATGTCAGAGCGTCAAGCCACGGTGCATCGTTCAGTGAAATATAAGATCCTGACCTTGAATTTCGCGAGATCGATGCAGTCATTCTTTGCGGAGACTCTAGATATCCTTTTGGGGGACCTCGAGGTTCTGGTGAGGAGTCGGAGCCGCTGGGATTAACGACGGGTTTCCCTGGGTCAAACAAGATTCCAGGCTTTCAAATGACATCTTGGATTGCTGCTATCCTGTCTGTTCTGTTTTGTGGTGAGGATGTTGAGGTCGTGGAAGAGATTCTCTTACCTTGGCAGTGAAATATCCATGTGTCTGCTGTGCTCTGAGCCAGAGGTCAACCAAGTCTGGGTTGGGCCTGGGGAGTGATGGATTCACTGGATCATGGGTAATGGTGTTGTTTTGTACCTTGTGCAGAGGCGACGAAAAGTCTGAGTCTTAGAATCCTTTGTGCTTCCCAGTCTGCTCTAAATGGATGTGTGAGAGCTTGGACTCTGAACAGGATCTGGGCGGCGAACTTTAAATTCCTTTGGGTACCAAGGTCTCCTTCGGAGAATCTTTGTGTCAACGAGCGGTTGCTGAAGAAGAGACTCAAATGAGAGTTGTTACTGCAAGTCCCATGAGCGTTAGTTTGTGGCTTGTTATGGACATGTGGCTGCGTTTCACTGACATGATCCTGCCACATAGATTCTTTGAGTGAGAGAAGCCTCGTGAGTGGAGGAGGCCAATGGGGCCGACACGTGCCCCAGTGGTTGCAGCAGGTTTGATCAGCATTCTAAGGAAGATGGGGATGGGCCCTGCATCTGCCTGGGGGGAATGGCCAGACCGGAAGGCCCCTGGAGTATTGGTGGAAAAGTGGAGAGGCAACCGCGCACTTGCGGGGGCCATGCCTCCCACACCTGAGAGTCGCTCCCGAGGGTGTGTGTGTGTCTTCCATATACTCCAGCTTGTAGAGCGCTTGCCAAGTGGTAACAAACAACACAAATGAACGCTGGTTGCTTGGTAACTGAACAGACCCTGGGTTGTATCCATTATCAATAAAAAAAAAAGCTTGGCTATCCGCTTGCCAAGCCAAGCGTTCCTTATCAGGCAGTGTTGACTGTGCATGCTTCTTCGAGTGCTTAAGCCACTTGGCGAGCGTACACAAGAACTTGGTAACTGAACGCATCCCGGGTCTCAATCTGTGTGTCAATCCTTGCGAGTGGAATGGAATGAAAACATTGTGTTTTTAAAAATGGATTCGAACTCTCGCAATCCAATACGGGTTTTGACGATACTAAAACGGCTCTGCGGGTTTAGACAAACAAATCGGGTCAAACCTCCGTGAAATCTGGGTCAACTTCCCATCTAATGATTGTTTGCATGGAGACCGCCATGCTTGTTGTTAAGAAGTTTGGAGTTGCTCCCGTTCCGTTTAAGTGGTTGCTAAGTAGGCAGTTTTAATAATCAAAGCATGGCCGCTTGGCCAAGTGGTAAGCAAGTAACACTTGCAATGGAACAACGCGACTGGCTGAGAAATCGCCAAAAACAGTGGCAAAAAGGAAAAAGTATGGGGCCTCTAGGAAAAACTTATGGCTAGAGTTTGGAGTAGAAAAAACGCTTGTGTGTGTATGTATTATATATTATGTAGGTATGTATTATAATATATATTAATATCTATATATATATATATATATATATATATATATATAATATAAATATATATATTATATATATTATATATATAATGCCATCCATGCCCCTGGCGCACGTCAGACGACCCACTTTGGGAGGGAGTCCATTTACTGAAACTTACCTGACGCCATGTATAACTACATTGTGGCGTATTCGAAAGGAATGCGGGGTGAAAGACCACACATCCACATGAGTCGAAGTCCCACGTTGATTTCCCCAAGGGGCGCACACTGCGCATCGCGTAGCGTAGCTTCACAGGACATGGCAGCATATCAGTGCAAGCTACTACTTTCCCGTACATGTGTCAAAAGTCACGTACAGTAATATCATTACAGTATGTCAACGTACATCAGTATGGTCACATACAGTATGTCACGTACAGTATGTCACTACAGTATACGCATGTCAGTATGGCACGTACAGTGTGTCATGTACAGTGTGTCAGAATACAGTATATCATGTGCAGTATGTCGCATACAGTATGCCCATAGAGTGTATCAATGTAAGTATACCACTATAAGTATAATCACACAGCATACCAACGTCAGTATGCCGTACAGTAATATCACGCACATATACAGTACAGTATTACGCACCGTAATAGTATATCACGTACAGTAATGCCACGTACAGTATACCCAGTACAGTTCAACGTATAGTAATAATATGATGTACAGTATATTACGTACAGTATACATGTACAGTATAGTATCGCGTACAGTATAAGCACTACAGTATATCTGTACAGTATACATTGCACAATATATCATGTAACATTTTATCACGTACAGTATACCAAACGTACAGTATAACACCACGTACAGTATACCAGTCAGTATGCAACGTACAGCATACCACGTACAGTAACACGTACAGTAATACCACTACAGTATCCAACGTACAGTATACCATGTACAGTCACTACAACGTACAGTCTAACACGTACAGTACGACCCCCTTTATCTTTCAATAAAAACGAAACATGTCCCTTTAGAGCGAACAGTTGGTTTATCAATAAACTGTAAAATAGACATTGCACTCGACCATGTAACATGTTCTGCCGTGGAACGGAACGGAGAGATAACGAGTTGGCACTTTTACCAACAGTGTAGTCCGACATGTTTGATGTAGTTTCGGATGGCAGACGGCGACGGAAGCAGAGAACGACAAACTTAACTGTTGTTCATAGTGGTGATTTTTTCCGGTCATCAGGGTCACGAACTGAAGTTGATATTTAGTTGATTTATGTAAGTTATAACGCGAAGTGAAGAATAAGTGTTTATAAGGTACTTTCGCAGTGAGCGTGTGCGGAGATTGCACGGTCTGTGTGTGTGTGTGTGTGTGTAAACGTAGGATAGTGGAGGAATGGGCCGCTTCGTTTTACTTGTGCGAACTGCTTTCCCGTTGTTGAAACGTGGATCGTACTGCGTTCACAGATGTGCGTCCCCCTGCTCGTGGCCTCTTGGGTTTACTCGAAGGGAGTAGTAAACAGATCGCGCAATGGAACTCTGGCCGGCTGTTAACCGTGTGAAGTGACCTGACATAGCCAGGCGCAACTGACCTCGACTGCCAGGCCCAAGGGCAAGCGCAGGACCGCGCGACGGTCCCCGTTTGACGAACGCGCGTCACTTGGGTGGTTTTTAAATGGTTTTACCCAAATCTTGTTTTGGGGTTATTTATTGCGCAGCGGCGAGGAGATAAGATCGGGATGTTTGATTGGTCATCGTCAATATACAACGATCCGATCACGAATGAAGAGTGAATGAACGAAATGAACAGTATTGTGTTGATTGAAGGAAATTTTAACGTTTCTCTGGGGACTGGAACCCCGCACAGATCGGTTTATTTAATGTTAAAAGTCCGAATAAACGCTGTGACGTCACTTGGTGTGAACAAAATTAAACCTCTTGAGAGGCGTCGGGAAGGCCGCGGAGGTTTGAATGAAGGTCGGAAATTCCACCATTCTGTTCCGGGTCCGTCCGTATTTTTGTTTACGGCGATAACTCGAGAAGCAAATTGTAGAATTTCATCAAACTTGGTAAAAAAAGGTAAAGTAAGAGGGGGAAATTAAGTGATTCGATTTTTTGGGCATGTGATAAGGGTCAAGGGTCAAAGGTCAAGGTCAAACTTGAAATTTTTAACTGTTTACACACCAAACTCAAATATTGGACGAATTTCATCAACTTGGTACAAAGGTAAGTAAACGGGGAAATTAACCGATTAGATTTTTGGGCCAGATGTGATAAAGGTCAAAGGGTCAAGGTCACTCTTGAAATTTCACTGTTTACACCCAAATCAAATAATTGGCAGAAAAATTTCAATCAAAACTGTGACAAAGGTAAAAGTTAGACAGGGAATTAACCGATTATAGATTTTGGGGCCAGATGTGATAAGGCAAGGGTCAAAAGTCAAGGTCAAACTCTTGAAATTTTACCTGTTTTATGCCCTAACTCAAATATTGGACAGAATTCATCAAAACTTTTGTACAAAAGGTAAAGTAAGACAGGGGCAATTTAACCCCGATTAGATTTTGGGCCAGATGTGATAAAGGTCAAAGGTCAAACTCTTGAAATTTTAGCTGTTTACAAAACCATAAACTCAATATTGGACAGAATTTCATTCAAACTTGGTAACAAAGGTAAAAGTTCGACAGGGGCAATAAAACTAACCGATTAGATTTTTGGGCACAGAATGATAAAGGTCGAAGGGTACAAATATGTCACTACTCAAGTGTTTGTGGCGGGAGAGCGGAGGCATACCGTCGACTGCGAGCGAGTCGAATTACTCTAAGTTTGGTTGCTAATAATTAATATTTTCGTATTATATATACATTGCCCTCCTTCATCCTGGTCACATGTACTGTAGCGGACTCGGGTGCCCCTGCTGGACGGACGCAACGAGGAGTTCTGTTCACGGCCCGTCAACTGTCCACTGTTGAGTAACTAATTAATGGATTTGGCCTGGGTGTGCCGAAGCTCGGAGTTCCAAAAGAGAATGGTTCCGCCGGAGGATGATCCTCGTATGCTTATTTGATGAACCCACAGCGATAGATGTTTTAAAAATGACTGGTCACTCATCAAGTTCGAGAACGGATGTGGTTCCTTCATACTTCTTTCCCTAATCTTTCGCATTCTCTTTATTCCATCTAATTCTTGCCCTTTTTTCCTCTTCAACCCTCCCATTTTTCTCTTTCGTTATCTGCAGTATAATCATTCTAAGTGGAAGTGAATTCTTGCAGAATTTTTCTGTGAGGTTCACTTCGCCTGCACCCCGCGGTTTGGGAATTTGAGGGTTGCGGAGTAGCGGTTTGAAGCCGAATCCCTATCCCAGGTTCCTCTTGATGACTCCATCTTTGCTCTTTACCATCTTCAGGGGTTCCTTTCGTCTTCTGTTTGAAGTACGTACCGGAACTGTTGTAATTTAGAACACTTGTGGGCATTATTGGTGATATAGTGGTACGCCTAGGGAATAGACCGTAGTGTCCTGAAGCTCACCTGGGCAGGGCAAACTGGTTACCAACCACCCAGCCCCGCCAGCACCCCCTTATTCCCATAATTTTTTTTTTTTTTAAGCTCAAACCTGGAACTTATGGGAACTCGGGGAGCTTATTGGGAAATGGCGTCATCCAGTCCGTCCACAAATACTTATTGCAAACAACTCGAACTACAACACATTCATTTGAAATGAAACATTACCATCAACGTTCATCACCGTGTATGTACCAACGTTTGTTCATGTCGTTTAAAAAAAATTGGGGGGAAAAAAAATTGGGCCCTAAGGGGGGCTAGGGAGTTGCCACGCCCTAAAGTGGTAATTGTGCTTTCTCTTCTCAAAATGATGCATGCGATCCAATGAAACCTTGATTACTCTTGCCCCCACCTGGAAAGCAATAATCATCCGAATCTGAAGTGGAGCTGCAGTAGCTGGGGTGATAGTGGAGCACTTTGCTGCGAAGGAACTACAGTGGAACAGCAAAGAAGAAGTTGAAGAAGTTGCAGCGGAAGTCTGAGGGCAACATGGACCATGCTACAAGCAAAGTGGGGCAGTGTTGAGACAGGACCCATCATTGGGCGTAACATAGCTCTCCGCACAAATCATGGTATGGAGGGTGCCTTGGCAGCACCATGGCTGCTTTGTTTCCCTCTAACCTCCCTGCAAACTATGAATGGCCCATGTGTCAATCCATGGTTCCACCACTTCCAGAATCGGAACTGAGTGGCACAACAAAAGAGCAACCTGTTTGCAAGCTGGACAACGACGGAATGACGGCTGGCTTGTGTGGGAGTGGGAAATCTGGATTTGAAGATCCCTAACACATGGGGATCTCCTAGCAATGTTGTTGCTATGGATGTACATACCCCTTGGCAACAATTGCAGCAACAACTACAAATGCTATTAGTCTACCAGTGGCCCTTGCGTGGTAATGCTTGTACGCTTTGCTTTATATTCGCAGCTGCCGCGCTTCCCAGCTGTGTTTTGGGGGTTATAACCGCTGTTCCAGCACTGACTGCTGGACTGGCACCAGCATCCAGTCCATCGCTCCTTCTGAGCTACGGTTGTGTAGCAGTTTCAGAGACCTGTATTGACTGCTGAAAGCCCTCTGGGCAGCTTTTCGCGCATTGGGCTTTGGCAGCTGCATCTCCTTGGAGAAAGGCGGTGGCTTCTTGCCTCTCTCATCGGCGTTCTGTTGCTTGCGTTTCTCACAGAGCACTTACGATGTTTTATTGGGTTAATCTGACACGCAATGTCCTTTCCAGACCTCTGTGGTTTTCGCTGCCTTGCCAGGTCCGGTTTCCAGTTTCTCAATGTGGTCTTCTGCTTGTCCACCTGACATGTGGCTGCAGCGCAAAGTCCACCTTATTTTGCCTGCCATGTCGAGTTCTGTCCTCAGCTGTTTGTTTTTCCTGCGGCAGTGCCGTGCTTGCTGCTCTTAATGTTGTTTTGGTGGTCCTGGTTCCAATGAGCCACCAACAGGTTTTTTTTTTGTCTCTAAAAGGAACTCCTTTGGCGCTGCAAGCCCACAACCACAACTCTTTGCAGTCGACCTATCTGCGGTGGTGGTTTGCACAGAGTTTTTTTTCCTTCTTGCAGACAGTTCGCGCAACTTCTGATCTCTCACAAATGTCTTTTCCTTTCGGTTGTGGCAAGTGTGGATCTTCAGTGCCAATTCACCCCACCTCCTTAAATCTACCTCCTCCTTACTCCTCACCTGTCATACCCTCTCATTACCCCTCTCATCTTTCCGCCACTCTTAGCACCTCTTCACTGTTCTGCTGTCGTATCAGCTCCTCCTCTGGTGTCCCAAACTGTGTGGTGTTCTAACATCTGTAAGCTCCTTTCTAACCTAACAGATATCTCACTCTCTCAATCAGTGCACTCCTCAACATGTCAAACATGCTCTTTCTTTCCTCTCATCACACCTCCCCCTCTTCCCAACCCCTCAAATGTTGTATCTCCCTCTGCCTGCTCCCTTCTTTACCACACCACTACCAAGTCTCATCCTTCCCCTCTCCCCACCTCTCCCATCGCCCTCC
>CM068957.1:81536543-81547489 GCA_035128595.1 Eptatretus atami | reverse complement strand
CGTCACCGGAAACTGGTGGGCAGACGGTTTAGTCGCCGACAAACCCGACCATTGGAACAGGTTTGTACAGGTTTACATGGTACCTGGTAGCAGGTCACAGATCTAATCTGCCTGACCTGACCATAGCTGCATGTCTTTGAAGGTATAACAAAATATTTTTGTGAGGGCCAGGGGTCGGGTGGAAGACACTTGGGGAAAAATAACCACATGATTTAATTACCGGGGAACACGCCCTCGGTACGCCTTTTCTGAACCGGATCACTCTACCGGACCGGATGACTTTACCGGATCGGATGCAGCCGAGAAACACTACCAAAGACGTATCGGCTAAAAGGAACAAATCTTTGGGAATAAAGTCCCGGCTAATCTAGGATTCGGACCATGCTGGATCAATGAAGGAAAAGACGAAAACGAGCTGGGAACATTTCTAATAATGATTTATTAACAAGCAGGTGAGGAAGGGTATGTGGTACAATCCATAGATTTATTGGGGTGTGCAAGCAGAGAGACGGAAGAAAGGTGTGGTGCGGCAATAAACAAGCAACTTATGAAAGCGGACGCAGAGCAGACCGAACACCGAAAATAATAAGTCTTGCAGGCTAACTTTATGAAGTGCCAGGACACACACACACACACCACACAAACACACACCACAAAGAAACCCGATCTCTCTCTCTCTCTCTCTCTCTCTCTCTCTCTCTCTCTCTCTCTCTCTCTAGTGCAGCTGTGGCTGCTGGTTGCATCATTGGTTGGACAGGCTATGCCGCTGATGCAGTGTCCCCTACAGTACACTGGTGCTCATTTGCCGACCTGGAAGATGATAGGCTGAGTCAACCTCCTGGTTTATCCAGGATCCCTAGGATCCCAAGCAGCCACGCTAACCACGAAGCCAACACCAGGCTTAGAAAACCGATGAAGAGGAATTAAAGCAAGACAGGAGAGGAGTTGAGGCTACTATACGGTCTCTCGGTACCTTTGTATAATTGATTGCCGAACGCCCACCAATGCATTTGGGGGGGAATGCTCCATGGTGTGGTACGCCCCCCCCCCCCGACAGCTGGCACGTCGTCTCTTGCTTCGGGCAGCTCGCGTCAAGATCGTGGCGTGAAGGAGGGCTTAAGTGGAGAAGGTGGAGTCCAGGGGAGTGCACAAGAGTGGTTGGCAGGACCAGGTGGGTGGGTGGAGTCAGTGTCGGTGTGGGCGGAGAAGAGGCGGCGGAGTCTAGCGATGACGTCCGGAGTCGAAGAACAGCTTAAGCGGGAGGCAAGACGGCAGAGAGAGGAGCGAGTGAAGTTCGCTCGGACCTTTATAGCCCCGCGGCGCAGGGCGGGGGGGGCACCCGAAACGCGGTGTCGTCACCGAATCGGGCGTCTGATTGGCCCCGACCCCCGCGCGGCCCGGCCGCGATGGCGGAAACCGCAACAATTCATTTCCGGCAGTGACCCCGAGCCGTAAAATGTATTGCTCCGACCTCACGACATGATATGAATCACCCACACCGAACTCTGCGTCATGATTTGCCTTGCAAGAACCCCCGGGGTTCTTGACCGGCCGGTCATCAGGGGCCGAAGGCAGCGTCGGTCCCGCACTCCCGCCCGGGTGCCCCCGACCAGTGCTGGTCAATGTGCCTGCTCTATGATGCGCCACACGGCCCGCACTGTAAAACATGCCTCTGCCCGATCGCAGCTTCGCTGGCCGTAGAGGCGAGAAGACGTTCGCCGTCCGTGGGGAACATCCGTGGCCGCCAGCGAGGACCGAAGGTACGATGTAGCATGCACAGACAGTAAGATGTGTCCAATAAGGTGTCACGAGCGAAGCGCTGGTCTGCCTTCGAGCACATTCCGTACAGGGCGCTTCGAGCACATTCCGTACAGGGCGCTTCGAGCACATTCCGTACAGTGCGCATAGATCCGCCATTATGCACGTGGCTAGCGCTCGTGTTCGCCCAATTCTGCTATCGTGTGCGCGGGGTGAAACCCGATTGATATAATTAGTCCAGTAATGGGCCGAAAAGCACGTGCCACCCGCACCATGCACAACGCGGCGCGGTTGTCATTTTACTGTTATTGGCCTCGATTGAGGGATTGCTTCCTTTCCTGAGGACCCATCTCACAGCGAAGGGTGCACGTGGCTCAGATTTACCTCAGGAATAATCATAAAAGAGGAGTAGGAATGAAGTTAGAAATGAAATGAAGAAGAAATGATGTAAGCAAACCGAACTATGAAATCCTCGCAATGCACGCCCCTGTTGTTCCGCTAGACAAAAGGGAAGGGACTATCTACACGTATATTAATGGAATAATTGTTTTGGGACCACTATCTGTTGGATGCATGCGGTTCCGAAAACCGCAACAATATCATACTGTCACCTGACTGTTGTTTTTTTTTCGTTTTTTTTTTAAACGTTGGACACTCATTCTCAATGCAATTCTGCTGAACCTGCTGTTGGGTTGTCCGGATGCTTGTCTGGGTGGCACTGAAGAACACGTACCTTGTACTCTGTCAAAATCTGTTCCATCTGCAGGCATGATGAGATGAATTAAATTAAGAGCATTCATCACTTCACCTACATAGGTTTAAAAGTTACACCAGTAACTAGAATGGCACTCGGTCGAGTGCATACCGCCGCCACATAATGCCTGATCCACGAGAACATATCAGGCCCAATAACTTTTTTGAATTAAATAATTCTCGTATACAGATTCAGATTCAGATCTTCACCAAAACCGAATCAATTCTTCCTTATCACACACTCAACCTGTCCACCAAGTTTCGTCCGAATCCATCCACAACTTTTTGAGATATCATGCTATAATATTATTTCTGGCCCCATCTCTCAATGGTGAAGAATCACTTTAAAAATTCTTGAAGTCGGATCCGGATTCAGATCTTCACCAAAATCGAATCAGTTTGTCCTTGTGACACACCAACCCGTCCACAAAATTTCATCCAGATCCGTCCACAACGTTTTGAGATATCCTGCACACACACACACAGACAAACAAACGGAAAGGGGGTGAAAACAACTTCCTTCACCTTCGGTGGCGGAGGTATTAATGCGGGCGAACTGTCGAACCAGCATTCGGGGTCTACAAGTTACATAATAAACATCATCAATGTACCTTACTTGCATGCTTCATGATGCATCAGTGCTGCCAAAGCAGTTTATTGGTAAGGATTATGCTGGGTGGTTTGCATATTGGACTTTCGAGCTTTCAGTTCGGGCAGGGCTTTGTGAAAGAAATTCATGGTGCCGATGATAAATCACCGACTCTTTACAAAACACACCATGGGATCTTTAACGTCCACCGACAACCAGTGCCGACACACAGGTCCTCTTGCTTTACATCCTTCTCATGGATGGCACGGGGCTGCCAGGATGGCCGAGAGATACACACACTCACCTGGGTTTGAATTCCGACTTAGCTATAAACTGCCACCCCGGTGTTTCACAGGCAGGACGATTCATCAATGTGTGCGGCATTCCGTCTGCTGGGCTTAAGTTGGTCGACGTTAAAGATTCCACGGTGTCCTTCGCGAAGAGAACATCCAGCATCAGAAATGGATGGTACACACACAGCAGGACGACAGTTTATAACTGGGTCGAGATGAAAACCCAGCCTAGACAGCTCAGAAGTAAGTGTGCATAACTCTCAGCCATCGGCTGTACGTTCCATCTCAGGTCCATGTCAACGGACCTAATATGTCGAGAGGGAATGCGAAGCCGGCTGTCTTGCCTGTACGTCATCGTAAGGTTAAGGTTTAAAAGTGTACAGTTGGACAGGTCGACTCACTGGACGTTGTCCTGCGGGTTTTTACCATCAACAATCTAACCAATGCTCACAAATCACTGGCAATTTGATATCGTTCACCATGATCTCGTACACATTTGAAGCATTTTAAAAACAACGGAAAACGTGCCATGCGCACATGATGGAGGACCCGAGAAGATGGAGCAAAACATTGCATAATGTAACCAGGTACAAGTCGGAGTCCTCTCGCACACTTGGTACACACACACACATATATATATATACATACATACACACACAAACTCACACCTGTGAACCACCTGCACTTACCGAAGATAATTCGTTGCATCCAATGAGGTGGTAATAGTCAGAAGCGGGATCTTTGGTGTAGTTCAAAATAGCATCCATTGTACTCGTAGCTTGTAAATCCTGTAATATTGTGTCTTGGTACAACCCGTGTGACACGGACGACAACACGTCCCGCCCCCACACTTTCGCTCGAGGTGCACGTCCCACTGCAACGTCAGCATGGATTGTGTGCTGCGCGCCCATTGGTCTGCTCTGGGAAGGTCATCACATACATGTCATGATCGCTCTGACGTCTCCATGAGGCACAAGCCGCTGTGTTGTCCCAAAATACCAAACAGCACGAGCTCTTTTGTTATTATTATCGTCTCACCCTGAAGGGGATATGCGAGACTACTGCAATGCCCATGTCCATGTGACCTGTCTGTCTGGCTGGCTGTGTCTATGTCCGCGTCGAGATATTTTCACTTTAAAAATGGTTTTCTCTGAAACCGCTTGTCCGATCGCTGTGAAAATTTTAACACGGGAGGGACTCCCCATGCAGAATATTTTATTGCTAACTCTGATGTCATAGGTCATATGGTATAGCAGCCATCTACATATAAAAATAGCTGTCTCAGCAAGTGTCCGTCCTCCCTTCTAGTTCTGTCCCTCCGTCCGTCCAGCCATGTGACTATATCTATATGTTTACGTACTATTGGAATGTACCTTTTGACCCTTTAGACTGCTGAGACCCCTTAGACCTTTGAAGAGGTCTTCGAGATATCAGTTACACAAACTGATATCTCTAAGACCCTGACGACCCTTAAAATGCAAAAGATCCTGAAGATCCAAAAGCCCTCGCAGACCTTGAAGACCGAAAAGACCTCAAAAGACAAGAACCAAATGACCCAGAAGACCCCTAAGATCCCAAAAGACCCAGAAGATCCCATAGACCCTGAAGACCCCTAAGATCCTGAAGACCCCTTTGACCTTCACACCATTTAGATGCCCTTCAGATGATTAAACAGCTTAGATCCTTGACCATTTAGAGTAATTAGACCACTTGGACCTTCTTATATCACAAATTAAATTTCAAATCTATACTATAATGGAGCTAAGTGTTTATCTCCTCCGAGTCGAGGCGTCAACGGTCCACGAAACTCAGCTCTCTCGCACTGAGTATACATGACTGGATCACTGTACTTTCTATCTCACTATCACGAGCGAATGAGCAATAATTAGGGGGTTAAAAAGTAAAGCCGAGGCCGCTGAGTATTAGCTATGCAGCCCAAGGTACATCACATGCCTACCACAGAACAGACCAGTGATGGCAGGTTTTTTTGTTTTTTTTTACTATAAATTACGATAATGGAGCTAAGTACTGTTGTGTCGTCTAAGTGCTAATGGACAGGGACACTCCGAAAAAAAAGAGGACACTTTGGACAGGGGCACTCTGAAAAAAAAGAGGACATTCTGGAGAGGGACACTGAAAAAAAGGACACTCCAGAATGGGACCCTCTGAAAAAGGACGCTCTGGAGGGGTATACTCCGAAAAAAAATACAGTTCATCCTCAACAAAAGAAAACCAACAGAAACATTTACAAAATTACAATATGAATGGGAGATTAATCAGAGAAAACCAATGTTTAATGTTGGTGATATCGTAAGAATATATCGGTGGAAATCACACTTTGAGAAAGGTTTTACAAAGAAGTGGACTATTGATCTTTTTTAAATAATTGATGTTTTCGACACAGTTCCTTGGACAAAAATTGTATGATTTTGAGGGAAAAGAAATCTTGGGATCATTTTATTCACAGAAATTACAAAAAACAAAGATGATAAATAAGAAAAAATAGAATAATTGAATAATAATCTATCTATAATTCAGCAGTGTGTGTGTGTGTGTGTGTGTGTGTGTGTGTGTGTGTGTGTGTGGTGTGTGTGTTGTGTGTGTGTGTGTGTGTGTGTTGTCTGTCTGTATGTATGTCTGTATGCGACCGCCGTTTCTCGACGACCGCGGGTCCGATCTGATTGAAACTTGCCAGGAATATTGCTGGGGACCCGCGGATGTGCCTTTTCGAGGTTTGATATTAATTGGATAAGCGGTTCCCAAGTTACGGCATTTATCTGTCGACCAATGACAAAACACGGTGCAATGACGTCACGAATGACGTCACAATGAATGTTTTTTTTTTTTTTTTGCACGACCGCGGGTCCGATCTGATTGAAACTTGCCAGGAATATTGCTGGGGACCCACGGATGTGCCTTTTCAAGTTTGATATTAATTGGATAAGCGGTTCCCAAGTTACGGCCATTTATCTGTCAACCAATGACAAGACACGGTGCTATGACGTCACAATTAATGTTTATTTATTATTATTATTATTATTTTTTTTGCACGATTGACGTCACAATTCTTCTTCTTCTTCGTTTGGTATGACGTCACAATCGATGCTGGGACCTGAGTATGTGCCTTTTCAAGGTTTGATATCGTTCTTCATCCGTTTCAGCTGTTTCCCAAGTGTTTCCCAAAGTTTGAAAGCTGTTTTTTCCCAAGGTTTAAATTAATTGTTCAAATTATTAATTAATCCCAAGGTTTGAATTTTCCCAAGGGAAACAGCTGTTTCCCAAGGGTTTGAAAGCTGTTTTTTCCAAGGTTTGAATTAATTGTTGTGCTTGGTAGACATTTGTGAATACATTTACAGAAGGAGGGGCGGAGAGGGGCGAGAGAGGAGGCGAGAGAGGGGGCGAGAGAGAGGGGGCGTCACAATTCAAGAGAGGGGAGAGAGGAGGGGGCGAGAGGAGGGAGAGAGGGGGGGCGTCACAATTCAAGAGAGGGGGAGAGAGGAGGGGGTGAGAGTGGGACGAGAGAGAGCGGCGAGAGAGAGGAGCGAGAGAGGAGGGGGAGAGAGGAGGGCGAGACTGGGGGGAGAGAGGGGGGGCGTCACAATTCTTTCTTCTTCTTCGTTTGATATGATGTCACAATTGACGCTGGGGACCTGAGTATGTTTCCAGGTGTTTCCCAGTTATGACCATTTATGATACGGTTGTCCGATCTAATTGAAAAAATGCCCAATCCAGTCGTCGTTTACAAGAGCGAAGGAACGAAGCTGCACATACTGGCACGCACCTACGGGCACGCACTAGTAATAATAATAATAGTTAAAAAAAATTAAACAATTTTACAAATAACAAAAACTAAATAATAAAAAATTCACTCGACCCCTTTGTTGTCTCCACCACATGCCACACCAACACTCCACACACATATCACACCCCATTTATTCCCCACCCTCACCCCACCGTGAAAGACAAGATGATTAAAAAATTGAATAATGAAATTTTTTTTTGATATAATTGAAAAAAACTAAACAATTGCAAAAATCAAATTATTCAAAAAAAATTAAAACTAAATAATAATAAAAAAAATCACTCCGTCCCTTTGTTGTCTACAAACATGCCACAGCCCACACTCCACACCCAAATTCCACACACCCCATTTATTCCTCCACCCCTCCCCCACGGAGAGAAGGGTGGGGGAAGGGAAGGGGTGGAAAGAAGTTGGGGGCACACTTTTCCCAAATTTTATTTATTTATTTTTAAAATTTAGTACATGGTAATTAAAATCAAATTAATCAACACACATTACTGCACACATGCAAAAGTCCTTACCATCGCTTCACCACAATGTAATGTATTCCCACTTACAAATGGCATCTTGCCATTCATATCTATTGTATAGATATACTCACTTAAAAAAAATAAAGGTATATAATGCATCTACATTTATAAATTCTGATCACATTAGCAACTTCAAATACAGTGGAAGTGTGTGCTGATAGAGTGTGCTCCAGGGGGGGGGGCTGAGTTCACAGGTAAGTGTTGCAAAAGCACCAATTGCACGGATATTCTTCTCTGGAATGCAGTTGAGTTTGTGAGGAGGGATATTGGGATGAGGGAGGGCAAGTAAAATGAGCTCGTTGCCTCAGGGCAAGCTCGAAACAAAAGCTCGGGTGTACAGTTAAAAATATTTGACTCATTTGTGTGAAACATTGGCATGAATTCAAGTTCCTGAAAACAATCCGCTTCCAACAACGAGTTTTCTTCAAAGCTAGGAAGGGAAATATTTAATTAATTTCAGGTGCAATAGCAAACCGACCAGTGTAACCAAGTAATTATGCACAGATATACTTGTATACAAATCACTCACCTGTCATCGGCCCTGGAATATTTAACCACAAGGCAAACTGAAGCCTGTTTGAATGTCTTCCTTGAGCAGGAACTACACACAAGTTGCCTTTTAAGAGCAGAATTCTTACCAAAGCCATAATGCATATTAATGGGAATATTAAAATTCATCATTTAATACCACCCCCCCCCAACCACATGACAGTTTTTTATATTACTACTTGAATTGAATTAAATAGGTCACACTTGTCGGATGGCAATTCTTTCGAGTGTGACTGAAACAAGCAGATTGCATTCAGTTTCACCAGTGTTAGGGTCATTCAAATGTCCTCAAAAAATAATCAACTCACTCCAATTGTGGAAAATTTCCATTATTTATTATTTATTTATTTATTTTGGCATGATGTCAACCCCACAAGCAAATACCAAGGATTGTGCTTCAGGATTATTTTCACATAAACCCATGGATGAGGGAGGGTAAACAGGTTTTTGTTCGCCTGGTATACCTTCCAGAGTTTATCTATGGTAGGGATATAAATGGAAAGGACCCTGTCAAATGGGGGTATAAATGGGTAAGAGAAAGAGGGTAGGTGGTCGAAGGCGAGGGTAAAATAAAGTGGGGGGGGGCACATCATAATTATCAAAAACAAAAATTAAAAAAAAGTTTTTGATTCATAGTCAAAACTCATGGAAAGCTTGGTCCAGAAACAAGGTATTGCAGAGAAGCTGTGCAGGATGATGGAAGAGGTGGGAGGAGAAGGATAAGTTGGTGGCAAGATCTGTTTGTGAGAAAAAATTCACTCCATTTATGAGAGGTCAAATCGTTTTTCCCTGAGTTAACATTCAAGCAAAGGGGAAATGTGATAGCCCAGAACCGAAAAAAACCCTACCTATTCATGCAAAAATGGTCTCATTTGCCTAAAACAAGCGTTTTTAACACAATCGCATTTCTGACTCCGTTTATCTCCAGATCATAATTATAATGCAGAAACGTGTGTTTGTTGTTGCATAATGTGTATTTAGCCTGTTTGGCAAAACAATTACATTATTCACAAGGAACCCATTCATGCAAAAATGTCTCATTTGCCTAAAACAAGCTGTTTTAACACAATCGCTTGTTCTGACTCCTTTTATGCTCCAGATCATAATATAATGCCAGAAACGTGTGTTTGTTGTTGCATAATGTGTATTTTAGCCTGTTTGGCAAAACAAACATTTTACACAAGAACCCATTCATGCAAAAATGACTATTTTTGATCTAACACAATGTTTATAACAACATTTTCTCGTTCTGACTGTTTTTGCTCCAATCAAGACTCTAATGCATTATAACATGTGTTTTCATACATTATCTGTATTTAGCCTTCTTGCAAAACAACACATTTTACGCAAGAATGTTATTCAGCAACGTCCGATTGCCAATACAAGCATTTTTCACAACACATTTCTTGTTCTGACTCCGTTTTTTGTTCAAAAACACGTGTTTTCATGAAGTAGTTTGTATTTAACTTTTCTAGAAAACTCCATGATAGTTGTGTCCAAAAGCTGACTCCAATGATAATTGAGGTAACACCGGTCAACGAGCGTATTATGACTAAGATTGTCACTCCTTGGGGGTCATTTCCCTGGTCTCTGTATATCTCCGACTGAGGCGAGTGATTCTCACGTGAAGGACTCATGCAAATTCCACACTGCGAGTCTGGTTGACCAGTGCCCCAAGGAAGAACTCTTCTAGTTCTGTGGGATTTCAATGCATCGACTGGAACTGATAGGATGGTTATGAGACGTGTGTTGGTCCCCATGGGTCTGGAACTGTGAACGAGAATAGCACTAAGTTCCTTGACTTTGCAAGAAGTCATGGACTTAGGTGGCTGGTTTCATGTTTTAGCCCCAGAGGCTCATCACTGGACTTGGTATTCCAACGCTGGTGGTGTGGCAAAGGAGATTGACCACTGCACGTTGATGGCGGAGGATGTCCAGAACTGCAGGCCACCGGAGTGCTCAGTTCCTAGATACTTGACCACGGTTGTGGAAGAACTTTGAAGTTGCAGCTTAAATCCAGGAGAATGGTACCATCCTAGCCAAGCTGGATGTTGCAAGCCTCAAGATGAGAGGTAGCTGAGGAAGTTTGCGAACAGGGAGTGGGGATTTGGTGGGGCGGGGGGGGGGGTCTGGGTGCTTTGGGTGGTCCTGAAGAGTTGTGGAGTGCCTTCAAGACCACCATCCTAGATGTTGCCGGTGGATGTCTTGGAACTCACCGTAGGGCAAAGAAGAATTTTGTCTCTCAAAGGTCACGATACTATTGACCAGAGTCACAAGGCTAGGCTTAATGGCAGAGGTGAGCTGTTCAGGGAGAAGGGGCGTAAAACTGTACGTGCGCTGAGTGTGGACAAGGAGGCCTATGTGCGAGGAATCTGTGATGGGATAAAGCATTACCTGTGGTCAATTGATTCTCGTCCTGCTTGCAGGGGAATTCGTGCATTGCGTTCCTCCAAGCTCATCCCTCGGTGTACTGCAGTTAGAGCAGAGAGTGGTGGGCTCTTGACAGAGGAGTCCGAAATGAAGGACCGCTGGGCCGGTTACTTTGAGCGGCTTTACCAGGTTGATCCACCAGCTGTTGAGTTGGGTGTCAGGAGTGTTACAATCCCTGTTGCTGACCCTCCAATCAACTGATCCATCTTCGTTTGTGGAAACACAGGCTGTGGTGAACCAGT
>CM068957.1:81507616-81513591 GCA_035128595.1 Eptatretus atami | reverse complement strand
AACTTGGTACAAGTATTATAATGATATAATAATGTGGTGACTGAGAATGTCAATGGACTTTAAAAAATATATAATTCTTCATTTAAAGCACTTTTATATTTGTTTTTCCAAGAAAATAGTTGACTTCATAACTCGCACCAAACACCTTTGATTTTGGACGCTACAAGAAAGATCAAGAATGTTTTGTGTTAATTTGCAGTCCTTTGACATGCTTTGGGAACATCCACATCACCCAGGCAGTGTAGTTGTGGCTACTTGGATCATTATGATATCTTAAATGATTCATAAACCAGATGGTTTTGTTTTAGATGAATAATCGTGGTAATGACCTGACACTCCCATGACGGTTGTAGGTTTAACACCTGAAAGAGGGAAGGGGTCATGCATGACCTTGTAATGAAGGATTTCACCTGCAATGTGTGCTCACTTCACCTTCACTCTCTTAATTATTTATATTTCCTTTTCATTCTCTATTTGGTTGTTTTATTTACAAGATAAATGTAATCTCACAATGGGTGTAATTATTGCTTGTTTGCATGTGTTTAATGTTGGTGCTTTATTTTTTTTAATGAATACATCTTCACCAGAACTTTTAAAAATCACATTTGTCTACATTTTTGCCATCCGATTACCAGGACCCTTACAGCATCCAACCACCCAAAAACTACCCTGGTACAAAAGAAGAACCAACTCTTGTGCCCAGCGTTGAGAACAAGAGGCTCGTTGCCTGCCTTTGTGAGTTGTATTGGTTTGATTATTTTAAGTTCATTGCTATTTTGACACTTACCAGTTGTTTGCTGGAGAGGGGAGAGGTGAGGGTGGGGTGAATTGCCAATTAAGCCTATTCGTCTATCTCCCGTTCATGGCAGTCACTTCCTGCGCTGCTTTTGAAATGATGGGAGAACAGGCATGAATAATGTTGATGCTAAATTTTATTTTGCAAGCAGGATATTTTTGTGCTCTTTTTCGACAAATCCAATCTCCACCGCTTGATGTTGCACCGCAATTTCACGGTCGGCGATATAAGTTACTCAGAGCTTTGGCTCCGAGTGAATTCAAGTGCACCACAATTTCATTTTTTTTTTTTAAGTCCATGAAATGATTTAAATTGATGGAGTAACTTAAACTTTTCCCATCACTGGGGACAGGTACTTTTGCTTGTCATGCAGAAAGCTTGCCTCTGTTTTGGCTCGTAATTCCATTATTTTACTTTGTCTTTTTCTGGCAGGTGAAGAAGATTCTACCGGCATTGCCTATTTCTGGTTGCATGAAGGTGACAGTCAACGGTGCCACAACTGTGGTTCATATTACAAGCTGGTTCCACAGGAAATGCCCTGAATTGGAGCATTAACAGTCCTCCTTTCCAATGCTTATTGTTTCCTTGACATGTTACCATTTCCTTATGAATTCTGTGTATTGTGGCGTTTATTTGAATCTCGATTAAACTTTTGTGCTCCCATGTTTTGTTTGTTGTTTTTTTTCTTTCACAAGATAAAGTAATGCAGCATATAAACGTTTTACATATAAACAACTTTGGCATGAATGCACTGGCTCTGCACACTTCTCCACTTTAGTTTTCCCCCTTTTTTTAACTTTCCCCAATCTCATTTTTTGCTGAGTCATCTATAAGAATTGCCAAAAGATTGGTGCTCAGCCTGAAGATTTGATGATGATCTGGGACCGATTTCTTGAAAAGGACGGATTTTCATGGTCAGCCTTACCTTGACGAAACGACGCAGTTCTTTATGCCAGTTTGAAAAATGTTAAATTTACTGTCTTATGGTTCCTTCTTTTAACTATTCTTCCAAAGTTCTAAAATCAAAGTTCTCAGATTCAAATAATTCTGGCTGCCAAACTGAGTGGCCGATTGGGTTGAAATTTTAAACCTATGTTCCCCATGTCTGCAAGATTCTAATTGTGAAGTTTCACATATATTGATGCAGTGGTTCCAGAGTAAATATTACTTAATATTTTTCCTTCAATCCAACATGGCTGCCAAACGATGTGTCGTACATCAAAAGGTGCGAACTTTTTGTTCATCATGGAGGCACATACATGTAACATTTTGCCTCGATCTGTTTAGCCGTTTCAGAGAAGAAGACTTATAAAAGTTATTTTTCAGTGACCTATTACATCATAAATTTAAATTCTCCCTCTAATGGGGGTAGTGGATCATGCTTAAGTTGCGTGTTAATCGGACAAGGTGCGTTTTTCTATACAAGATGGCCTCCAAACCATGTGACTTGTGATATAGTTTTTAACCATACATGCAGGCATGGGGTTTGATGATAGTTGCCAAGTTTCGCTTCCATAGGATAAGTGGTTCCAAAGAAAACATTATTTAATATTTTTCTTGAATCCAACATGGCTGCCAAACCATGTGATCTTTCAATTATTCATTAACAAACTTACATCCCCTTGCATTGGAGAATATGTTTGTGAAACTTCCTCTTTATCTGACCAGAGGTTCTGGAGAAGATGTTTGAAGGTTTCAGGGTATATTCAATATGGCCACCAAACCATGTGACCTATCAATAAGAAATTAACAAACTTGTGAAAGGATGTCATGAGGAATGTGTGTGTAAAGTTTCGCCTCAATCTGTCCAGCCGTTCTGGAGAAGTAGATTTTTTAAAGTTTATTTTTTCAAAACACGATGGCTGCCGAACGGTCACCTACGACGTCATAATAATTATTTTCTACGGTGAATTGTGTAGATGACGTTCAAGAAATTCCAGATTTTTCCCATGCAGCATTCCACTTGACGAATTTTCACCGGGACACCACTTCACCGATGACGTCATGAAAAATCACGCGTGTTCCCCTTTGGGAATTCATTAAAACGTATGAAGCGGAAAAAATTTTCCATTGCACGGTTTCAGAGATAGAGGGTACAAAGTTTTTCGGTTTTTTTTTTATGATGGCGCCCGTACCACGTGACCTATGACGCGTACCACGTGACCTATGACGTCATAATTACCAATTAAGTATGCCATCAAAAAAGATACCTACCGTGGTGAAAATTTCGTGTCGATCGGACTTATGGTTCCCGAGAAAATGATTTGCAAAGCTAAAACACCCGCAAATTGCCGGTGGAAAAAGAAGAATAAGAAATAAATAGACAGAAGAAAAACAATAGGTTACCATTCCATCGGACTGAGTACCCTAATAATTCTTTCACACTTGCAGATATATATACCCCATCCTTGATGAGTGAAAGAAGCCTGGTGTTGGCTCAGTGGTTAGGGTGGCGGCTTGGGATCCATGGATCCAAAGGTCCCGAGTTCAAACCCCGTTGGCCGCTGAATTAATACACCAGGGGGTCGACTCAGCCTGTCATCCTTCCGAGGTCGGCAAATTGAGTACCAGCTTATTTGCTGGGATTATTGAGCCATTCGAGTAGTATCCTGCGACGGAGTGGCGACCCATCCAGGATTGTGTCCAACAGCCCAGGAAACGTAACTTCGGCTGGGGGCCAGTAAGACCTACCTTGCACTCCCCCCGCGACAATGATTCACTGAACCACGGTGTTCATTATATATCCCAAGTATAAGAAAAAAAGATGTTCCCAGAAAAATAACTCATTTGCACTATGCTTTATTAAGCTGTTTCCATGGCAACGATCAAAAATAGACGAATCTCACAAAGATCGGCAAATGTCAATATCTCTGTCAAATAATAAACAAAAATCACAAAATTGGTGTCAAATTAAAGCTTATACATTAACGTATTAAATATATTTTGTTTATGCTAATTAGCTCATTGCATATTGATTAAATTGACTTAAAGCCAATAATTCCCACAAAATGCAAGAATTTACATTTTCTTTCCTTGTAATTACCACACATGTCAGTTTTTGTCAAAAAACACATTACTTAAGTGTTGCCAGATTCAAGCCAGGTTGGCAAAAATATATTAAAAGTTTGAATTTTTTAAAGTAGGCTAATTACCATAAAATACAAAGCACAATGAATCTTTCGAAAATCATGCGAAATCAGATTAATCAATATAATTAATTACCTGGCCTGTATAATACATAACTGCGACTTATGATGTCTGTTGTTTTAACAGGGAACAGGTGTTTAAGGGAAACATAACTATTTTCTGTTTGAGTAAAAAGTCGTGGAAATAATTTTAAATGCATTGAATACTAATTAGGATCCGCATTATGGAAATTCTCATTTTCGTAAATATCTCAACTTCTGGTGCATGGAAATTTGTAAATGAGGAATCTACACATATGTTTGGAGGGTCAAGGAATGAAGTGAACATATTCCTTTGTTGTCAGAGATGTAGAATAATTGTTTGGAAAGCTTAATTACATGCAAAAATGGAAACAGCTTAATAAAGCATAGTGCAAATGAGGTATTTTTCTGGGAACATCTTTTTTTCTGATACTTGGGATATATATGAACACTGTGGCAAATCACGTGAAAAATTGTCGCAGGAGGGGTGCAAGGTAGGTCCCACTGGCCCCCGGCCTAACTGCTTCAGCAGCACCGACACTCTCTGTGGAGAGTATGGTTCCAATTATAATTATTATTCATGGGTGAAGGGGGGAGGAGGAGGAGGAGGAGGAACAACCACTGTGCGAGTTGGGCTTGAACTGCTGTCATCCAGCATGTTGAACATGCTAAATGCACTTGTAATGAGGCAGAATGAATAAAAGGAGATGGAAGTAAGTTTAGATGGTGGAAAAATACATGGAAGATTAATTCTGCTGGTGAAGTTTGGTGATATTTGATCGTGACAGATGCCATCTTCTTATAAATGTGACCAATTTGAGTTTCCATAACGTGGAATATCTACAGTGGCCTGCAAAAGTATTCACCCCTTATCAAGAATGCCACATTTCGATAAATTACGAATTATGTAAAAAAAAATTCAAATTAACATTTTAAAAAATTCATAACTGAAGGGATCAAATTGAACACAGTTGAAGGATGTTATTACATGGCAGGAATATCTGTAAAAAACATGTACAAATCATAATTCACTGGTTGCAAAAGTATTCAGCCACTTATGTCAGTAATTGGTGGAAGCACTTTTTGCAGCAATGACAGCAATTCTGTGGAAGCTAAAGATCTCAACATCATCAGCATCTTCCATGATGAGGCCGCAGCACAAGGCCTGTTCCTTTCAGATCAGAGGAGGTTGGTGGACTTTTTATTTTTTTAACCACCTATCCTCTAGTCGTGTTCCTTCTGCTTTGTGATCCTTCCTAAACTCCAGGATGGTTAACTTTCCCCAATCCAGATTGACTGCATACCTTAAGCTCTCTGGCATACATGCTTCTCCCATTTGTGCAACTGTTTCTTGAGGTTGTGCCATCACACTCCTCCCTCTGAGGCTTTGCACTACCATCTTCTGTGCAAGCGCCCCCACCCCAACCCTTAGCTGCAGGCATTTACTTTTTAATACCATCCTACAACCGGTATGGGGAACAGGAAAGATCACAATACTTGGTTACGGTAGTTTCCTTTGGATGTTTTTGCGCCACATTCAACAGCTCAGTTCATATTGGTGACGTGTCTGGGTGCCCATGGTAGCGTTTGAGACCGGTCACTTTAGATTGCTGGCCTTGACACATAGTGCCAGACAGCACAAACGATTTGAACATATTCATCATTTCTATATTACGTCCATCAACAAATTAACAACATTGGCAGATAAAAGTCGTAAATGCTAAGTTGAACAAACGTCCTGAACTCATGGACTTAGTTAAGCAAAGCACGTCGTCTGGGACGCGGCCGTCAGTTTGCCGCCGAATGCTGCTGATTGTGACGTCATCGGCTCCCTCTTTGAAATTCTATCTATATTTCATTTTTTGACGTCCGCTATCACCTGCGTAAATACATGGAACACATAATGTGAAGATTTCGGAAGTATGAACAGAATATGTTCGGAGAAAAGTGTGTTAGAAGTTCCAGGCTTACGCCCATTTATATTATGATGGTTTATAACGCACCTCACAGCT
>CM068957.1:81500116-81502616 GCA_035128595.1 Eptatretus atami | reverse complement strand
TTTAGCTTTGCTTATCCCTTCCCACCTCATTCTCTGCTTTGCATCTGCTCCCTCCCCCCCCCCACCCCTTCCATTAATTCTCTATGCATTGATCATCAGAAGTAAGGACTGAGATTGTGCATTCCAGGGGTAATTGAGGTGTGTCCTTGATTTCTCGTTCTGTCAAACATGACCTTTCGAAGTGTAATCCTTATTAAAATCTTATTTTACAATTATCTGATAAAACCAGCATTGCAGGGATTTTAATTAAAATGTGAGTCGTTTGTCACTTGTTCGGTCAGGCGTACCCAACGTTTTCCTGATAAAACCAAAAATGAAAGCATATCTGGGAGTTGCACTGATTGATTGTGTGTGTGTGTGTGTGTGTGTGTGTGTGTGTGTGTGTGTGTGTGTGTGTGTGTGTGTGTGTGTGTGTGTGTGTGTGTGTGTGTGTGTGTGTGTTTTATTTGCTCTCTTATTTTAACGTAGGAGCTTACAGCAACTTTTGGATTATGCGGAGTGATGATGTCGAGGAAACCTTCTCCCTCACCTTCACGGTCAGCCAAAAAACACTTGTTGCTTTGTTTTCACTTTTTCCATGTACACCTTTTAATCATCCTTTCTCCTTCATTTCGTTCAACTGCCTTTTAATGAAACGAATGAAACCATTTTGGACTCAATTTTTTTCTTTCTTTTGAAACTTTGTTCTCTTGTTACATATTACCTTGAGTTTGAGAATTATTTTTTTCCAATTTCCCAATTTTTTTATGAGCCGCAAGACATTTTTGCTGCTTCGCTCACGAGAAATTACTTATTCAAATATCAATGACTTATTTAACTCTCTTTATTTTTATTTTTTCTGTGTACATGGTTGAGGCTCGTGGAAGGAGCTAGTACAGTGAATGGATTGTAATAGAGTGTTGCCTGGCAAATCTGCTAAAAGGTCTTATTGTGTAAAGTTCTTCCTGCTAGACGTTTCATGAAATCGTTTCGTTGCGTGAGGTTGCCACCTCGTTCCATCTGTGGTGTCAGCATAGAAAGGCCGTTGAGTTTTTGGCATGAAGACCAACTTCCCACCAACTGCTTTTGAATTTGGCCAATCAGGCCGCTCCGTTTATCCTGAGGCAAAATACTAAGTGTGATGCTGTCCAAGTCAATGCTTCTGAATGCATCATTCATTCAGTCATTTAATTTTATATTATTATTATTTATTGTCGATCTTTTTCAGACGACAGAAAGACCACTTTGGCATGGTGGAAGAACTAGAGCTTGTCCCTGGTGGAACCCAATTGTTGTGAATAAGTCTAACAGGGAGTGGCAAGTTAAAAAAGGAAAAAAGAAAAATGGAATGGATGCATTTGCTTTGGATCTGCATATTGATGTGTCTTTGTACAGAAAGGAGTTGTAGATTCGTACACAGACTACTTGTTTCAATCAGTCGGTGCACCCCATTGTTTGAGGAGTTCTACAATGGATTCCACAAGGTTTGTGGTGGTCAAGTTCTGCAGCTTTTCCAACCCAGTGAGCTCATGGCCATGGTCATTGGCAATACAAACTATGATTGGAAGAACTGGAGAAGGTGAGAATGCAGCTCCAATTGACACACATGGATAGGCACACACGGGGCACTCTTCACTTTAATTCACAATTTTTCTTAGAACTTTATTGGAGACTATTAAATTAAATGCTGATGTTACATTGGCATGGAAATAACTTGTAGTGGCCATTTGCACGTAGCTGTTTTAAGTGATGTTTAAGACCTTTGGTAATAGCGACATTGCTCTTTTAATGTGCATTGGTTATGCATCTCAGAATACCGAGTACAAGGCGAATACTGGTCTGGTCATCCGACCATAAAGTTTTTTGGAAGTCTTTCATGAACTCGACATTGAAATGAAGAAAAAGTTTCTTCGTCAAGTATTTGTCATACTTCTTCTCTCCCTCCCCCCTCTCCCCTCTCTGCTGTCCTCTTCTCTCTTTTCTTTCTTTTCTCTCTCTCTCTCTCTCTCTCTCTCTCTCTCTCTCTCTCTCTCTCTTCTCTCTCTCTCTCTCTCTCTCTCTCTCTCTCTCTCTCCTCTCTCTCCCCCTCCCCTCCGCGCGCAAAGTTATTTTTACGTTATGTTTTATGTTTGGTACCTCATGCCTTTATTATTTATTTCTTTATTTGCCTTGTTACCTTTACAAAAAACATTAATCCTCTGATTTCAGAATGGCTGCACTGAATTTGACTGAAATTTATTTCCAATAGCCCTTACACTGTTCTGTTTTCCATTCTCTTGGCAGCATGTTACCTGACGGGCAGTGAACCGCATCCGATCCTTGCATGACAGAGCCTTAAGATCATCATTCAGCCCACTGGTGGTGGAGATAAGTTTTTGCCATGTCTCAACTGTTTCAACCTTCTCGACCTCCCAAGTTTCAATCCGAACGTAGAATTCTCCGAACAAACTGCTGACTTTCAATACCATCACCAGGGGCTTCATTGGTTCGTAATCGAAAGGCATTTGCCATCTCTTCTCTT
>CM068957.1:81481424-81500091 GCA_035128595.1 Eptatretus atami | reverse complement strand
CCACCTGGAGCTGTACATGACCCTGACCTCCCCCCCAAAATCCCAATCTGCAGCTGCACGTTATCCCCCTAGCCCCCCAGTATTACTGTTGTCTTCCCGTGTCCTTCGAAAGGATTCCTGCTGTGGCATAATAATAAATGTTACTGTTGGAACCGCGATATGAATGTCCCATCCCCAAGTCTTCTTCCTCAATCCCAGAAAGAGGGTCTATTAAAACAGGCATCTTTATGATTAAACGGACACAAATTTATGTTCCAAGTAAATTGATTACTAGCTTTCCAACTAAGTAAATTGATTATTAGAACCGATCAGGACGTAATATAACAAAAGCAACAGCAGAAAGACAAATTAGAATGTTGCAACATCATGAGATGGCAGTGGGTCACAACCTTGGAGGGAAGAGTGTGGATGGATAGACAGAGGAAGACATTTTCACAGGCGGGAGAACAACAACAGCAGGGGACCAGAAAGCTTGTACTTTGGAATCATACTAAAATTTGGCAATTCTCTGTACCTACGTCTGCATGTTGTACAATCGAGGCTTTGCCAATTTCTCTCATATTTTGCATGTGCGTTCAGGGTACCCAGAGTCAGGTCATGGGCACAGAAATAATTTAGCACATATTACTAGTATTAACAGAAAGGATGTTATTGGATGAAAACATCCTGAAAGGGTTGCGGAGGGTGAACAACATGGTCGCAATGCAATGCGTATTGGTTTCTTTTTCTTGTACAGGCATTTAAAATGGATTACGTACTGTTAAAGGAATGTTGTAACCACCAATTATAGTGATGATAATTAATCAATAAACTGCGATAAAAAAATACCTACAGTGAACATACTTGATCTCGGATGCAGTTGTTGACAATTACCTTCCTACATCAGGCATCAGCTCCTTAAGGTCATCCAAAGTGGTGGGAACCTTGAGCAGTTTCTTGTAGAGTGCCATCGGGAAACTGAGATCAACAATGATCGAATTGTAGATTGCCAGTCCACACAAGACACCAATGAGGTTGAAAAGGCTGTTCTCCTCAAATGTCTGGATTAATGAAAGATGCACATTCATCACAAAAACATTATGCTACTGCAAAAACATAGGTGTAGTAGTGTAGATTAAACCAAACTAATGCTTACTGTAACTGTTCAGAAGCTAGACCCACAATGTACCAATGATTTGTGAGGAATGTTGAATTAGTTCATGATTCCTGGGAAAGATGAATATATTCATTATATTGTTCACCTTGGGAGAAAACCAGATGAACCGTGATTCTTCATAATACTTGAAGAGGCCATACTTTGGATCAAGTAGGTCTTTCATGATAAGGAGGAAGAATTCTTTCTTGACACCCCCTACATCCACTGCTTCTTCCCCAAAGAATATCACCTGGCAAGATGTTACGTGACTATTTGCACAGAAGGCCATCATAAAATGTGTAAACAATGAAGTACGCAATATTATGATTAAACCTCCCTCACTCCCCACAACCTCATTACGAAAACTTAAATGAATCAAATATATACAAGAAAAGAATAAGACGACTTTTGTTAACCAATACCATAGCAATTGAAACTATGCAAGGAACATCAGATTTGGACGATGTTCCTACTTTGAGCGGCTTCTTGAAGTCAGGTTGTCTATGCTGTTTGCGTAGCATCTCCAGTGTGTCTCCAACAATGTTCTCTCGCCGTACGATAAACAATAGGCAAGGGTTTTCTGGATCAACAGGCATGAAGATGTTGGAAACGTTTCTGCGATTTGCTTCGTCCATTGCCATCTGCATGAACAGGAACAATGATCTGGGGGGAGAGCGGTGGCTTCACAGATAGAGCGCATTCCAAAACACTATCGGGGAGTGCTTGAAGTATTTCTCAATTCATACTGCACTCCAAACAAGCTTCATTTTACTCAAAAAAAAATGATAAAGAAATGAAATATTCTACAGACAGTTCATTACATTGTTTATCACCCCCCCCCAAACAAAATAAACAAAAACAAAACAGTGAATCGAATATATTACCTGGTGCTGCCATATGGATATAGATATTGCAATGGGCTCTGTCTCCCTACTGGGCAATGAGAGATTTGCCAGAGATGAACTCCCAAGAGTTGATGATAGTTGCCAAGTTTCGCTTCCATAGGATAAGTGGTTCCAAAGAAAACATTATTTAATATTTTTGTGTATATATTTGCGTTCATACACATCCACATAACTCACTTACAGCTTCGATCTGGGGGGAAACGCGACACAAACAAATAACAGCCTGATTGATATCCGACGCTTGGTTCAGATCTGGAACATGTGAATACTGTTCACAAACAAACAAACAGACAGGGGTGAAAACAGTAACCTCTGTCCATCTTCGATGGTGGAGGTTAATTATATCAAGTATATTTTGTGATGCTGAATTAAACAGATCATCACTTTTTTTGATAGAAAGTTGATAGTTTCACTACACATGCGTGGTTAAACCCATGGTGCGGTTAGGTTTTATGGATTTGAAGCCGCCGCGCATACAGTTTCCCGGGGTAGAGAATTTGATTATGTCGGAGGCTGAGATTGCGGATGAAAATACTGATAAAGCAGCTTTAAAAGAAACAACAGGTATAATAAATAATAGGGTTGGGAACACTGGAAGCAAAAATGGCAGAGAAGAATAGGCAACCAAATGGTGTGCTTCAACTGACGGTACCAATACAACATTATCTTCATGCCAATCTTAACACGATCACTTAGTCAGAAACACAAGACACGTAAGAAAGTGGAGGTGCATCTTTCCTCTTTCCTGAAATGCTGGAAGGTGCAACATAGGCACGGCTTCGGGCATCCGTCCGATGGCTGGGCAAGAGCTGGCTGGCTGTGTGCTCGACGGTCCTGCCTGAGAGAGTTCTGTGCGCTCACTTTCTCGGGGTCTCAGCCGTGTCTTGATAGTCCCAGCTGAGTGGCGATGAGGTTCCCCCCACCACCCCTCCCCCACCCGAGTTCAATTCAGTCAATGAAAAAGGAAAGGGTTTCTCAATTGTACGTCACAGCACTCAAGTTCTAATAGCAGTGATGACAAAACAGGATTTTTGAGCAACAAATTCACAAATTGTGTTGACACTGCATTTATTAACTAGAGGGGGAGCACTCGGTAGAGTGCAAAACCTCCGCCGCCAATACTGCTAGGTCACTCAGTGAACTGATATCCTATTCATTCAATTGACGTCAACAGTGCTCACAGAGTTATAGTTTGCAACTTTCCCTTTTACTTTTAACTTTTACATACTCAATTCATTCGTCATAACTAGATTCCTTGAGACAGAAATTGATTTTACGTGGGTATATCACCTGAAGTTCCAAAATCAGCCGCAATTATATTTTGGCATGTTTTTTGTGGAAATCACTTATAAATGTAGAAATGCAAAATAAAAAAATCGAAATTTTGTTGAAAAAAAAGTTGCAAAATTTTCTAAGTTTTTTCCTTTTTTTCTCTAACAATTTTTTTATTTTTTTTTGTGGAAATCACTTAAAACATGTAGAAATGCAAAAACAAAAATTCAAATATTATTTCAAATGGCCACATAGTGGCCATATTGGACTTGGACCAAGTCCAAAATCTAATGGCATGATCCTTGGACCATACCTAATCCCCCCACCAAGTGTCGTCGAATCTGTCGAGAGTTTTTCCGTAATACTGTTCAACAACAAACAAACAGACAGGGGTGAAAACAGTAACCTCCGTCCATCTTCGATGGCGGAGGTTAATTATATCAAGTATATTTTGTGATGCTGAATTAAACAGATCATCACTTTTTTTTGATAGAAAGTTGATAGTTTCACTATGCTGAAGCAATAGCCAAGTACAGGAAAAGAGCAGGAATCGTATTCATTCAGAACAAGGCTTACTCCAATAATGTGCTCCTCAATCAGTCAAAAGGACTGACAAAGTTGTCCAATGAAAACATTTTTACATCCAATTTAACCATATGTCGATTTTGTAACCAGACTCAGTAGTGTAACGGTTAGAGTGGCAGGCCGAAGTTTGGGAGGTCGGTAGTTGGGAGGTGGTAGTTCGAACCCCGGCAGAATCATACCAAAGACTTTTAAAACGATACACCACCACACGCTCACCCTCTCACATTTGCCAGCATCACCTGTTGTTTGAGATATGTTGCAAAGGGGTGCTTGACATGCGAGAGATGATTTGACAATGTTGTTAAATGTAATCAGTGTTGGTTAATAATATTGTGTCAAATTTAACCACATGTTGATTTTATACCTTGAATGCAGCACATTACATCCAGTGTTTGAGCTTATTACCTCCACCACCAAAGGTGGATGGGGGTTATGTTTTCATCCTTGTGTCTGGCTGTGAGCAGGATATCTCAAATAGTGATGGATGGATTTGAACACAACTTGGTGAACAGGCTGGGTGTGTGACAAGGATGAACTGATTAGATTTTGGTGAAGATCTGGATACTATAATTTTTAAATGATTCTTCACTATTGAGAGATGAGGCCAAAAACAATATTGTTGCGGATTTGGGAAAACCACAGGGCATTACATTCAACACCTAAAATAACCCAGGAGTTTAGATATTTACATAATGATTCTGTTTAGTTAGGTTACCCATCCCCTCGAATCAGGGACAGGGATATGCATTGTGATTGTAGTTAGAACCTTCGCCATTGTTCTCTTCCTCATTCCCAAACATTTGTTCTCAAATTCCATATTCAAATACTTGTTCTCAAACACCATTTCTCAGAAACCCCTCCCCAAACCATCATTTTCCGACACCCATACTCGAACCTCCGTTCTCATGCTTCATTCCCAAGCACCCATTCCCAAATCATCATTTTCAAACACCTGTACTCGAACCTCCATTTTCATGCTTCAGTTCCAAACCACATTCACAAACCACTTAACCTCACCAGTATTTTGACCACCAGTTTTTCGTGAACCACCTCAGTGCCGTCGAGTCTGGCATTTCATTCAGGCAGACTGGCAAGGTCTTCAAGCAGCCATCAAACTTCGAGACTGTTCTCCCCTCTCTACTTTCTCTGACATCAAGCCTTCCTCCCACCCATGCTACACTGAAGTTTGTGGCGCGGCAGTTGTCCTGAAACAACTTGCCTTCGTCTCATGGAAGGCAAATCCAACTGAAGGTAATCTCAGTTCCTTCCACAAAGCTTGGAACAAGTGTGTGTCTACCCTGAGGAGAGCCAGGAAATAACATCTTTCTAATCTCAAGTCTGAACTCTCAGCAGCCTCTTCACTCTCTGCAGATCTGGATAAAATCACAAGCTCTCAACACTTGGAACATGCCTTTCAACCCTGACAAATCTCACACCCTCATCATGTCTCTTCAAAAGGACCATCTGGAAGCCTCCCCCATCTACTTTCTCAACAATCCTCTTGAAGAAGTCCTTTCATTCAAACATTTGTGACTCACTCGCTGCCATGATCTTTCCTGGGAAAGCCACATCTCCAAGCTGCCTCCAAAGCTTGTTATATATACTAATATATATATATATATATACATATATATATATATATATATATATATATATATATATATATATATCATATTATATATATATTGTTGAGGATTCACGATGGAGGGATTCTCAAGTCTCAACCCACTCCGCCGTCTCCGGGGTTATAACGCCGGCTGGCTCGGGTCACGCGTCTTCAATCGCGATACCAACGTAATCCTGGACCTTACCAGTTGGCGAAATAGACCCCGGTTACAGACTGGTTTTGTCAGATGCCGAGGGTTTTCTGCCAGTCTGTAACCATTTTGGTTTTGTATACCAATCGAACGGATCGTTCCTCGACGCGACACAAATTAATACATCGCGGCAAATTCATACGAATCATATTCACAGATTTATTGGGGAACATCGGGGAACACAACACAAGCAAAATATTCACGACAATGTTTTTATTCATCTACAACCCGTTCTTAACCAGGGAACTACGGATTACGGGTTTCGAGGGGGTCCCTACCGAGATATACCTTAAACAACATGCAGACAAAGGACAGACAGGACAGAGTACTTGTGATGTTTCATGGACGAGAGGAAAGTGTCAAAAGCACGAATGTCGCTCGAACAAGCCGATGTCCACGGATTCGAGCCCCAAGCTCGAACACGCCGCGTGGCGAAATGGAGGCATCGTACTCTTGCTCCGGCAGCGCCCGCGCATGCAGCCTCGGCGCATTCAAACCCGCGAGGTCGACTGCACCAGAACCGTCAGGTCGATGATGGGTTCAGCTGATTTCTCTCAAGGTCCAGCATACAAGTCCAGGCCTGGCCTGTTCACCAGACAAGGCCAAATCGGGGTGCGCGGCCTCCGGGCAGGGCTGGGTCCATGGGATTCCAAAACGTCGTCGAGCCATGAGGTGAGTCGGGACAGTCAGAGGCTCCATCGTTAGATGCAGGTTGAACCTGTCGATCACCTCCTCTCGAAGCCAACTCCAGACTCACACAGCAGCCAGGTCCTCTCAAAGCAGATTGCCGCCTAAACCTCAGATTTAGTTTTCTCTCCCGGCAGAATCACCACTGCCTTTCCTTCGTTCGCTCGCCTCGAAAACCCGACTGCAGTTTTTGTACTTCTCCCAAAACTGAACTACTCCAAGAGGTCTCTGTTCGCTGCCCACCAGCTCCTCCCCTTTACGAAGCCAACAAACTCCTCCCCTTAGTTTTACTTCCTTTTTTTGGCCACTCCCTCTCAGCCGACTGGGCAGGGCCTTGCCCGGAGAGGGGAAGGAAGAAGAAGAAGCCCTCGGCACACCACCACTGCACAAACAAATAACAGCCTGTGACACTTCCCGACACACATGTAACGTCCATTTTACCGAACAGCCTAGCTAAACATGCATTTAATGGGGGATCTGAGCTAATCCTATATTTAGTAGCCTACCAAGGGCCATTTCCGCAACAATATATATATATATATATATATACATACATATATTTGTATCTATATACATATATATATATATATATATAAATCATTGTCATTCCAGCATTGCAATTGTCGTACATCCTTCGCCCTTCCGGCATTCCAGTCATTGTGGATCAAGCGAAGCATTCCCAAAGCGCCTCGCCCCTGCACTTCGGGGACTAATCTCAGCGGCTGAATCGCAGGGCGCCTCAGTCAACCAAAAGCGGATGTGATTGAGACCAAGTACAGGGACAATAAAACCCCCTGACGGAGTAGTTTGCAGTGAGTTAATGTGCAGTTTGGGCACAGTACAGTCCACAAGAAGAGAAACAGGTTCTCAGTGCAGGTGCAGAGCAGGACAGCGCTGAGCTTTGAGTTCCGATTGTAGATCCCGAGTTAGGGAGACCTGGCCGGGTTGATGGAATACTAAATGGAACAGGAAGCGCCAAACAGGATGCGTGCTTTTAGCGGAAAGCAAAGCGGCCCTAGGGGAACACAAAGGTACCAAGCTGGACAGGCGCTGACGGTACGCGCACGCACGTACACACACGCCTCATTGACCCTCACTGTTGTGAAGAATCAAATTGAGTCCAACAACAGTCCTTTTCAGAGCTAGCACTACAGAATACCGCATGACAGTGCACCACCACCACCTGCATCTCTCACTCACATGTATCTACACCTTGTTGGGATCCACATTGGCCAGCTGGCTCACGTATGGGTGAGCAAAGGGTTGTCAAGATGCCCCGACTTCTTCTTCTTCTTCCTCGTTCTAACCCACTTTTCTATCTACGTTTCCTGGATGTATGAGGCACCTATGTCTTGCTCATGATAAGGTTGACTGTACAAGATGTTCTTCTGTGTGAGGGTAAAACTTGAGGTGACACTGCAATCTCCTGTAAATACATGCTTTTCATACAAGACTTGTTATTTCCTAACCTGCTCGGTGTCTGTTTCTAACATTGATTAGACATAGTGTGTCGTAAGTGGATGGGAGGTTGTACCCCACTGATTCGCTATTCTAGCCTAGCCGACGTCCCATCTACTGTTCCACTCGGCCATAAGTAATTGATAGATAAAGGTGGGGCGTCGAGGCCACGGTTCATCATCTGGGATAACTAAATCACCGGTAAGGGAACACGAGATTTGGGCACGGGGACCCTGCTAGAGTTAGTCACCTCAGATGGCGTCCATGGTTGCTTCGCAACATGTTGAGTCGCGGAGTTATCTGTGGCTCGTTGGCTTCAGGGTCAAAGGTTGGGAAGCACGTCCGAGAGAGGCCACTCGTGACCCGGAAGACATACCCGTAACATTTTATAGCATAATATCTCAAAAGTTATGGACGGATTATGACAAAACTTGGTGGATAAGTTGGGTATGTGACAAGTTGGGTAGGTGACAACACTATTGTCACCTCTTCTGTTTATCCCATGTCTTTGCCCAAGTCTGTAACGCAAGACAAGACCAAGGATAGCCCTTGAAACTGTTACTGTTCAGGTTAGGCACGCCGATTGGGCTTTTGGTCATTTTTATTCGCGTTCACTGCCTGTGCACCCATCTCCACGATTTATTAAACGTGTTGCTTTAAAGGCAAGTTGCTATGCATTTTGAGCTGCAGTATTTTCCTCCAGCAGAAACAAACTCCCCTCAGAACTGTACGCATGCGGTAAGCCACTGCTCAGCATCTTTGGAGTTCATCTCCGGCTGTCTCACGTCACAATAGCAAAAAAACATCTTTAAAGGAACATACCTGCATTTGGACGATGGCATCAGTCTGCAGCAGCTTTGTTTTTATTTGTGCATCAAAAACAAATGGGTAACTGCAAAGTGTTACAGGAGCATCCTAAAAACAAAAACAAAAAAACACCCATACGCAGACACACAGACACAGACACAGACACTACACTGTGATAACCATTTGATGGTAGTGTGACAAAGATAAAACATTGGAGGTTATAAAGAAAATATTGATAAAAAATGTATGAATGCATGTCATCATTTAGATGGTCACAGTAAAGGTTCAAATTATGGGAAAGGGTGGGAGTGAAACCGTATAAAACTGAAGGAAACATTATCCAGCAATGTGAAATTATAATCATTGAAATGTGATGTTTTTCAATAGCCAGAAGCTGGGCATCCTGTCCATGTGCCTTGGCCTGCAAACAAGTCAAGGAAGATATCAGATGTGACATTGGAAGATGTTGAGAATTCGGCTTCAATTTTTTTTCGGACACTCATTGTAAAAGTTAAATCATTATTTTACAAGACAGCTGTCCCAATGAAACAGTTTCTATGACTCGGTTCACAATCTTGGACAGGTCGCCACTCTGACACAGGAAGTCAGGGCAGGAATTTGTAATTTGGTCAGGGTACCAGTGATAGCTCGCCTACTCTTTGCGAAGATCCTACACTATAGGATCCTTAATGTCCAAAAACCAATGCCAGGAGATGGGACACCCAGTTTAATGTCCATCTGAGGGATGGCACACACATTGATTAATCACCCTGCCTGTGAAACACCAGAATGACAGTTTAAGCTGCATTGGGATTCAAACTCAGGCTAGACAGCTCAGAGGCGAGTGTGTACAGCTCCAGGCCATCCCACCATGAGAGAGAGCAAAATGTAAATGGAGATTTATATTTTATGTCAATGCTTTATTCCATGTATCTTCGGAAATTATTGGTACATCTTGGATGGAAAGCAACATTTGAGATGACACATAATAGAAAACAAAGTTTGCTGAAAGTTTGTCCCTTACCGTTAATAAAAGTGAGCTATCTTGCTGCAAAAATGGCAAGTGTCCAGAGTATATGCAAGGGAGTGAAAAAAAACCCAGCAACAAATCATTAAGTTTATCAGCAAATCAAGTGCTCCAGCATTCATCACAGGCAAGGTCAATAAAAGCCACCCTAAAAAAAAAAACCTTTCAAAAGCATGTACATTGATTGCTTCATTCCTCAACCATTTAAATGCACAAAATCAGAGTGTTTAAAGGCACAATCAATATCCTGATAATGAAAGTCAATTGCAACTGGGATATCATTAAACTTAGAGATGCCCTTGTGTTTTCACTCACAATTTGAATTATTTTTTATAGCAATGACAAGTATCACCATGCTCACTCAACTCCTGTACTCGGTATGAGTTAAAACCATTACTTGCCAAGGCTATTCACATATGAAGAGTTCAACATGGGTTAATTTTCCTTTTTGATGGTATATATTCAAATGAACAATGCAATACAAGCTCTTCCGGAGAATGCAGCACTCGGCAATTTAGAGAACAGCTTCGTAATATATATATATAATATATATAATATATATATATATATATATATATATATATATATATATATATATATACATACATATATATACATACAATATACTATATATACATATATATATATAATATATACATATATATATACATATTATATAAAAGATATCTATAATAAAGATATATATATATATATATATATATACTGTATCTATATCTATATCAAGATATATAATATATATATATATATATAATATAATATATATATATATATATATATATATATATGTATCTATATCTATATATCAAGATATAATATATATAATATATATAATATATATATATATTGTTACGGCTGTGGAAATTCGCATTACACCATTCAGGTCCCGTAGGTGAGGTATCTCTAAGTACATGTGTAGTTAGCCCCAAACCCGTTGTTTAGAGGGAATTAATGTTTCATTGGGCTGCGACGCTTTGAGTCAGTCGTTCTTCTTTTTCTATTTTCTATTTCAAACAAAAACCAACAAAGGGCTCGATGGCTTTTCGCGCGATTCTTCTCCGCGCTTGGTGTGAGGAGAGAAGCGGGGTGGGGGCAGCTGGCGCCCGATTGGTGGATGCGCGGTGTGACGTGGCCAGGGAGGAAACGCCCTCTTCGAGACCTTTCTCAAAGCAGTCGAAGGGGGGTGGAGCAAAGAACGGGGCGGAGCGCAGGGCGGAGCTCGATATATAAAGTCGGGGATGGCGAAAGCAGTTTGGTGGATGCTCTAGTTTGGGTGGATGCTCTTGCTTCGTGGTTGCTCTGGCTCGCTGCCCGTCTTCCGGCTCGCTCGTCCTGGAGGCCGCTGGCCTGGTCTTTTGTGGGGCAGTTCCAAGACCCCGCTGGCGGGAAGGAGCGTCCGCCATTCCCCTCTCCCGACTTCGGGCATCCACGTTCCCCCCCCCCTCTATCCGTGCTGGGATAGCGCCGAACACTCCGTTCGTGGCGTCGAGTAGCCAAACAGTGCAGGCGCGAGGCACGCAGGAGAGGACTCGCCTACCACGCCAGGGCACGGAGTCGCGGCCAGGCGGGACCACGTCGACAGACGTAGGAGAGGGACTCGACGGCCAAAAGGGAAGTCACCTTTTTCTTTTCGGGGTTTTTTGTATGGAACTTGTGGCGCCGTGTCTTGTAAAGTAGAACTGTATAAGTGTTGCCGAGTGTTCGCGTATTCGGTAGTATCTCTGCGTCATTGTTTCTTTTGTTGTACTTGATATATGTGCATTCTGATTCTGTTTGGCTGTATATGTGTGTTTGTGTCTGTGTCTGTGTGTGAAATAAATGTGCATTATGTTGAATTGTTCCCCGTTTCGCTGCGTCCTTTCCTTCGTTTGAATCCTCCATCCTGCTTCACGTAAAAGGGTTCGTAGTGGGCTTGATACGCCCGATAATTAATTGGAACCGTCGAGGCCGACGATAACACCGCTCGGTTATCCCGATAGCACGGAACGGACCGCTTAAGCGCCCGTGTCCGGAGTCGACCTGCGGCGAGGTGCGATCGCCCGGTTTACCATCCGCTTGGGTACTTAGGTAGGTCGAGTTTGGCGAACAACCCTATCCTATGCGGGTGGCCGATTGGCACGATCGTGGTGAGGTCGAAAGGCCCACCCGTGACTGGCTCCGGGCGATAGTTCCGGAGGGTCACGACAGAATTGTCCGTCCGGTGGGCGAGGCGGCCCCATTCGAGTCACGTGGCCGTTCGCACGCCGGCGGGCGCGAATTCGCACAAAATACATATATATACTATATATATATATATATATATATATATATATATATATATATATATATTATGTTACGAATTTCGGTCCGCCCAGCGTGCGATAGGCCACGTAACTCGAATCGCGACCGCGTCGCCCACGAACGGACAATTCAGTCGTGACCCTCCGTGGAACTACGCCAGGAGCTAGTCACGGGTGGGTCTTTCGACCACACCACGATCGTGCCAATCGGCCACCCACGCAGGATAGGGTTGTTCGCCAAACTCGACCTACCTAAGTACCTGCGCGGGTAGTTACCAGGCGATCGTACCTCGCCGCAGGTCGGCCTAGGACACGAACGCTTAAGCGGTCCGTTCCGTGCTTCAGTGATAACCGAGCGTGTTATCGCCGACCCGACGGAAGTGATTCTATTTACTGGGTGCTTACACCCTTCTACCAATTCCTTCCGTGATGCAAGATGGAACTTTCAAATAAGGAAGGACCCAACGAAACGGGGAACAGTTCAACAAGCACATTCATTACGCACTCAGACAAGGCAAGCACGTATTCACAGCCATACAGTAGGAATGCAATTTACAAGCAAGAGTTACAACCGAATAAAGCAATGTTTATTTACATGCACTTAACAATTCTACTTACGGGACTCGGCGCCACAACACGCATTCAAAGAAAAAGCAAGAAAAGACCCCCTCATAGACAAGGGAGTCAGACTGGGCCTGTGGGCCTAATGCGCGTGGAACCTAGATGAGCGGCCAGGTCCACGAGACCGAAGGGTCTTACCCGCCCCTCGTGCGCCGATGGCGGGCAAGCCGCGATGTCAGCGTAGCTGCGCCTGGCTTCGTGCCCCTGGCGTGGCCGGCGAGCTCTCTCCGGCGCTCCCCGTCTGCCTTTCCCGTCGGCTTCGAGCTCCATCTCCCGACTCGACTGCAACGCCGACACTGCAGACTCGATTGCCCCGCCGACACTGCTGCTGCCACTTCTCTGCTCCCACTTTTCCGCGCTCTCCAGACCCTCCAGACTGCCACTCTTCTGCGCTCTGCAGACCCTCCAGACTTGACTTTTCTGCGCGAGCTGCACCGTGCTCGCGCTTATATAGCCCGGGGGAGGGGCGTCTATGCAAATTTCTGGATCACAGCGGGTTCGGAGGCGGAGCCACCCACCCGATGCTCAGCCATTGGGCGGATGAAAAGGGGGCGTGAAGCATTCCTGATCCGTTTTTTGAGGGGAAAGGAACGCATTCACAGCCCATGGCACGACGTGTGGTAGAAAGGCGGAGGTGGTGGGAGTTTGGTTGTTGGCGGGCGTCGTTTGAGAATGGCGGTGAAGCGATGTTTGCGGGATGGAGTTGTGGAGGTTAAGAGGCGAAGGTGGTGGTGTTTGAGTTGTAGTTGTTTGGGAATGATGTTGGTGGTGCGATTTGGTTGTTGGGGTATGATTGGTCCAAAATAATGACAGAGAAAAGAAAAACGGCTACACTCAAAGGATCACAGCCCTGTGAACACGGAAATTCCCTTTAAACAACGGTGGGGAAATCTAACTACACAATTACTTATCGTCATAACTGATCTAAGGACCCTTAATGGTGTATTGCGAATTTCCACAGCCGTAAAATATCTATACAGGGGGCTGCAAAAGTAGGTATACAGTAAGGATTATACCAGTATTACCAGTATTATAATAGTGGTGCTACCAATCATTTAATACTAGAATTCATTTAATTTGAGGGATTAATATGCTTATTATTATGTTTATTATTGGTATGTTATTATTGATATGCTTGTATAATCAATAAAATACGTTTTGTGCACACGTTTTGTTTTGCATTACTGTGCACGTACTTTTGCAGCCCCCTGTATATCTATATATCGATATATCTAGATAGATAGATATATATATAATATATATATATATATATATATATATATATATATATATATAGATAGATAGATATATCTATCTATAATTCCCGTAATCTGTGTGTGTGTGTGTGTCTGTCTGTTTGTCTGTTGTCTGCGACCGCCGTTTCTCGACGACCGCCGGTCCGATCTGATTGAAACTTGCCAGGAATATTGCCGGGGACCCGCAGATGCTTTTCGAGGTTTGATGTCAATCGGACGAGCGGTTCCCAAGTTATGGCCATTTATCTGTCGACCAATGACAGAACACGGTGCTAATACATCACGAATGACGTCACAATTAATGTTTGTTTATTTATTTATTTTATTTTTTTTTGCACGATTGACGGTCCGATCTGATTGAAACTTGACAGGAATATTGCCGGGGACCCGCAGATGTGCCTTTTCGAGGTTTGATGTCAATGACGAGGGTTCCCAAGTTATGGCCATTTATCTGTCGACCAAAGAAAAAGACACGGTGCTATGACATCACGAATGACGTCACAATTAATGTTTGTTTATTTATTTATTTATTTATTTTTTGCACGATTGACGGTCCGATCTGATTGAAACTTGACAGGAATATTGCTGGGGACCCGCGGATGTGCCTTTTCAAGGTTTGATATTAATCGGATAAGCGGTTCCCAAGTTACGGCCATTTATCTGTCGACCAATGACAAGACACGGTGCAATGACATCACGAATGACGTCACAATTAATGTTTTTTTTTGGGTTTTTTTTGCATGATTGACGGTCTGATCTGATTGAAACTTGCCAGGAATATTGCTGGGGACCCGCGGATGTGCCTTTTCGAGGTTTGAGAGAGAGAGAGAGGCTGCACATATGGCACTCACCTACGGGCACGCACCTAGGCCGCCCCTACTAGTATATATATATATATACTAGCGATAGCCGTGCAAATGCACGGAATAGCAGTACAACATAGCTGGAGCACCGACAGACCGTACACGGGGAATGACAAAAATACGCATTGTGCAAAATGCAAGTGGTACTATGGAACGCCAAGACTTCCCAAACATTGTCGGCATGTCCGCTAAGTGCCACAGCAATTTCATAGGATCGTGTGAGGCAGCCGAGTTTTTAGTGTGCAAGCTTGGTATTATAATAGAGATATATATATATATATATAATATATATATATATATATATATATATATACTTGTGCGGGCCCGTACGTGCGTGCCCGTACGTGCGTGGGCGTACGTGCATGCCCTCGTGCGTGGCCGTGCGTGCGTAGTCGTGCAGTAAAAAAAAAAAAAAACTTTCAAACCGCGTGCCAGAAACAACAACCACACAGGCCGTTCCTTCGCTCTCGCGTGCCCATACGTGCATGCCCGTAGGTGCGTGGCCGTACGTGTGTGGCCATATGTGCAAAAAACAACAAAAAAACAACAACATTCAAACCTTGGGAAACAGCTGTTTCCCTTGGCAAAATTCAAACCTTGGATTAATTAATAATTTGAACAATTAATTCAAACCTGGGAAAAAAACAGCTTTCAAACCTTGGGAAACACTTGGGAAACAGCTGAAACGGATGAAGAAGAACGATATTGAACCTTGAAAAGGCACATACTCAGGTCCCCAGTGTCAATTGTGACCATATCAAACGAAGAAGAAGAAGAATTGTGACGTCAATCATGCAAAAAAAAAAAAAAAATCTTTCAAACCGCGTGCCAGAAACAACAACCACACAGACCGTTCCTTCGCTCTCACGTGCCCGTACGTGCGTGGCCGTACGTGCGTGCCCGTACGTGCGTGGCCATAGAAGAACGATTCAAACCTTGAAAAGTTACATACTCAGGTCCACAGCGTCAATTGTGACGTCATATCAAATGAAGAAGAAGAATTGTGACGTCAATTGTGACGTCATAGCACCGTGTCCTGTCATTGGTTTGGTAAATAGCACCGTGTCCCGCACGTGCGTGCTCGTATGTGCGTGCCCGTACGTGTGGGCCGTATGTGCAAAAAAAACAACATTTAATTGATAATTGTCATGTCAATTGTGCGTCATAGCACCGGTCCTGTCATTGGTTTGGTAAATAAATGGCCATAACTTGGGAAACACTTGGGAAACAGCTGAAACCAATGAAGAACGATATCAAACCTTGAAAAGGCACATACTCAGGTCCCCAGCAATATTCCTGGCAAGTTTCAATTAGATGGGACCAGGGGTTGTCGAAAAACGGCGGTCGCAGACACACACACATACAACAGACAGACAGACAGACAGACAGACACACAACACAACAAGATTCTGGAAATATATATATATATATATATATGTATATAGAATATATTTTAAATATATATATATATATATATATATATATATATATATAATAGATATCTATATACATATATATATATATCTATTATATGTATATATACATATATATATCTTTATATGTATATATACATACATACACATACACTAATAACTGTCAGAGTGTGTGTGTGTGTGTGTGTGTGTGTGTGTGTGTGTGTGTGTGTGTGTGTGTGTGTGTGTGTGTGTGTGTGTGTGTGTGTGTGTGTGTGTGTGTGTGTGTGTCTCCTCCATAACTCCAAAACCATAAAACCTAGCAACCTGAAACTTTGCATGCACACTAAGAAAACTCCAAGGAAGTGCAGGAGTGAAAATTTGGTGTTTGGGTTAATTAAAACACCCCTTTTGAAGATAATTAAGGACTTATTTCATTATATCCTTCATCAGGCGATCCTCGGCACCTCTTTCTCTGGGGTCTCAAGGTTTCCTGGGTAAACCTCGCCGGGGTCTGAAGCCACCATGTTTTTTGGCCTGCTCAACCATGCCTTGACTTGGAACAGGCCGCAAAGATTTCTTAGCGATAAAGTTTTTTTTCTCACTTTCCTCACTCATATTATCGAATACAAGTTCATCATAGCTGTATACATCACATTTGTAAGTAATATCGTTTTCAAATGAGGAACTTGGAGATATTTCAAGATTCTCTACGATCTACTCTCACGGACTAATTAAAGTACATCATCAAAATATTGTTTCGGTTTTGAGGATCGTATATCGTCCAGACAAAATAAGTGTTGAAATCTCTTCTGAAATCTGATAATTTAAAGAAGTAACGAGTCTTGAATGAAGCCGATATACCTATTTACTTTAGGCAAGCAAGGCTATGTTCCCTCCTCCATACAAACACAAGAAAATGTGAAATTTCCAAAGCATTAAACTTATCTTTTTCTATTGTTTGGAGAATTATATTGAGGGAACAAAAAATTTCAGAACGTGCCAAAATTTACCAGCTTCATTGATTTATATGATTTAATGCATTCACTGCTTGACCTCGCACCCTGTCCCTTAGGGGGACTGCCTATCCATAGCGTCTGCCATATCTGTGTCTATATTTTTGGTGGTTTCGCAAGGTGCTCCACAGGGAATCAAGGCAAATCTGTTAAAAACAAACACGTTATAAAATAAAGCCATAATGTCTGCACGGATCGCAAACCGATGTATCACGTGACACGTGCACAAATGAGCAGGCAGCAGCTTAAGCCACTTGCCGAGCACCCATTGTCGACAGCGTACCACGCTACGTCATTCTGAGCGAATCGTTCACTCACTGCGGACGCTTTTGTCACCCCGAGCGAGTGGTCCGTGCTCTGTCACCCCGAGCGAGTGGTCCGTGCTCCGTCACCCCGAGCGAGTGGTCCGTGCTCCGTCACCCCGAGCGAGTGGACGTGCTCCGTCACCCGCGAGCGAGTGGTCCGTGCTCCGTCACCCGAGCGAGTGGTCCGTGCTCCGTCACCCGAGCGAGTGGTCCGTGCTCCGTCACCCCGAGCGAGTGTCCGTGCTCCGTCACCCGAGCGAGTGGTCCGTGCTCCGTCACCCCGACGAGTGGTCCGTGCTCCGTCACCCGAGCGGTGGTCCGTGCCTCGCGTCACCCCGAGCGAGTGGTCCGTGCTCCGTCACCCGACCGAGTGGTCCGTGCTCCGTCACCCCGAGCGAGTGGTCCGTGTCTCCGTCACCCCGAGCGAGTGTCCGTGCTCCGCACCCCGAGCGAGTGGTCCGTGCCCGTCACGCCCCGAGCGGTGGTCCGTGCTCCGTCACCCCGAGCGAGTGGTCCGTGTGCTCCGTCACCTCCGAGCGAGTGGTCCGTGCTCCGTCACCCCGAGCGAGTGGTCCGTGCTCCGTCACCCCCGAGCGAGTGGTCCGTGCTCCGTCACCCCGAGCGAGTGGTCCGTGCTCCGACACCCGAGCGAGTGGTCCGTGCTCCGTCACCCCGAGCGAGTGGTCCGTGCTCCGTCACCCGGAGCGAGTGGTCCGTGCTCAGTCACCCCGAGCGAGTGGTCTGTCCGTCACCCCGAGCGAGTGGTCCTGCTCAGTCACCCCCGAGCGAGTGGTCCGTGCTCAGTCACCCGAGCGAGTGCTCTGTGCTCCGTCACCCCGAGCGAGTGGTCCGTGCTACCCCGAGCGAGTGGTCCGTTGGCTCCCGTTCACCGAGCGAGTGGTCCGTGCTCCGTCACCCTGATTGAGTGGTGGGGAAGGGGCCTAAGTTAATAAAATGAGGTCTTGGTATATTTGAGCAAGACACCGACATCCATGCCAAATTTGAAGAGCATTGGCTCACAAATGAAGTAATGGTGCACAATCACAATTTGTTGGAGTAAATAAATATGGAAGAAATGCAGCAATAAACTGGAAGGGCACTCAGTAGACCGCATACCTCCGCCATGCAATGCCTGATCCAAGAGAACATATCGGGCCCATTACATTTTTGAAATATAATGCTATACAGTACTATATCGTTTTTG
>CM068957.1:81464234-81480812 GCA_035128595.1 Eptatretus atami | reverse complement strand
TTGACCTTTTGGCCTCAAAAACAATAGGCTTCTTCCTTATGACAAACTCGACCAAGTGGTGAAGTTTCGTGAAGATCGGTTTAACATTGTGATCTGTTGGCGATAGACAGACAAACAGACAGAATAACAAAATCAACTAACCAATATTCTAGTAAGCCTGGTGTTGGCTTAGCGGTTAGGGTGGTGGCTTGGGATCCTAGGGTCCTGAGTTTGAGCCCCGTTTTTCCACTGAATTAACACCAGGGGATTGACTCAGCCTGTCATCATTCCGAGGTCGGCGAAATGAGCACCAGTGTACTGGCAATAGGGGCATTGCATCAGCAACATCGGCGCGCCCCTAACCAATGATGCAACCAGCAGCCAAAAAGGCTGCACACGAAGGAAGGGAACCAATATACTTGAAAAATCTTCGATTTTGCAAGTAACAAACAGACAGAAAGGGGTGAAAACATAATCTCCTTCATCTTCGGTGGCAGAGGTAATAAAAAAAATTCTCGTATCCGGATCTGGATTCGGATTGTTACTAAAATCGAATCAATTCATCCTTGTCACACACACCTAACCTATCCACCAAGTTTTATGCGAATCTGTTTTCAACTTTATGAGATATTGTACTATATATCGGTTTCGCAGACCGTTGCCAGGACTTCTTTTGTGTGGTTTATTTTGTGTGGCGTGTGTACTGTTGTGTTAGGTAATTAATAAGAAACATAATTAGAACTGCTGGCAGTGATGACTGGGTATCAAGACAAGACGTCCCGCTTTAATTGGACACCTCACCTTGACCCATGACATTATTTTATTATTGTTCATTATTCAATTTAATTTCGAATGGGATTAAAATAAATTCAATTCAAATGGAAGATCAAATATGTCCAGTTCTGTATTTGAGTAATCAGAAGGAACCGAAACAAGCAAAACGCAAAAATGAAGCCATCAGGAGGAACCTGGATAGGATTTGCATTTCAGTTGATACTCCCCTACCCTCAAACCCATCCATGCACAGCCAAGGAAGCTTTATCGAAATAAATAAATAAATAAATATAAAAAAGAACCCACATCAAAAAATTAAATAATTCTGACTGTTAGACAATGCGTCCGATCAAGTTGAAATTTAAAACATGTATTCCCCATCACCACTGGATCATAAATGTGAAGTTTCATGTCGATTGATAAAGCGGTTACAGAGAACACATTATTTAATATTTTTCTTCAATCCAATATGGCTGCCAAAAACCATGTGACCTATCAATTATTCCTTAACAAATTTGTATACCCATGGCTTGGGGAACATTTGTGTGAAGTTTCCCCTTGATTTGTCCAGCTGTTCTGGTAAAGATTTTTGTAGGTTTTTGGATAAATCCAATATGGCTGCCAAACCATGTGACCTATGATGTCATACGTGTGAACCTTTTGTTGCTCATGGATCGGTGGTCATACGTGCAAAATTTCTAATCCGACAAGCGGTTGCGGAGAAAAACACAAAAGTTCTGTGCAGACAAACAAACAGACCAGAACACAAAAAAACACAAAAAATGCTAGACCCTCCTTCGGCAAGGGTAATCATCAGATCTGGATCCGGATTCGGATCTTCGCCAAAATTGAATAAATTTTTCCTCATCACATACCCAAATTGTCCCTAAGTTTCGTCCGAATCCGTCCACAACTTTTTGAGAAATCGTGCTATATATGGTTATTGGCCCGATCTCTCAATGGTGAAGAATCACTTAAAAAATTATAGGAGCCAGATCCGGATCCGGATCTTCACCAAAATCAAATCAGTTCTTCCTTGTCACACACCCAACCTCTCCACTAAATTTCATCAAAATCTGTCCACAATGTTTTGAGATATCCTGTGCACACCCAGCCAAACAAATAGACAAACAGGGGTGAAAAACATAACCCCCTTCCACCTTCGGTAGCGGAGGTAATATACAAACAACCTCAAAATAAATTGTTATTATTCATCTAGTCAAATTAAAAGAGTAAAAGTTTATCATTAAAAAAGCTGGACTTTCTAATTTGTAAAGCCGACATTTCGGCAAACATCCACCTGCCTTGGTCATGGCAGATGTTAATGTGAAGAGGAAGCTTGAGCATTGCCATGTGAACTCGGCCGTTGGTAAGTCGAGTTGGTCTGTAGACCAATCCGGACATCACGTGACGATTGCAGATGGCGTGGAAGAGATGTTATAGCTTTGGAAGAGATGTTGAAGGTTTGTCGAGTTTCTTCGATGCAAGGGCCATTTTAACAAACATCGTCGTCCAGCTTATGAAGAGGCTTTGACCTCTGCCACATATATGCACTTGAACCTGCATGGTCATAGCTTAGCTTTGATAACAGTCAAGTGGTCATCTTAGAGAGAGAAAAAAAGTGGTTTGCTCAAAGTGTAAAGGAATAATTTTGGGAAAGAGTTGAACCACCATCTCTCAACAAAAATGGCGGTTTGCTATTTCATCTGTCATATACAGTACGTGGGACAAAGCTATAACATCTCTTCCACACTATCTGCAATCGCCACGTGTTGCCCAGATTGGTCTGCAGGCCAACTCACCTTACCAACGGCTGAGTTCACGTGGTGATGCTCAAGCTTCTTCACTTTAGCATCTGATGTGACCAAGGCGGGTGGATGCTTGCTGAAACATCGGCTTTACCGATTAGTAAGTCCAGCTGTTTTTAATTCTAAAGTTTTACAACCTCGACAGAATTTTTTTTGTTTTTTTATTTTGTTTAAACGTACTGTTGAAGGAAAGACAAATATAAAGGAAATAAACTGTAGGACAATATATGGCACTATATATGATTTTGGCATTAAAATTGTCCAGCCCAATTATAATTTCCATTCTGTTCATAACCTCATGAACTATGTATATTCCATCTAGCGAAAAATGTTTAAATGTCTCGAAAGACAATAAACCAAGGCCGATTGTGTACCACTAAATGTGATGTTGCCATACCTCTCTGTCTTCACGATGCTGCAGCCAGTAGATGTAGTCTCTCCGGATGTTGACAAAGTATCTAATTTCGGGGATGTAGAACTTGTCGTACTGGATAATGCAAGACCGAGTGTTTGCCTGCAGGAAGACAGGTGTGTGCAAGTGTTGTGTGTATATATACTGTATACATGCATGCTAATTGAAGGAATTTCCCAGTCAGGGCAAAAATAAAAAGATAAACACAAGATCAGATCACCTGCACACAAAAAAAACGATGCAAATTAAAGTGATATTTGGGATTTTTTTTTTTATTATTTCAGCTGAACATCTGTTGCTGGGAAGATTATTTTTAGTTAGTTGATACAGCATTTTGTTATCATAAAATTAATGAATACAGAGTACCACATACCTTTCTTTGCAGGACTTTTAATGCAAGTGTTTTATGAAGGGGAGGGGGGGTCGCGGAGGGGGTTTATAAAGGCATCATGTAATGGAGCGGTTTACTGGAATCACTCTCACTCGTGGTGCAAAAACCAGAGCGTTCACTACCCCTTTCAACTCACGGTCGTGTAATGGAGCAGTTTTCCAGAATTACCCTCGATCTAGTGTAAACCAGAGCATTCACTACCCACTTATGTTTTCTGTGCATTTCTTTACTTGGCGGATACTGGACTCGTTAATGCCACAATGTCTGCCCAAAAGACCTCGCCGAGCACCCACCCTCTGTTATGCACTCATGGCTATTTTGATTAGATTACATTTTCCGTATTGTGGGTTTTCCTTATAATCGGATCATGAGTGGACTTTATTTATTTATCTGTCCGTTTTCATGTTTTTTTTTTCATCTTTTTTTCGTGGGATTCTCTGTTTTTCTCATCCCATACCTTCTTATAATAAACTGTTATTGATGTGGTGATCGACCATTGCAGATTTGCATGTGAGAAACGATTATGGTGTGGCTTCAATGGAAAATCCACAGGGGAAGTTAAATTGGGAATGTTCTTGACAAAGAGATCAATGGAATTAACAATTCTAACCAGCCCCTCCAGCAGAGGTCAGTAAACACACACGTCCATGGACGTGTACAAGGGGAAGTTGCAAGAAACAAATGAGTCTTAAAATATTGATTTCATTTGTATTTATAACACTCTAGTCCTGTGCTTACCAGACTTTTCTCATCTCCACTCCTCCCCCCCCCCATGATGAAATTGAGTCGAGAGCCTGATTTTTTAGATTAATTTAATGTGGTGGTGGAGCAGCACAGGTATGATGGGCAAATGGCCTCATGCGTCGAAGTTCCTTGTTAAGATTTATTGGTCTCCTATCGATGTAGTCACAAACTTCATGTGACCAACAGACATTATCAGGTTTTGTATTTGTGTGCAGCAGAATCGAGTCTTTACTTCATCTATCTATAATTCCAGCAATCTGTGTGTGTGTGTGTGTGTGACCGCTGTTTCTCGACAACCACTGGTCCGATCTAATCGAAACTTGCCAGGTATATTGCTGGGGACCTGAGTATGTGCCTTTTCAAGGTTGATATTAATCGGACAAGTGCTTCCCAAGTTATGGGCATTTATTTACCAACCAATGACAGGACACGTTGCGCTAGGCGTGGCCGTTTGGAAAGAGATCCTCAGACGTCCCCATTACGGGTTACAACGTTCGGACTTCCGGATAGGATGACACTGTATTCTAATAATTTCTCGATTTCTTATGCGCATTTATAGATAACACAATGCCCCAATCCAGTCGTCGTTTACGAGAGCGAAGGAAGCCTGTGTATATGTTTGAAGGTTTTTTTTTGGGGGGGGGGGGAGTTGCACGTACGGCCACGCACGTACGGCCCACGCGAGAGCGAAGGAACGGCATGTGTGGTTGTTGTTTCTGACGTGGTTTGAAAAATTTTTTTTTTTTGCACGTACGGCTACGCACGTACGAAACTTGCCAGGTATATTGCTGGAGCGCCTGTGGATGTGCTTTTCAAGGTTTGATATTAATCGGACAAGTGCTTCCCAATTATGGCCATTATTTTACCAACCAATGACAGGACACGGTGCTGCGGCCATTTATTTACCAACCAATGAAAGGCACGTTGCTGCGTAGGCGTGGCTGCGTAGGCGGCCGTGCGCCGGCGGCGCACGATGACGTCAGTGCCGGTTACGATGGGGATCGGTGCCTTAGTTACCGTGGCGTAGGAGTGGCAATGATCAATGGCAGCGAGTGGCAATGGTCAATGGCAGCGAATGTCATGGCAAGCAGAGACAGGGAAGTAAACTTGATTAATTTGATTTTAATTAACTCTGTGTGTGTAAGTATCACAGCAGTTGTTACTTCAATGCAAGCGATAATTCGTGGATGCATGTACATTCCGTACGCACGCACCACTTCCGGATAGTGTGATGACTTAATGTATTCTAAAATTTCTCGATTTCTTATGCGCATTTATAGATAAACACAATGCCCCAATCCAGTCATCGTTTACGAGAGCGAAGGAACGCGGCCTGTGTGGTTGTTTCTGGCTCGTGGTTTGAAAGTTGTTTTTTGGGGGGGGGTTGCACGTACGGGCACATCGAGAGCGAAGGAACGGCCTGTGTGGTTGTTTCTGGCTCGCGGTTTGAAAGTTTTTGGGGGGCGGCGGGGGGGGGTTGCACGTACGGGCACACGAGAGCGAAGGAACGGCGCTGTGTGGTTGTTTCTGGCTCGCGGTTTGAACGCTTTTTATTTACGAAATCTAAAGATTTTGTAAGTATATTGATGACTGTCCGTCATCTGTTTGTGTTGTTGTGTGTTTATTTGTTTGTAGGCACAATAACTCGAGAACGGAAGAAGCTACAATGTAAATTACACCACGTGATTCAGGAGGGTGATGGCTAGTGCTGATTAGATTTTGGTCAAAATCGTTCAAAGGTCAAGGTCAGTGAGGTCAAACATTCGATTTTTGATGGTTTGGTACAGAATCATCGTAGAAACTTCTGGTTTGCGTCGCTACCTTCTCTAGAGAAGCTTTTATTAGACAAGGTCTAGGTCAAGTTTGACGATTTCGTAAATACCAGTCTATTGACTGCCTTGTTACTTACGAAATCTTTAGATTTCGTAGTATATTGATGACTTCGCTTTACTTTGTTTGTTTGTTTGTTTGTTTGTATGTTTGTTTGTTACTTACGAAATCTAAAGATTTCGTAGTATATTGATGACCGTTTCTGTTTGTTGTTTGTTTGTTTGTTTTGTTTGAACGATAACTCGAGAACGAAGAAGCTACCATGTCAAATTACACCTGTGATTCAGGAGGGTGATGGCTAGTGCTGATTAGATTTTGGTCGAAATCGTCAAAGGTCAAGGTCACAGTGAGGTCAAACACCAAAAATGATAACTGAGAACGGAAGAAGCTACCAATGTCAAATTACACCATGTGATTCAGGAGGGTGATGGCTAGCGCTGATTAGATTTTGGTCAAAATCGGTCAAAGGTCAAGGTCACAGTGAGTCAAACATCCAAAACATTCGATTTTGATGGTTTGGTACAGAATCATCGTAGAAACTTCTCGTTTGCGTCGCTACCTTCTCTAGAGACAGGTTTTATTAGACAAGGTCAGAGGTCAAGTTGACGATTTCGTAAGTACCAGTCTATGACTGCTTGTTTGTTTGTTTGTTTGTTTGGTTGTAGGCACGATAACTCGAGAACGGAGAAGCTACCAATGTCAAATTACACCACGTGTTCAACGAGGTGATGGCAAGTGCTGATTAGATTTTTGTCGAAATCGACAAAGGTAAGTCACAGTGAGGTCAAATATTCGATTTTTGATGGTTTGGTACAGATAACTCGAGAACGAAGAAGCTACAATGTCAAAATTAGACCACTTGATTCAGGGAGGTGATGGCTATGCTGCTGATTAGATTTTGGTCAAATCTGTCAAAGTCAAGGTCACAGTGAGGTCAAACATCAAAAAAATAACTCTGCAGAACGGAAGAAGCTACCAATGTCAAATTTCACACCGTGATTCAGGAGGGTGGTGCCTAGCGCTGATTAGATTTTGGTCAAATCGGTCAAAGTCAAGGTCACAGTGAGGTCAAACATCCAAAAATTCGATTTTTGATGTTTGGTACAGAATCATCGTAGAAACTTCTGGTTTGCATCGCTACCTTCTCTAGAGACAGCTTTATTAGACAAGGTCAGAGTCAAGTTGACGATTTCGTAAGTACCAGTCTATGACTGCTTGTTTGTTGTTTGGGGGGGGGGGGGGTTTGCACGTACAGGCACGCACGTACGGCACGTGAGAGCGGATGAACGGCCTATGTTGTTTTCTGGCTCGCAGTTTGAAAGTTTTTACTTACGAAATCTAAAGATTTTGTAAGTATATTGAGACTTCCTATCATTGTTTGTGTGTTGTTTGTGTGTGTGTTTTGTTTGTTTGTAGGCACGATAACTCGGAACGGAAGAAGCTACCAATGTCAAATTACACCACGTGATTCAGGAGGAGTGATGGCTAGCGCTGATTAGTTTTGGTCAAAATGGTCAAAGGTCAAGGTCACAGTGAGGTATACATAATTCCGTAAATTCATGTGGAGAAATGGAGTATTTTGCTCTGTTCCTCGACGTTACGAGTTCGTTTTAACTTCGATTTTAATTTTGTCTTCGGTTTTTGCGATCGCTTAGGACGCTTAAAACTCGGTTGTCGAAATTCTGGTAAAAATCGGATGTTTTGGAGACGTTTAAGATTGCATAAAAAATATTTCACTCGCCGCGTCACAGGTCGTCACTTTCATCTAATGCTTGTCATGTACTTTCTAGGGTCCCATACTTATCATTCACACCTAAGACAGCGAATTGCACTCACAACCTCATCTTTATGTGCAATAACACCTGTCCACACAGTAAGCGTTGTCAACGTTGCAATTAATCACTACGACATCACTTGCAAAGACTGGTTCGGATGACTTCCTGACCCAAATCTGATTTTGACAAGCTTTCAAGATCATAGAGATGTTGTTTTTTTGTCACAAAATCCCGCTAGGTGAAGAATGGCTTGATGTCTCACTGTCAGCACTGGACAGTCTGATTTTGCCAATAAGAAGTTGTGTATAATATCGTATTGGGGTCAATTATGGTCACACATTAATAACACCTTTGTCCTCTGAATCCTGTGGTGAGGGTGTTACTTTAAAACAACTTGCATTCTACTCCTGGAAGGCAAATACAACCGAAGGCAATCTCAGATAATTCCACAAAGCCAATCTCAGATCATTCCACAAAGCCCGCAACAAGTGTATGTCTACCCTTGTTAACAATGAACCTTCAAACTTCAAACAAGTAAAATTTAGAACCAGAAAACAACATCTGTTCAAATCTCAAGAATGAACTTTCAAACTTTTCTCCCTCCTCTAAAACCTGGTGGCACCTTGTCAAACCTGCCTCTGGTGTATGCCCCTCTTCCTTCCCTTCCCTCACCTGTTCAATGGCATCTGTCTCTGTCACACACACACACACACACACACACACACACACACACACACACCACACACACACACACACACACACAACACTGCGTCTTTTATGCCTGAAAGGTGGAAAAGTTTCTGGCAACCCTCGACTCTGAATGCAACGGACCGGACGCATCAGCTCACGTGTACTAAAAAACCTGCTATGCTGCTCTTGCACTTCTCTTTCTCGCTCTTTTAAACTTGTTCATTTACCACCGGTCTTCTTTCATCTGCTTGTAAATCAGCCAACATCACAGCATAAAAAGGTGCAAAAACATATCCCCTTAATGACAGACCAATTAGCTTACTTCCAGTAATCAGCAAGGTCTTAGAATCCATTATCACAGTTGACGTAAAATCATTCCTTTTCTCCAACAGCCTCATCTCAGATCATCAATTCAGATTTAGACCGAGTCACTCTACTTTGGAAATACTGCTTCTATTCTCCCAAAAATGGATGGAAGCCCTCAATGTTAGACATGAGATTAGGGACGTCTCTCTGGACATATCTCGGGCTTTTGATACAATTTGGCATTCTGTCCTGCTCTCCAAACTGTCTGCCTGTGGAATTAAAAAGCCAACTCTACTCTTGGATTATTGACTTCCTCCACTCTCATAGTCAACATGAAGCTCTCAATGGAACCCTTTCTTCTCCTCTCCTTATAAAAGCTGGAGTATCACAACGCAGTGTTCTCGGCCTCATATTCTTCCTAATCTTCATCAATGATCTCACTGACTCTCTCTGCGAAATCCTCTCTATCTCTTGGCTGATTACTCAACTCTCTGCCGTGACATCCCTCATCCCCCTGACAGAGGCAGCAGCTTCCTCCCTCTCTGCAGACCTTAACAAAATCACAAACTGGTCAAACACTTGGAACACGTCTTTCAATCCTGAGAAATCCCTCACACTCACTCTCTCTCTCTCTCTCCGAAAAAACCGTACCACAAACCCTTCCATATACTTTTTCAACAACCCTCTCGAAGAGGTTCAGTCACTTAAACTCTTGGGTCTCACTCTCAGCCATGATCTCTTTGGCAAGCCACATTTCAAAATTGGCCTCCAAAGCCAGATGCCGACTTGGCATCCTCCATCGTGCAAAGTCCTTCCTTGGCACACCTGAACCCCTATCCACCGACAAGACTTTCATCTGCAGCTCGATTGAGTACTGCTTTCCCCTCTGGGCTGGCTCCCTTGCCTCACATCTTGCTCAGCTTGACACTGTGGAAACAAAGGTCTTCAAAATCATTAGAATCTCGGGCGATGGAGCTGAATCTATGGGCCTATCACTTCGCCATCACAGACAGGTCGGTAGTCTCTCTGTCTTCTTTCACCTCATTTCTGGACTTGCACCCTCTGCCCTTTCTGTGCTTTGTCCCCGCTAGGTATCTGCAGGAAGCACGCTGTCCACCATCAACCCCCTCCTCGTGAAACTGCTTCAATCCAGTATCACTGCTCACCTCCACTCATTTATTCCTCTTTTTGTCCCCCCACCTGTGGAACCACCTTCCATACTCTCTTCAATCTCATTCTTCCCTCCAGGTCTTCAAGACAGCTGTTCACCACAATCTCTTATCCTCTCCCATCCAAAATAATGATCTTTTCTGCAACTGTTAAACAACCCCGCACCACTTCCAAAATTTTGTTTGTGTATCCATATTGTCCACCCTTTGCGTTCTCTCTCACCCCTTGTTTGCCCATCTCCATCTACTTTCTCCATCCACCCTGGTGTTGGTGTTTCCCCTTTCTCCTGCTGTTCCCTTTGTTGTGTTGTGTCCTGATTTTGGTCTGTGTCATAGCTGTTCCACGAGCCTAGAGCATGTATACTGTCCGACCCCACTATTTGCGGATCCTGTGAAATCGCGCTTTATAAAATGTGACCTGCTTCGATATTCACGGCCCTGTGCTTCGCATATTCGCAGTTTTTCGCAGGCATATTCGGGGTTTTTCGTGGTATTTTTGATTTTCCCTCATGAATCACGAAGAGCCGGGAACCTATCCCTATATTTTCCATTGAAACAATGCCCCGACATTCCCGGCATTTTCCAAGAACGTATCCCCCGTGAAAAATACTAATGATAAAAAACACCATTTATGTCAGTATAAACCTGTCTGTAATTATTTGTAGATTGGTGTTGTTGCCAATTTGCACAATCGTTTCAGACGGAAATGTTGTTTTCACTTCATAACTTATTTTGGCATCTGCAATGACACAGTTGCTTATGGAATGTACAAATCAATGTGCTGGTCCTCTTCAACAACAATGTGAACAACGCTGAATAAATAAAAACAAAAGCCTCAAAACATTTGTTGCTTATTTTTTTGAAGAGTATATCGAAAACTCCATTTTCTTTAACGATATCATCTTTGGCTTAATGTCATTTGTTCTTTCAAGCTTGAAATGCAATTAAGCCTCACATAATGGATCAGCTGATTTTATGGCAATTATTTTTAAAGACCTTCAGTGGATTGCAAATTGCAAGTTGCTCTCATTCCATTTCAAATGTTCATCAGTAATTTTCACATCACAGAGAAAGAATACAATTCGTTTCCATGTCGGCCAAATGCTAATTGGTTGAGAGCTATTATGAAAAACTGTTCAATGAAAATTTAAATATGTCAATCATTTTGCACTTGTGACTCATCAAATACCAAATTACTTTATTCGTGAGATAAATTAATAATTAACATTTCAAGCATGGAACTTGATCGCGGCCACATAGCATTATAATGAGGGACAATTTAAGCAGAAGTGGGTGGGGGTAGGGGGGAAAAGAGGACAAGGGTTTGATACACTCCAGCGAATCTGCAATCAGGCAGTGTTTCACTCATTCAAGACTTTTTTTTTCCTTGTTACAAAGTCAGGCTTGTAAAAAAAAGAGCAAAATGAGGAATAAAATCGATGAAATGGAGACAAAACAAGATAGCAGTTTTGAATGGTATGTATTAGGCTTGCGCGAAAGAATAGATTACCCGGTTAGAATAGATTCCCTCTATCGGAACCGGGAATCGAACCCTGAATTCTAGAGTCGATTACCCATCTGTAACGGTTCCAAGTCTCCAGTCGATTCCTACTATGCCTTATCTCACTTCGTCCATCGAGAACCCGTTTGATGGTTTAGCAAATTATATCAAAAGCTGCTCCTGTTGTTCTTTGCAAAACAGACAAAGCCAAGTCTGTTTTTCTGTGTCTAGTTTGTTCAAGTTGTGAAGAAAATTAGCAGCTATGTACTCACAAACTGTGTGCATGTGTATCGGACTTCTCCTTCCGGGATCCGACAGACAGCATTAGGATATTGTATCTGTACAGAGTATTGTGAAATTCCAAAATCATCATATTTTTAACAGCAAATATGTCGCGGTATATTTCTTAACAGCAAATAAAAAGTCGGGAGCGATTGAGAAACGGTATATTGCCTTATGGAGGAATGGTTTACCCGCCCGGATAAATTGGGTTCAAATTTTTTTTTGTCTAATTGAAAAAACTTACAATTTTCCCGGAGGTTTGGATTAATTTGAAGCAAATTTTACTTATTTGGCATGATTTGTATAACGAGTGGGCCCGTTGGTGCATTGGACAAAATTTTCCTCGGTCTTCACGGCCTTGCAGTACACCTGCCTGCCGTACTGCTGGACCATTAGCTTGCCCTTCACCAAGCCCAGACATGCTTGGGCTCAGGTGGGGATTATGCATTCATTATTGTTATTACCAAATGATACTACTATTATTATTGTTGTTAATATTATTAGTATTAATTAATAGATACTTTGTTGCAATGTTATCATTGTTTTTGTTATTACCTCCACCACCGAAGGTAAAAGATGTTATGTTGTCACCCCTCTCTGTCTCTTTGTTTGTCTGTTTGTGTGCAGGATATCTCAAAAAGTTGTGGACGGATCCGGATGAAATTTTGTGGGCAGTTTGGGTGTGTGATGACGGTGAACCGATTAGATTTTTGTGAAAATCCAGATCTGATTACAATCTTTTTTTCAGTGCTTCTTCACCATTAAGAGGATAGGGCCAACAATGATGTATCACACAATATCTCAAAAAGTTGGGGATAGATTCGGACGAAACTTGGTGGACACGTTGGATGTGTGACAAGGAAGAATTGATTCAATTTTGGTGAATATCCGAATCTGGATCCGATAATTTTTTTAATTCTTCACCGTTGATAGGGCGAAACTAATATGTAACACGATGTGTCAAAAAGTTGTGGACGGATTCGGATGAAACTTGGTGGACAGGTTTGGGTGTATGACCACAAAAAATTGATTTTCGTTGGTGAAGATCCAAATCTGGATATGAGAATTATTTAATTTTTAAAGTGATTCTTCACCATTGAGAACAGGGCCAAATTGATATATCGCATAATATCTCAAAAATGTATGGGCCCGATATGATTTACGTGGATCAGGCATTACGTGGCGAAGGTACAAGCTCTCCGAGTGCCCGTCTGGTGTATTTTGGAAAGAAATGCCAAATTGTGGAAGGATACATAACATCATTTTGGTGCAAAGAAACACAAACCACATGCGGCACCGCACACAGCACCACACACAACATCACGCACACACAACCACACCACACACACACACACAACACACACACACACACACACACACACACACAACACACACACACACACACACACACACACACACACACACCGAATCGGCACTCTGATAAGGAAAATACACTCTCATGGCAAAAGTATGCGGGCACCCTTGTCGTAATTAGGGATTCGGCTATTTCAGCCACACCCATTGCAGCAGGTGTATAACATCAAGCAGACAGCCATGCAATCTCCATAGACAAACATTGGCAATAGAATAGGCCGTACTGAAGATCTCAGTGACTTTCAACATGGAACCGTCATTGGATGCTACCTTTCCAACAAGTCAGTTCATCAAATTTCTGCCCTGCTAGTACTGCCCCAGTCAACTGTAAGTGCTGTTCTTGTGAAGTGGAAATGTCTCGGAGAAACAACAGCTCAGCTGCGAAGTGGTAAGCCACAAAGCTCACAGAACGGGACCACCAAGTGCTGAAGCTCGTCATACGGAAAAATCGTCTGGATGCAACACTCACTACCGAGTTCTAAATTGACTCTGGAAGCAACATCAGCACAAACACTGTTCGTCGAAGCTTCATGAAATGGGCTTCCATGGCCAAGCAGCCGCACACAAGCCTAAGATCACCATGCGCAATGCCAAGCGTTGACTGGAGTGGTGTAAAGCTCACCACCATTGGACTCTGGAGCAGTGGAAATGCGTTCTCTGGAGTGACGAATCATGCTTCACGTGATGGCAGTCTCTGGAGTGATGGCAGCCCGACGCACAAATCTGGGTTTGGCGGATGTCAGGAGAACGCTACCTGCCCGAATGCATAGTGCCAACTGTAAAGTTTTGTGGAGGAATAATGGTCTGGGGCTGTTTTTCATGGTTCGGGCTTGGCCCCATAGTTCTAGTGAAGGGAAATCTTAACGCTACAGCATACAATGACATTCTAGACGATTATGTGCTTCTAACTTTGTGGCAACAGTTTGGAGAAGGCCCTTTCCTGTTTCAGCATGACGATGCCCCCGTGCACAAAGCGAGGTCCGTACATAAATGGTTTGTGGAGATCAGTGTGGAAGAACTTGACTGGTAGTACAGTCAAAATGTCGGATGACCTCCCACAAATTGCAACAAAAGCAAACTCAACAGATTTTGACAGAAAAAAAATCCTAAGGGATCCTCCGGGGAAAGTCCTGAAATCATGGAAATCCAATATGGCCGCCACCCGCTTCGGGGGAAAATGAGAAAATTGTAAAGATTGATATTTTAATATGTAAATATATGTTTTTCTGCATTCTAATTGTTTCTAGTTATGGTCAGTATATTGATATACAAGAATAATTATAAAAAGTGAAATGTATTGAGGGTAAATAAAACATTATAGCTTTTTTGTCCAAAAATGTCAATTTTTGTCCCGAAAAAATATTTACCTGATACTGATTTGGCTCCTGGACAAAAAAAAAAAGAAACGTGAAGACAAGATTAAATCAAGTCTATGGCAAGACAATATAATTATGTAAATCATTGAAACATGACAAATTCACAATTCACTCGGGGCAATCACATCTGCCTGACGAAGGTTCGAAATGAAAATGAAAATTCGCATAAACTCAGAAACTACATCCATATAAACTTACTATACATGTTGAAAAAATCAAGCGTATTAAAGTTAACTCGACAATGTCGTCATCATCCTCATCATTGCACATGGAGTGTTTGTGCAGCCAGAGCCCTGCAGTTTCCACAGCTGGAGGCACTCAATGTTTGCTTCTTGCATGTGCATCTCATGTGACATTCAGCCTGGCAGTTGCACCTAATGACACGAACATCTTTTCAGGAGCTGGAGCTATTGATGTCTGAAGTGGCACAAACCTCGTCACACTTCTGCCAACCCAGTCTGTGGAAGAAGTATGCAATTCTGACGTCTTGAAACGAATCAAAGACCACCTTCAGAAGCATGCCTAGTCTGCAAAGATATCTTCTAGAACTTCAGCGCTCTGGGTTCAGTATATGGACATGCTAGACTTATACGCAAATACATCCGGGCAGAGCGCACTGGGAACTTGGCACTACATCTACAGGCCATCCAGGAAATGCTGCCTTACCTGCAGCCTCGGGCCACAACCTGCATACCAAATCTGCGGGGTGTATCTGCAGCAGATGTCCAACTCAAAACTCAACATCCCAATGTCCAACAACGTTTTGATGAGGGGTTCCATGTGGTTCGACGAAGTGATCTGCCTGTGGGCAGGTCTTTCATCTGACCTGATCATCGAACAAGTTCTGATGAGAAGTTTGAAGACCAGCGGGGGCTCACACGAGGGCAAGGAATGACAGACAACAACGGGTGGTATGGCTACTATCAATGCCTGCCTGTGCAGAAATAAACCAGGCAATGCAGAGAGCTCACAGGTGTGAACTACAACACTGGAGAGCAGAAGAAGGACATGACCAAGCAGACAATCTCGTGACTGGAAGGACAAACTATCAGCTCTTCAGTATTTACAGGAACGGAATCCGTTCAGTAGTGATCCACGCTGCAGGAACATTGCCACTGGAGTTCATGCACACCCCACCGTCAACATCGATACAGCACATGCGTAGGAGCCAAAATATTGAAATCTATGGATGGGAAAAACCTGCCGAGTACACATTTAAGAGGAAAGACCAAGTTGTCACCCTCGCATGAAGTCATCTGTTCAAGATTGATGGAGAGCAATCCAGGTTGACCCACAATCCTCTTTCAGAGACTGATCACTGTTGCACAGACAGCAGAAGAACTGGAGTCGGCCTTCAAATATGAACTGTGCAGCTATGCACCAGCCCTCTTTGATTCCTATTTTCAGCTCCGAGAAGCACACAAGCCAGTCTTTGCTGATGCCATCGGGATCTTCTGGATCCGATGTCCCAGCCGATATCCCAATGATGGCAACAGTATGTTTTGGATGGCGGGGCACTGTTCAACGCATTCCATGGTCTCGTGGATCACATACAGAGACATAGCACCAGTACACTGATTATGTAACGAAGAAGTACGGGAATGCCATAGTCGTGTTTGATGGTTTGAGATACCAACACGAAGGACTGACACACCAGAGACGGTCTAAAGGGAATGCTGCACTACTGTGACATTTACAGCTGACATGCGTCTCACAATGAAGAAGGAACTTTCTTGCCAATAGGCAGAATAAACAGCGATTCATTTTTATGTTGAGTGAAGAGCTTCAGAAGAAGAACTGTGAGACGCACCATGCCTCAGGGGATGCTGATCTCCTGATTGAACTAAGGCATGCAGTCTGCTACTGTCACCAACACTGTGTTAGTTGGTGATGACACAGACCTCCTCGTCCTCCTATGCTACCATGCAAGCTTAGAATCCCATGACCTCTTCTTTTGTCCCGAGCCAAAGAAGAACACGAAGAAGCCTCGCATCTGGAACATCAAGGCTACAAAAAAATGATTGGTACAGACATATGCAAGCACATACTGTTTCTACATGCAGTTCTTGGTGCGACACGACATCTCGTCTTCATGGGATTAGGAAAGGGAGCTTCCCTCAAAAAGTTCAAAGCAAACAACTCATTCCGTGAGCAGCATCTCTCTCTT
>CM068957.1:81450371-81461447 GCA_035128595.1 Eptatretus atami | reverse complement strand
AAGTTCCGATAACGCCTGGGACTTCCCCTCCCCCTTTCCCTGCTTTCCTGCGCACCGGGAGGGGGGAGGGGCGGATCGAGCCAGGGTTCAAAGTTGATGTAAAGGAGGGGCCTCATTTTGGGCGGACAATGCCTCCGGCGACACCACCCCTTGGGGGCAACAGCAACAAAACTTCTCGAATTCTTCCCCCGCGTGCCGCGAAGGGAGGGGCGAAGCGCCGTGGAGATAAAAGGGGCAACGCGGCACGAAGGTCGCTCTCGTGTGGGTGCACTCTGTGTCTCTCTCTCTCTCAGTCAGTCAGTCGTCTCTGGTTGTCGAGTTGGCTCTGCAGGAGCGAGAGTCGTCGGCGCTGAGGTTGTGGAGGTGTGTGAAAGGAGGAGATAGCGTAGAGCAGCGGAGCTGAGGCGCGTGGCCTGCCGAGCCGTGCCTTAGGCCCAGTCACCTTGACGTTTAGCCAGCAATGGCAACGTATAAAATGTATGTAAACGCTGGCTTACGTTGAACTTTTGATGTTTTTTTTAAGAATTCGGACGTATTCATAACGGGTTGGTCGTGTGCAAACATATTAGTAACGGACACAGAACGTTCGTTGTCTTATAGATAACTTATACCACGAATGCTTAGCCTGTTTCGGCCTTCACAACCTATGCCCAACGATAGTCTAACTTATGCATAGCGCGCTGCACGTATCACCGACGATGACGTGAGTAGCATATTAAAAGGCTGCTGCACAACGATTCAATCATAAACGCCGGAAGAATGGAAGTGTCAACATCGCAGTCACACATTGGCGATCTTGCCAGCGTATGCCGCCTCTGAAAAATGCGTCTAAAACGCTGGCGCACGTCGAATACGGTATGGTAAGTTGGTATGCGTGAATAGAACGCTAAAGTACGCTATCATACCGTCGTAGTAAGTGGAGTAGTCTTGTAATTATAAACGTGTTAAACATTTACGACGTACTTGCCGTATGACACACTTCCGCATGCGATGGGAATAAGTTTACGCAGATATGCCAACGTTGTCACACGTCGCAAAGTTACTTGTAAGAACTCATAAGTCGAAACACGTCAAGGTAATGGTTAGCGTCAGTGTTCCAGATTCCATGTTTTTTTTTTTTTTCTTCGGTATGATGGATGTTGACACTTCGATTTCTAGTGCGGTTATGATTTAAATCGTTGAGCGGCAGCCTTTTAATTATATATATTATAACTGCACTACAAATCGAAGTGTCAACATCACCGTCATACGCAAAAAAAAAAAAAAAGGAGTCTGGAACCCTGACGCTAACCATTACCTTGACGTGTTTCGACTTATGAGTACCTTACAAGTAACTTTTGTCGACGTGTGCCAACGTTCGCATATCGTGCGTACAACACGTTACTCATAGGTTAGAAATAAGTTTCGGGTACGCTAAACATTACCTCGACGTGTTTCGGCGTATGAGTAACTTACAAGTAACGTGTCAACGATCGCGTAACGTGCTACAACTTATGGCCAGCGTTATGCGGAACGTGTGAGTCATACGCTGGATAAGTCTTAAAATTTCAAGCATGGAAAATTTGAGGACAACCGAAAAGTACAACGTTTAAAGCCAGCGTACTACGACGTATGGCAGTGTTTTTCAGCGTGCTCTCAATGTCATCAAAACTTACCCATAACGTATTCGACGTGTACAGCGTTTTACACAAATTTTCAAAAATCGGCATAGTTGGCTAAAACGTCAGGGTGTGACTGGGCCTTTACCGTGGGTCACGGAGACGGGTGTCGCGGGTCGCCCAGCGAGGTGAAGGTAGCCAGCCGGTCTCGCGGAGCCTCTGCGGTCTACACGCTCCATGCAATAAAGACCCAAAGAGGTCCAGTCTACCCCTCGTCTTTCCTGGGGTTTTCCTTGCTTTTGAATGAATGTTGTGGCGCCATGTCCGCAAGTAGAACTGTATAAGTGACTGTACATAGTAAATAGACGGTTGTAGCTCTTTGTCTGCTCGCGTCTTGTCCCTACCCCCATTCTTCGTATTGCTTGTATTACATGCATTGCTTTGACAAATTGCTTGATTGATACATGACTGCATATGTGTTGTTTGTAAATAAATGTGCTTGTTTAAATGTACCCTTCGTTGCATCTTTCCCTAATTGAACTGCCATCTTGTACTGGAATATAGTTGTTTTAAATAGCCGGTAAAGCGATCGGGTCCAACGGGGTCGCGATAACACCCGCTCGGTTATCCCAAACGGAGCGAGCTGCATTAAGCGGCTCGTGTCCCAGCGGCCCGTTGAGGTACAATCTCTCGGTAATCTACCCGCGAGTTAATTAGGTATATCGACAATTCGGCGATTGACCCTGTAGCGCGGGTAGAGTATGGACAAGGTTGTGGTGTGGTAAAAACACACCGTGGCTGGTTTTCGAGTTGATCTGGAAAGCCGCGACTGGATGTCCGTTCGGTGGGCGAGACGGCCGCCATTGGCTAACGCGTCGTTCGCATGCGGCGGGCGAGAATCTGTCACAATATTTTTGGCCCAACTGTCAATGGTGAGAATTCACCTTTAAAAAATAAATAATTCTTGTATCCGGATCCGGAATCTGATCTTCACCAAAATCTAATAAATTCGTCCTTGCCACACAGCCAACCTGTCCACCAAGTTTTGTCCAAATGCGTCCACAGCTTTTTGAAGTATCCTGTTATATATCGATTTAGCCCGATCTCAATGGTGAAGAATCACTTAAAAAATTATCAGATCCAGATCTTCACCAACATTGAATCAATTCTTCCATGCCACACCCAACATGTCCACCAAGTTTCGTCCGAACCATCCAATTTTTAGATATTGTGCTTTCTATATTTTTGGCCCATCTCTCATTGGTGAAGTCATTAATATATATATATATATATATATATATATATATATATATATATATATATATATATATATATATAATATATATATATATATAATATATATAATATATATAAAAACCTCCTAATAAAATGATTAATGTTTTACGTATTTTTAAATTTTGTTACGTGCACTAGCCCAGAGACAAAGGAACTTCCTCACGTTGGAATCAACATCATAGCTTCAGCAGTTATTGACGAAGGTCGGGCTACAGTTTTACATTGTTTTTAGAGGGGAACAACAAGAAGTACAAATTGGCGTTTTAGCGATCTCCCGATGTAGTACTTTAGCAATGTATTCTGGTGTCTTTTTAAGTCTTGGCAGTTCAGAAAAAGCTCGAGAATAAAAGTTACGGCTTTTAAATGCTTATGACTTCACTCTTTTGTAGTTTATGAGTGTACCATTGTGTAACACATATGAATGGGTGGCCATTTTTTTCCGTATCATCCCTCTAAATGGAGTGTTACCATACTCCATGATAAAATAGAAAGGGAGATAAACATTGGAATAAAAATCATACACAGTAAACATGTTAGCAAAAAAGGGAGAGAAAAAAAAAAGATCTAAATAAACACTTTTCTTACAAAAACAATTTAAGCATAAAAATATGATTGTGTGGCATCACAAACCTTGTGCAGCATCGATAGGACAATAAGGGAGGAGCGTAGTGACACCCGGGAGAGGCTCAGCTCAGCAGGAGGTACACCTAGCTTTCGCATCTCGAGCAGGAAGACGAGCACTCTTTTATACAACTCCACCAATCGAGTGAAGAACGGAGCTTCCAGAGCACTCCACCAGTTCTCTGGTGCACACACGCAAATAAAGCCAGAGCTATATAGGCAAACTTGGCAACTCTCAATTCTTATGTTCTTAAAATAAATCTCCCATCACCCCGCCCCCCACACTTAATTGTTACTGTTTTGAGCTGTCATCATTTGTCATCAGCCTTTCTATTAACTTCAAACTTCGCTTCTAATCTGAGCATGAATGTGGATTTGTATTCCAAGCGTTCCACTCAAAAGATTGTTTAAAAAGTAGAGGCTCATGGAAGAGCTGAACAACAGAGGGTGCAAAAGTTCAACTTCGACTAAAGTGGAAGTGAACAGGGTAACAAAGAGAAAAATGCAAATATACAAATGCAGCATAACAAAACCAATGCAGTGGAAGTTGCAGGGGGGATGGGTTGTGGGGGGAGGGAGGATTATGCAAACAGGAAAAAAAAAAGAATGGAAAGACACAGATGTGAATTCAATGAATGTATGAAGAAGCATCATTTGTTAGGGCTGGGGAAGAGCGATTTGCTGAGAGGTAAAGGCGTACATGGCTAGATGAGAGGTGATAGATGAGCTGTTTATGCATTGTGATCAAGCAAACTGACCCTTTGTGCACCTTGGATTTTTGATGGGACATAACCAATTTATCAAATAACCTCTGTGAATTGCATTCGAGAGTGCAGTATGATATGCTTGCAGAGAGCACTACTCACAAGTACCATCTGGCTCACGATATTACCTGGAATTGTGGTTTGACCAATGATGGACCATTTAATTGGCAACAAAAAGTTGAGGGGCATTTGCAAGGCAGTTTTTTGTGACAAGATGTCTGGCAGTGAAGTTAAAGACTGTTGCACATCGTGTTATTACTACCTCTGTCATATATATATATATATATATATATATATATATATATATATATATATATATATATATATATATATATATATGGATTTGTGAGAAAGGCAAAAAGATCAGTTATGCTAATCAACAAAAAGACCAAACTCAGAACAGTCTGCTTAATAAGCTCACTGCATGCAGGATACAAGGCTGCCTACCTCCACTTATGCAATTGCTATGTGCTGTTCATGAAACCTGCTCTTCTCCTTTCTAAATGGAGGCTAGATTGTTCCTTATCTACACAAATGCCATTTCTGATTCTCTGGGAAAACCCTCTCTTCATTTCAACTGATGACTACTTCTCAGTGGTATGTGGTGCTGGATAACACAATGTAGAGAGGAGCTCCGTTACTTTGTGCCAATCTGGAATTCATTAGGTGCCGGTCTGACAAATTAAGGAGGCTTTTCCATCCAAACAAATCTCACTGCCATGCTGTCACTCCTGAACAATAGTCAAATCAACCCAGATATCTATTAAATATATGGTCAGCAGAGATTCAGCAGCTTACATTTCAAGGCCTCAACATTAGCCATGACATCTCCTGGGATGATGGCCACCAGAGACAGCCATAAATTAGGCATCTACCATCATTCAAAGTCATTGCTTCAGAAATGAGTACTGACAGCCAATGAGGCCTTTGTCCATAGATAAATAGAGTACTACTATCGTTGGTTATAATCTCCATTTGCAAGATTCAGAAGGTGGAACAGAATCCTCCCAGGGTTCAAATTATCCACCTCCATTTCGGTAAATCATATTTCTAGGATCAGTTTGTGGAAGTTTTCTTGTTCACATTTTTGTTCTGAGACTTGTTTTCAATATCGTCAAGGAACTCCAAACAGCCTCCAATTGTAGTTCGTTTGGAGTAATTTTCCCCAGTATAGTTTAAAAGATCTCAGTGAGGTTATTCTTTATCACTCCCATTGCTCCAACTCCCACTGGCACAATGTGTGTCTCTTCAGCTTCCAGGTGCTCTTTGACTTCATTTTTCATATCCTGATACTTGGTCATATTCCTAATTTCTGCATTATCCAGACCAAAGTCGCTGGGTACTGACACGTCTATTAGCAATGCTGTCTTTTCTTTTTTTGTATCCGAGTAGCATGTCCGGTCGCAATGCTTTGTTTGCTATGTTGACGCTTGATGGGATGGTCAACTCATACTTAAGCACTTATATCCTTGTTTTCAATGATCGCTTTTGGTTCGTGCTTCCATGATTTTTCTGAGACTGTGGTATTAAAGTTTTTGCAGATGGTCCAATGAATTACTTTACATAAAATGTTGTGCCTTTGTGTGTACAGCTGTTCTGACACAAGTTTAGTTACATCCCAAGAGAAGGTGAAAGTGCTGTTTTTACATTGCAGAACCGACACTTGGCCGATTGACTCAATCCTGCCATCTTCTTAAAGCCATTGGCATTGTGTCCTTGGTCTGAGGCATTTATTATGACTTGTTCTCCATTCCGTCAAGATGATCTCTTCTTAGCCACTCCAATAAGCCCTTTTGTCTATCCCCAATCTGTCCAGCTACTACTCTTCCACGTGGGCTGACAGCACAGCATTGCATTTCTCTCCTAAATTCTGTGGAATCTCAAGCTTAGGATTATTGGCACCTCTTGTGATGTGGATGAAGCACAAGGCTTGTTGCTCTCATTGTAGACAGATCAGTAGTCTCCATTTTACTTGCTCCAATATCTCTCAAAGCACTCCAACCCATCTCCTGCAGGGCATGCATATTCTTCTAGTAATCCCCTTCTGTTTATCTTCTCAAGATCAAGGCTCGTCACCCACCTCCATTCTTTTTTTTCCCCTTCTTTATTTCTGAGACTGACATGTGTATGTGGGGAAAAAAACAATTCTGTAATTTTCCCACATATACATATCATTATTTTCTCTCAGTTTGTGGAACTACCTTGCTAATGCCAATCACCCTCTCCCCTCCAGGCTTTAAAACAAGCAGCGCACCACAGTGTCATGTCATCCCCCATCCCGATATAAAATATTTTCTCACCCTATTAACCCCTACCAAAAACTATTACTTGCAGGTTGCTGTTTCCACATCTCTTCTCTCTCCTCTTTTCCTGTTCATTCATTCCAATGCTTGATGTGTCCAACTGTGGCCCCACAGCCCCAATGTCAGTACGTTGTCCTCGTATCCTATAACCTCTAATATGCAAGTGAGGCCGGTTCTCTTTTTTCACTTCACCCACAAAACTAACACAAGGGAGGACCTCCAAATCATCTGCATGAAATGCAATGGAATATAGTTTCTCTGATACAAAATGGCTTCCAGATTCAACCTTGCATTCATGGATGGCATGAAGGCTGTTACTCAGGGCATTACACATTCTGTGGCAGACAGGTTGATGGTCTCTCAGTCATCTTATTTGATCTCGCATTTACTGCCCTCTCAACTAACAGCACCTTGTAAGCCCCAGTAGGCCATACCAGTTTACCAAAAACAATTCATATATCTTCACCGTCCACCATCCAAAGCGTTACATTCATTGGCAAGTGTCATTATGCAAAATATTCAAGTCATTTAGTTTTCATGAGCCACGATGTATTTCTAAAGAGAAATTCCATAAAGCCGATAAACACTATTCTGAAGTGTGACTTATTTGAAGTCATTTAGTCATTGTTGTGCTCAGCAATATCTAAATGACTTTAACTAAAGCTGAGAAAATAAATAACAAATATGTAATCTTTACCAATCAACTTCAAACTTTGCAAATATTCTCTAATATAAATGTAATTTTTCAAAATGATTAAAGATTTTGTGAGTAGTATGTTTATTACCAAGCACTTTAGATGGAGCTGGCATAAGTCGGGCAATTGCCATAGCAAAAGGGATGGCTAGTGTGGAAAAGCTGTTGTCATCTTGAAAAAAAGAAAACTCGGGCAATATCAAAAAGAGGCGCATGGCTTCAAAATCTGGTGGTGATGGAGATAGGTTTGGAATGAGGTACTTCTCCAGGCTGGCAGCGACCTGCAAGACAACACATAGTCTTGTGCACTCAACTACTGACTGTGCTGCTCTCTACCCTCTTATGTGAAGAATGACACTTTAAATGATGGTACAACATACCTCCTGCAGTACATGCTGACACTTCACTTGGGCCAGGAGTCGGCAGGCCTGTCTTAATGCATACATGTCCACTCCAGAGGTGCGTGAACTCGTTCCGTAGTGTTCATCCATGCTAAGTGGTTACAATTTTTTTTTTAAATAAAACACAAACTATGAACACATGCCAGACACTAAAGAATTTCCATTTTTACAAATATGAAAACTAAACTCATTAATTTATTTCAGGAAATAGGATACCCAGTAATTTTCATTTTAAAAAAAAACCTAAATTCTGTTTCAGAAAATAAATTCCATTTTGTTTTATCAATGGAAAAAGAAGCAGTTATTTGTGCCCTTGCATTGAATTATTCTTTTTTTTAAAGTTACAACTGAAGTCTTACAGATAATTGAAATTATTCTAAAATGCCACTTGCTTTGCTCGGGCTCATTATAGTAATCAGCCACCTGTCCTTACTCATAGTAATCAGACACTTGTCCTTACTGTCTATGGCTTTGTAATTTAAGACAAAAAAGAAGCTTATTCCAGGGAGGAACAATTGTTTATTCACAAATCAAATTTCTGCTTGATGTCACCACTGAAGCACATCATGGCTGTAATTTTCGTGTTTGTTGGTGTCAAGGTTTCCCTCTGATCATTGAGTAGGTGATTGTACTGTGAGAAGCTCCACTTAATGTCATTGCTCTCCACTGGCATCCAAATATAATCTCTGGCGATGACTGCCAGATGTGGATATCGGCATTGCATGGTCATCCACCCATCCATCCATTGGGACCATACTCTATGCAGAGCATTGGTGCTGCCTAAGCAGTCTCCTTGGCTATTAGGCACAATCCTGGACAGGTCACCACTCTGACACAGGATACCAGCAAGCTGGCACTCATTTTGCCGACCTCAGAAGGATGACAGGCAGAATCAACCCCACCTGGTATTAATCCAACAACCGAGTGGGATTTGAACTCAGGATCCTAGGATCCCAAGCCCACCACCCTAACCATTAAGCCAACACCAGGCATGCATGGTCATGGACTTCCAGAAAGGAGAAATGTTTACTGGCATAAGGATTCCTCAGCATTTAACCTCTGAGACTTCAAGGGTAGGTAAGGTCATTAAAGCTGGGGATTTGTTGATGGTCTTCAATATTATGGGACAAAGAAACAAGCTGCCGAGGGTCAACAATTCTGATGGCTTTGGATACAAAAAGGCAGGATGTTGTTCAATGTGCTTAAAAAGTATTTTGATGATTCTTTGAAGACATTGTTGAAGGAGTTGATTTCGTTTTCCTTTTCTTTTGCTGGTTTTTTTCTAAAGTGGTGATCCATATCTCCACGCAAAATGACATTTTCTCAGTGTCATCATGTTGGTAGATCCTCAGATCTTCAACTAAATTGTAGACAGTGCATACCAAGGGGTTATGAGTTGCTTCGAGGCTGGTCAAGGAGCTGTGTTAACGCGTGTAGTTTCCTTTGATGAAGCTCAGCATAGATTTATGTTTGTTGTCATCTTAATTGCTTCAATCGCCATGTTCTTGCTGTCTTCCTGCTGGAAGAAGCACTTGTAGATGTGGAGATGGGGGTGGTGGGGAGAGGGGGTGGGGTGGGGGGGTGATAACTGACAGCATCACACGAGTTCTGATGAGTTGACACAAGTACTGAAGGAAGTTTCACCTGGTCTTTTGGCAGACAGTCAAATAAACTGTATTTAGCAGGCCTTGCATGCTTCTTTCTTGAAGAAAGCTGACAATCATTTTGATAATTGTGGTGACCCTGTCAAACTCTGACCAATGTCAACCTTCAGCTGACATTGTGGATGTGAGCCAAACAGGCCACATGACAACTGTTTGGGAATAATGGGTGAGTCATACCAAAGATTAAAAAAAGAAATAGCATGTGCTGTTGTCTTGCTTAACATTCAGCATTTAAAAGGACAAGAGCATGGACAATCCCCATAGGTTGGCATCCATTGGGAGGACAAAATTCCTCAAGAAATATCCCACTGAGTGTGGGGTGAGAAAAGCGGCGTCATTGTTGCAACATCGCTAATACCTAGAGTAGCTGCCCCGGGAAATGATGGAAGTTGTCCCAATCTCAGTGGCTGTGTTTGTCTCATCTAACAGTCCTGTGTTGTGTCTCGTGTATTCATCTGTTGCCTTAGATACTGCCAATCTTGGGAAAAAAAGGACTTCCCATGCTGCCTTTTTACAGTAAGCTGCAGAGTCGGTAACAACAGTGAAGTCTCCAAACTTGATGTCAACATTATTCACAGCTTAAATGATTGTACCATCGAAGTATGCAAACATTTCACACTTAACCAAGCAAATTTCAATGAGGTAGTAACTGCCTTGGATTCATGCAAAACCATTCATGATGCTGTTGTCTCAGACATCAGTCGTCTCATTAGCTTTGACAGAAACATTGGAATATGTGACAATCTGCTTCAGAGCAGTGAAGTTTTTTTCAAATGGTCACTGGCACGTATAGTCTGCAGAGTGTTGTTGCTTTTCCTTACTTGTAGCGTTTTACTATGAACGGGCGCATCTTCTTCGCCTTTCAAAGGGAATGTCAACCATAATGCACAGTCTCACAAAATGAAGGATGAACGCCTCTCAAAGATCTTTGGACTTGAAGGCTGATGGCAAAGTAACTTGGCATTTTCCTGATGGTTGCTCAGCATCACCTCCATCTGGCTTGGGAAGGGCAGCAGAGAGCTTGCCAGATTTATTTGTTTGTTTATGCTTCTTGCTTGCAAGGTGAGCTTCAACTGTGTCAAATATTTTGTTGTCAACATTGTGGTCACAGAACTTGCGGAACAGAATACTGCATTCCCATCTGCATAAAAGTCCACACTGTACTGCTGAGGTCTTTCAGAAGCACATAGAAACTCGAATTATTTCTGCTTTCTCTTTTTCTTTGGGGTTAGAGATGCTATCCCCAATCTTTTCTGGGAGCTTCTTTCTGAGTAATTTCCTGGAGTGCAGATGCAAGCACGCGTCACCAAGCAGTGGCTCAATCCTTCAATTCCTCTGCGGTGCCTCTGGGCAGGGCATTTTGTCATCCAGTTGACACAAAAACACTGGGAACAATAAAATGAAAATGAATTTATAAATTGCAAGTGGGAAAAATGTGGAAACCAGATCCATGGAACATGGCACTAAACCAAACGAAACTTGATTATGATGTCAATGCATGGCCACCTACAAAGGAAGTGCATGGGCCTGTCATGTACATTGACGTAAATACACTGGGGTTAAAAACAAAAACAAAAGTTTTTGAATATTTTTGACAATCTGTATTTTGATGATTTCTCACAGTGAAACAAAAATGACCATGCTGTAGTCACAACCTGTAACACAAAGTATATATGTATATATATATATATATATATATATATATATATATATATATATATATATATATATATAT
>CM068957.1:81420823-81436234 GCA_035128595.1 Eptatretus atami | reverse complement strand
TGTTTAATAATTATTAAACATAAGCTGCTTTTTTGCTCGTATCATTTTCTGAACTGTGTTGCAAGTGGAGTGAACTGCTGTGTGATGCTTTAAAGGCGATGTATAATCGGAAATGCTGTTTGATAGGAGATATGAATAAAATGGAAATGTTTAAAAAAAGTATTGTAGCTTGCATTTAATCGATATGGGAAATGGATTGATGAGACTCACCATTATTATAAGTGAAGACGACATGAAGGAGGAGAGTTTTTGCTTTAAGTAAATTGAAACTTGCCCATATATCCTCACCTTACTCAACTATGTCATACTGGTGAAACGAGCCCATATATCCTCACCTTACTTTCAATATCATTCATACTTGTTTGCAGATTGGGCTTGATTAGTGGTATCTCCAGAGAGGAAAACTGTTGACAGCCGGATGGATGGATGCAGGCAGGGACGGACGGATGTAGGCATAGCGAGACTGTGCTCCTTTTCTATTATAGATTAGCAGGGGTACCCGAGCATTTCTAAAGAGAAAAAAAATTGAATGGGGAGGGGGTGGGAGTAGGCAGAGTTGGAGGGCCAGCTGGGGTGGGCAGAATTCCTGGGGCAGGGATGGATGTTGGAGAGTTTGAGGGCTCGGGGGGGGGGGGGGGCCAACAGAAGCCGGTGGATGCGAGTCGCTGGCAGGTGGCAGGGAGAAGCGTCCGTGTGGGGGTTGGGGCAGTGGCTTGCTGGGGAGGCAGGGAGGGTGGCACAGTTGGACCAGATCACCAATGTTTGAACCCCACTCCACAATCCAGAGGGGTGCGTAACAGGGTTCAAACTCCAGCCATAGAGCCTTTCCAACGAACACAAACGACCCGGCACAGTATGCAGACAAAATTAATTCCCGCATACGATTGCTCAATACTGCAAAGGAACTCTTGAAAATTAACATAACTACAATTAACATAAGTAATGCGAACTTTTGGAAAGTCAAGCCATTCTGAGTCAAGTGATGCTCATCCGAAGCTGCTGCGATTGACCTCAGTGGAGCATTGGCTGTGCTTGCACTCTGCAGTTTCCTTGAGCATGGAATTGCAGCGTATACCGTATTACACACACACAATATATATATATATATATATATATTATATTATTATAGTATAGTATGTTATGCATCATGTATGTATGCTATGTATTGTATGTGATATATATATATTGTTGCGGGCCGGAGGTCGGTGGCGAGAACGACGCACTAGGTGGGGGAGGTTACGTCGTCTCCCACCAGACTCCCCGGAATTGTAGGCCGTCGCTCCGTAAATTCTGTGAGGCGGCGGGTCGCTTAACCGACCGATGACGCATACTCAACCGCGTAGCATAGGGTCTTTTGTCTTGAACCAATTACCTAATTAACTACGCAATTTCGACTACCGGGGAACCACGCCCTTGGCACGTCTTGCTCGAAGCTGGGTCACTCTACCTACTGCGGATAGTTCCAACTACGACTACAACTCCGGTTCGGGTGCAGTCGAGCGAACTGCAAAGCGTGCCGGCTAGGATGAACGATTATCGGGTATAAAAACCCGGCTAAACTCAGATCCGAACCATGCTGGACAATGAAGAAAGGACGAAACGAACTTGGGAACATTTCTACAGCTAATTTATTTACAATAAAGAAGCACAGAGCAAGACTTATCGCGGGAATATACAAGCAAGAATTTACAATGATGGAATATAAACACTTAAACATTGTATACTTACAAAGACAGGCCCACACACTCAGATGATTTATTAAAAGCCCCGCAGCCAGAGAGGGAGAGGAGCTGGGGGTCGCAGTCGCTTGGGTACCTGCACGTTGAAGGGAGGGGGTGCTCCGTGGTGCGGCACCTGCTAATGGTCGTGCGGCTTCAGTCCACAGTCACACGCGTGGGGTTCGTGCCCGTGGAGGAACTCGCAGCGGAGCAGTCGGAGGTCCAGGGCAGAATCAGGGTCACGGACGGGACCCAGGAAAATCCAACGAACGCCAGCCAAATGCAGAAACTCCACTCGAACGCCCAGACTCCAGCTGAAACGCATGACGCAACCAACCAACTCAACTCCTTACAAAAAACTTCCACTCTGAGGATCGCGTCGTATTTTTATGGACCTCCCCAAACGGGGCGGGGGCTCGGTGAAACAGACGTCACCGTCCGCCCCGATTGGAGAGGGCCTCCACGGATCCGCCCTTTCTGGGTGGGGTCTCGGCCAGATCTGAGGAGCTCTGCAAAACCGTCCGTCAGTAGCAGCGACGGGTGGTGTGTACAAAGGCAGGACTTGATCAATGTGAGCGATACTTGAGCTTACTGGGAATTCCTCATCCGTGGAACACTGTCTCAAGCCTCAGTGTCCATCACGGATGGGGTGGCAGCGGTTTACCAAAGCCTGATGGTGAAGGCAAGGTACACGCTGGCCATCCAGTGTAAAGCACGCAGGCCCTAGACATCTAAGAATATCACAGATCTATTATTGCTCCATCTCGCAAGGCTTGCAACTGCTCGTCCCTCGAAGGAGTCAGTCCGCCAGCCACACCAGGGTGGCGGAACTAGTTAGCGTGTCAGAGTCTCGCTTGTTGGAATTAACCAGATGGATCGCTCCACCAACTAAGAACGGCCATGCACCACCACCCACAGAATCATGAAAGAGCTCTTGTGTGTCAATCGTCTCGTGTCCGGTCAAGGTGAGCTTTCCCGCGTGATGATCAAATTGAGTTGCAGGCTCCACTGTGTGCGCCTTCCATTGATTCCTTTAAGTTGTCGCTTTGCAACCATACTCCCCCAGGAACGCAGAAGCTCCTGCTTTCCTTCATGGCTGCCGGACGAGTCATGCCATTCGATGCCACCAGATTGTCGGTTGGCATTGCTGCAGTTCTTCAAGTAAACTTGTTTGCATCTTGATATGTCAACATCATCCGAAAACATTTGTTACTACATTAATCTTTGTTTATGTTGATCAATGCACTTAAAATCGACTTGCCAATGTTGGAAAAGTTTCCACCAACAGCCACCAAAAATAATCCCATTTCACCTCTTTAAAAGCAAAAGCAAACAACATACACTTGTGCTTCTTATGATATGATACTCAGAATAGAATACTGATTTTCACATACTTGCATGCCAGGAAGCTGCTATTCAGACAGCTTGGAGAAGATAAAATGAGTTCAATCTCCCTGAATAAATGGAAAGAGTGTTGGGGGTTGAGGGAGTGGTGAACAAGTTAACAAAAATTTGTAAACACCATACAACATGAATATTAGAACACCTTGAGGAGGGAAATAATATCACCCTTCGTTTGCCAATAACACAAAGCCTACCCCATATCAATTGCTACTTGCATCAACCACCTGTAGAGGACTTCTCAGTTGATTCATATAGTTAACAAAACAACTAGAATGGCATTCAGTAGCACGCATACCTCCCACCAGACTGAACAGTTTACATTTTGGATCACAATGATAGGCCGAATTGAATTCGGACTTTAACTAAAATCTGATCAGCTTGTTCTTGTCACCAAACTAAATCATCCACCAAGTTTAGCCTGAATCCGTCCACAACTTTTTGAGATGCAGGGTTTTCCAAAAAGAGCTGGACAACTTTGTTGTTGTGTAATATATATATATATATATATATATATATATATATATATATATATATATATATAATACACACACTACATACCGGTCAAAAGTTTTAGAACACCCCCATTTTTCCAGTTTTTTACTGAATTAAAGCAGTTTAATGTTTCAATGTACTCTGAATTAAAGCATAGAACAAAATAAACGATTGCAGATAAAAAATAAATCATGGAATAGTTTTGTTGAACAAAATTTAATCTAAATTTTGACTCATCAAAGTAGCCACCTTTGCAGATATAACAGCCGAACATACTCGTGGCATTCTTTCTACAATGAAATCAAAATATTGTTTGGAAAGTTCTTCCCAACACTGTTGCAGAAGTTCCCACAAATGTGTTTGCACTTGTAGGTTGCTTTGCTTTCACCCTTCTGTCCAGTTCATCCAAACCAGCTCGATGGGGTTTAAGTGTGGAGACTGTGCTGGCCATTCCATGATTTGAGATGCAGGATTTTCCAAAAAGACCTGGACCTGAGAAAAGCTGAAACCTACAGTCTTGTTCTTTTCTTCCAAGGTAGTTCTGACATAGCCTGGAGGTATGTTTTGGGTCGTTATCTTGCTGTAGGATGAACCACTGACCAACTAGGCATAGACCATAGGGTATTGCATGGTGCTGCAAAATGCTGTGGTAGCCCTTTTGGTTCAGGATGCCAGTCACTCTGTGCAAGTCGCCGACACTGGATCCAGCAAAAAGAGCCCCAGATCATCACGCTTCCTCCTCTATGTTTGACATTGGTGTCACACACTGAGGAACCATCCTTTCGCCTACTTGACGGCGTACAAAAACCCTGCGTCATGAACCGAAGATTTCAAATTTTGATTCTCGGTCCATAAAACCTTCTTCTAGTTTCAGTAGTCCACTGGCGGCTTCATGGCCCGGCAAGCCTCTTTTTCTTATTTTCCATCTTAGCAATGGCTTTCTTACTGCCACTCAACCTGTTAAACCTGCAGCTCGGAGTCTTCTCTTCACAGTTGAAACTGAGACTTCCTTACTTCGACCAGTGTTAAGCTGTGCTTGAAGCTGCTGTCCTTGAGCCACCTATCACACAAGCGTGTTGACTCTCAGAAACTTGTCTTCTGATTGTGTTGTGGCTTTGGGTCTGCCAGACCTCCTCCTGTCAGAGTTTTCCATTCAAGTGCTTTTTGATGGTGTAGGAAACTGTACTCACTGACACCTTGGCTTCTTTTGCAATTTCTCTAAAGGAAAGACCTACACTTTTAAGGGTTATAATGGTCTGTCTGTCTTCCTTTGTTAATTGTCTTCTCTTGCCATTATGAGAGCAATATACTACTTCCTGCAGTGCAATATTGTCCAAATAATGCTTCAGAGGGTGTCGCAACACCGTCTGTTCCAACACTGTTTATACAGAGAGGGGTTGTAACTAATCACCAAAAGTTGGGACACCTGTAGGAATTGTTTGCATCAACATTCAAGGCTTAATTTACTTCCATTGCTGCAGAACAGCTGCAGTTGCTAATCCTTTACTTGTTTCCTGAAAAGGGCCTTTTTTAAACAACTGAAATTTACATTATTTTTCAGTTTTTGGGAACCAACTTTTTTTTTTTTAACCTCTGGCAGTTTACTGCTTCGCTTTGTACTATTTCAGGTTATTCACTGAACTTGAACTGCTAAATTTCAGTAACAACTTTAAAATGAGGGTGTTCTAAAATGTGAGACCGGAAGAGTAATATATTATATATTATGTATGTATATATATTATATATATATATATGTATGTATATATATATATATTATTATTATATATATATATATATATATATATATATATATATATATGAGGGCCCCCGCGGAGGAGTGATGTAAGCGACATTTTTTAATGATATGATGATGATAGGCTCGGATGATAGGTAAGGGTTAAAATAGTGCAAAATGGCATTAACTCAAAATGGCCGGTGTCCCTTACATCACTCCTCCTCGCGGCGCCTCATATATACATACACACACACATACACATTGTTGAAACTCGTATAGAGGCAAACACACAGAATAAATAACAAAGGGAGCAGGAGACGAGGGTGGGAGAGAGCACAAAAAGTAGGAACAGAGACATTAGGAGATCTGTGGAAGGGAGAGGGATGGGGCGCATACACGGGGTAAACACTATAGACACTACAGTGACTTTCAGGAAGGAAAGCAGGGAATTTGAAGGAGGTGGGTTGTGGGAGGATTAGCGGGGTAGAAAAGATCATGGTTTTGATGGGGAAGATAAGTGATGGTGATGAACAGCTGTTTGAAGACCTGGAGGGAAGAGTGGGAATGAAAAGAGTGTGGGAGTTTATTCCAAAGGCAAGAAAAAAAGCGGAATGAAAGCCTGAAGGTGAGCAGTAATTATTGATTTTGGAAGTTTCACCAGAAGGGGGTTGCTGCTGGCGAATCTTCCGTCTCTTTGAAATATGGGGGAGGGGGGGGACAGATCACAGACAGACAAGGGGGGGGGGCGAGACCGGAGAGGAGATGGTAGAAGACAAAGACTACCGACCTGCCTGCAGGGAGAAAAGAGAGAGACCCAAAGACTCAGCTTCATCGTGGGAGATACCAATGATCTAAAAAGCCTTGGTTTCTTCCAGCGAGCCGAACTAGGTGTGAAGCGGGAGCACAGCCCAGAGGCGAGAGCAGTACTCCATCAGGTTGCGGAGGAAAGCTTTGTATGTGGTCAGGAACTCAGGTGTGCCAAGGAAGGACTTTGCACGACGGAGGATGCCCAGTCGGCGACTGGCTTTGGAGGCCAGCTTGGAAATGTAGCTTTCCCAGGAAAGATCATGGATATAGTGAGGCCCAAAAGCTTGAATGAAAGGACTTCTTCAAGATGACTGTTGAGAAAGTATATGGGGTGGGGGTGGGAGGGGGAGGGGGGTTCCAGATGGTCCATTCAGAGAGGCATAGTGAGAGTGTGAGTACCACAATCAATACAATGATACTCTTTGTTTTATATGATACAGAAACTCATCAAGTTTTCTTTATTTTCAGGTCTTGTGATTTATTGTAAAATAAAATGGCGAGTCCACAGGAGAAAGCTGAGTGCATCGAATGGTTCATCGAGACGAGATCCGACACAAAAGTGCAGCATAATTTGCGTACAAGGTATGGAAGGAATCCACCATCGCGGACTGCTATCAGAGTGTGGTACAAGAGGTTTAAGAGACTGGAAATTGTCAGAAACAGAAAGTACGAGTCGACCAAGCACAAGTGCAGCAGACATTGAACGAGTGCGTGAATCATTTCAACAAAGTCCCAAAATAAATCCAACGTGCATCCAGAGAACTGGGAATACCAACCACCACTGCACACAGGATTTTGCATAAATGAATGAAGCTTCATGCCGATCAGGTGCAGATCCTGCAGGAACTCAAACCATAATGATGGACCCAAACGCAAGGTGTTTGCTTGGAAAGGCTCAGTCGCATAGAGGATGATGAAGATTACCTGAAAAAGGTTACGTTCACAGACAAAGCTTGCTTTCATGTATTGGGGAAGGTTAATAACCAGCACAATGTGAAGATCTGGGGCTTTGAAACCCCCCACGAGTCATGGACACACATACTTGACAGTGCAATGGTCAATGTGTGGTGTGGCTTTCTCCTTGACCTCCCTTTTTCTCCGTTTTTCGTTGCGGAGGAAACAGTGACCTCAGCAACTTACATGAACATGTTGGAAGGATTCGCCTTCCCATATTGAAGACCTGCAACCCGATGTCATTTTTCAACAGGATGGCACTCCCCCTCATTGGGCCTGAGTCGTTTTGAGCTGGCCTGAATGAAAAATTTCCAGGTCGCTGGATTGGCCGAGACAAACAACCGCCTGGACCCCACATTCATCAGCATAACCCCCCTTGATGTTTTTTTTCTGTGGGGGTTTGCCAAATATGTTTTCTACAACACCAAGGTGGCAAACCTGCAGGATCTTTGTTCTCGGATCGCAGCTGCATGTACACTGGTGGACGCAAACATGCCGAGCCGAACATGGCAAGAACTCGTGTAAGCCTTGATGTCCTGCGCATGACAGACAGAGCTCACATTGAAGTGTATTGATGGTGTGCACAAAACTTTATGAGTTTCTGTATGATATAAACCAAAGGGTATCGTATCATTGTGGTTCTAAATATATTACAAACAAAAATGTCCGGGTCTTTTTGGAACACCCTGTGTCGTGCGATATATCATTGTTGCCCTATCTCTCAATGGTGAAGAATCACTTTCAAAAATGATAGTATCCGGATCCGAACCCAGGTTTTCACCAAAATCTAATCGATTTGTCCTCGTCAACCCAACCTATCCACTGGTCAAGTTTCGTCCAAATCCATTCATAACATTTTGAGATATCTTACTCACAGCCAGACAGACAGACAGGGGTGAAAATGTAACCTCTGTCCACGTTTGATGGCAGGCCTAACGAGCAAATGACTGAGCCACTGCACTCGAAGATAAAAACACTCACTTGTGATGATATACCAGAAAGATTTCCACCTACTCTATGGATGGTGCATGGTGGGAAATACAAATTTAAAGCAAATTAATTCAGACAATAATAAGCATAAAAACACTTGCTGCTTGCACTTAAAACTCAATGAAGGTTAGTCTAAAATGCGGCTGCATTGGTTTCCAAAAATAGTTTCAAAATGGCTAAAGCTACAAGAAAACAAAACAAACAAAAATAAAACGTTGTTTCCTGGACTTCAAGAAAATATAGATGAAGGTGGGCAGCAGCCAGAAATAAACACATCACAATTGAAACTAAAAGGGCACTCAATTGAGTACATACCTCTGCCATGCAATGCCTGACCCAGGAGAACATATTGGGCTGAATTTTTTTTGAAATTCATGCTATATATCGTTTTTGGCTCCATCTCTCACTGGTGAAGAATCACTTTGAAAATAAAAAATTCTCGTATCCAGATATGGATTCAGATTATCACCAAAATCGAATCAATTTGTCCTTGTCACACACCCGCGTCCACCAAGTTTCATCGGAATCCGTCCACAACTCTGAGATATCATGCTGTATATAGTTTTTGGCCCTATCTCTCAATGGTGAAGAATCACTTGTATATTCCAGAAGCTATATCAACATCTTTCACCAGCATCTATTCAGTTTGTCCAAGTCACACACCCAACCTGCCCACCAAATTTCATCCAAATATATCTACAACCTTTTGAGAGATCCTGCACACAAACAGGCAAACAGGGGTGAAAACACAACCTCCTTCCACCTTCAGTGGCAGAGGTAATATATATATATATATATATATATATTTATAAAGACTCACCCAAATCTCTCACCTGTGAATGGAGGGAATAGCCAATCAGCTCTCACCTAATCGACCACACCCAGGTGGCGGAATATATCCTCTCTCTCCATTCTCCAGTGACCTCTCCATTCAGAGGTGAGAGATGTGGGTGTGTCTTTCCTTATTTATATATTGACTGCTTTTGACGTTTGCACGTGGTACATGGGTTGGGTTGCTTTATGCACTACTTTGGCTGGAGGAGCATGGGAGGGGTCATATATATATATATATATATATATATATATATATATATATATATATATAATATATATAATATAAATAAATATATATAATATAAATAAATATATATATAAATATATATATAATATATATATATATATATAATATATATATAATATATATATATGTATATATATATATATATATATGGTATATACAGTAGACTAGGCGTAAGTCGTCACCATCGGGACCGAGAAAAATGACGACTTAGACATGTGGGACTTACGCGTATGCGAATATTCATGATGATGTGGGGTGAAGGATGAAGTTGCACGTGGCCTGGACACGTACGTGTGAGAGGCGGCACAATCTCTAAGCCGGCTATTGTCCAAAAGGGAAACACAATCCTCGGGGCATAGGTGGGGGTTCATTGTTAGTTGGAAAGTGATCAAGCAAAGATGGAATTCATGAATCACTTTATCAAAAGTAAAGATAATGAACAACTGTAAGCCAACTCGTATACCATCGGTGATGGTATAATGCCATCGACAAATGTGGAATGAATGGCTGTTAGAATTCATTCATTGGAATGAATGTAGAATGAGTTTTCATATGGAATGAAAACTCATATACCATCGACAAATTACATGACACACAGTCATCGTGATGACTACCACTCAATACCTATGTGAAAGTGAGTGTGGTGATGTACAAAACAGCCAATATAAAACCATGATTGGACTTCAACACTAAGCTCGATGGATCCTTTACTCCTTCGCCAGAGACCATTGCACAGCCTGTATACCTCTTCAGATGCATGAGGGACGCGCGCTGACTGAGCTGAACGCAGCGCAGCTTATAAATAGCCCGCACATCACGATTCCATGAAATCGGGCTTCTCACGAGGTAGCAGTTCCGTGTGACAAGTTAGGCGTGGTAATTTACTTGAGTTTGCATTACGCAGGAACGGACAACATCTGACGACTTAGACGAAGTGACGACTTAGAGATGACGACTTACAGACTTTATTCAAAGTCTGTAAATCGATTTAACATTAGATAAATCTCGGCTTTTTGACGCCCCGACTTAGGCGAAGTGACGAGTTACACGCTGCCGACTTACGCCTAGTCTACTGTATAAGTATATATAAAATATATACAGTATATATAAATATAAAATATAAATATATATAAATAAATATATATAAATAAATATATATAATAAATATATATAAATAAAATATATATATATATATAATATATAAAATATATATTTAAAAAAATATATAAAATACATAAATAAATATAAATAAATAAAAATATATATAAGTATATATGTATATATATACATATATATAATTATATATATATATATATAATTACATTATATATATATATATATATATATATATATATATATATATATATATAATGGTAACATTAAATAAACATATAAATACAGTAAATACAGCGAATTTAATAAACAATAAACAAATCCACGAGACGATTATGTTTTAAATTTATTCCAAAACAGCGAGGTGATTTTTTAAAAACAGCGAGGTGGTGGAGGATAAAAATATTATGTACTCTGCCATAAATAGAAAACGCAAGACTTAGCTTGGGAAGATAATGATAAGATAATGATGGAAGATAATGAAGATAATGATGAAGATAAAGATAATGAGTGGGGAGTGGGGAGGGGGAGTGGGGAGGGATATCGGGGAGCGAGACTCAGTGATCGGAAGAGTAGCATTAGCTTTATGACGAAGTTGCTTGCTGCAATGGCACATAGAAGAAGGGTAAGACGACCCTTAATCACATTACCTTGAATGCTGGAGCAGATCTTTCCTGCTTGGATATGAAGGTCTGAGATGGCATCCTCTTCCAGAATAATCTCATCTCGTCAGCGTTAAAAACCTGCTCTGGCAGAAATCCCTTTGCCTCGATTAGTTCCATGAGCTGTGGTGGGTAGTTTTTCACAGCATCATGGTCTGCTGATGCTACTTCCCAGACAAATTTTACATGAGAGAAGCCAAATCTTATTTTGAATTTCTCAAACCAGTCCGTGCTGGCGTGGAGCTTGTGGGTAGCCGTGGTTGAACTGGAGTATTCGGCCCCGGGTGCCTCATGGAAACATTGGTAAATCCGCAACAATTTCTCCTCTATCACCAGTCCACTCAAAGGCACTTTTTCTGTTATTGGTCCTCGATCTCAACATAAAGCGCTTTTTCATCATTTCATGATGAGAATCACAGGACTGGAATGACATTTTTGCACTTTTCGGAGCGCTGGTGGCAATATTTGTACAGATATTTTACTCACTTTTACGGATACACCGCACAGTATATTAATTTTTCCAATAATGGTGGCCAACAATCCAATAATAGCTGCATAAAGCAACCCAAGAAGACTTAAGCAAGGTAAGTGCTAAACGCTGTTTAGTGCTAAACGGTGCTACACTTTGACCTATCGAACAACTCAATTTTTTTTGCACAACGTTATAACAAGGGGTTCACATAACTGGTACTCAGGTACTCATGCACGGTAAAAAAAACTAAATGCGTACTTTAAAGATGCTTCGAAAGCTCAAAAGCATACTTGCACAACAGAGGCTTTTGATGGAAGGTTTTTTCAGCTCGTGTCGGTAAGATTCTTTTGTGATAATTATGATACTTGATATACTGTGATTTCAAAACCAAGTTCACAAATGATATCATCATCATCATCATCATCATCATCATCATCATCATCATCATCATCATCATCAGGGGTTCACACGTTATTTTTTGTTTTCGAAGGTTCTCCAATGAGTACCAGCAGAAATGGTTTGGTACTCACGAAAAATATTTTGGCAGCTTCAAGCGCACTCACCTGCTTTCCCAATCGCCACTGCAATTTTTAATGCACCTCTTAGCTTTGTATACATCTTACTCCTCTGTAAGTGGTCTCGTAGAACGTCCGCTCCAGATGAGACACTCGCAAACCACTCTTTTCTCATTCTGGACGTTCTTGAGCCTCATCTTCTTCCTCTTCGCGAGCGCATTCTCCTTAGATCTATTTTTTTTTAATCTTAAAAGTTACAAACTTACAATATAGCCTAATAAATGATATTGTTATAATTTATAAACTTCGTTCTGTGCGCTTAAATTTTGAAAGCACTGTAAATCAATTATCAGAATTATCAAGGAAGAATCTTACTGACATGAGCTGAGAAAACCCATCTTCTTCGTCTTTGCAATTGTGTTCTCCTTTTGATCTAATTTTTTTTTTAATCTTATAAGTTACAACATGTAATCTAGCTTATAATATTATAATTTGAAAACTGAATTTCGTCTACATCCTGATTTTCGTCTACATCCTGAATTTCGTACACTTAAATTTTGAAATCAACATATATCAGAATTATCACGGAAGAACTTATCCACACGAGAATGAGAAACTTTCCATCAAAAGCCTCTGTTGTGCAAGTACGCTTTTTGAGCATCTTTGAAGTAAGCAATTAGTTTTTTTTTTTTTTTACCATGCATGAGTACATGCGAACCAGTTATGTGAACTGCTGATTAAAATTTACAAGTTATATTGCAGGTTTATAACTTACTAGCAGGGTGTGCTAACACATTGTGGAAGCATACAAACCATGTTCTCCCAATGTCTCGGGTCACTCACATGAATTTGATTTTTCATTTATTTATTTTAATTTATTTATGTTTTCATTTACGGATGCTTTCCGACAGTTCTGTGATTTTTCCTGGTGTATCGGCTTTGATGTCTGTCGGCACACAAAATTACTGTGCTTCCCCATTGTCTCCTCGGGTTACTCACCCGCATTTTTTTTCATTTATTTATATTTTCATTTATGGATGTTGGCCAACGATTCTGTGATTTTTTTTTTCTGGTGTACTGGCTTCGACATCCATCGGATTACAAAATTTCAGCTTTCTACTTCACCCGAAAGGCGCCGATCTTTAATATCAGTTAGTCAGTCAGTCAGTATTGTCAGGTCAGGCCAGATCAGATGTGACTAGCTTCAGGTACCAGGTAAACCTATACTAACCTGTTTCATGATCGTGTTGTCTGCGACTAAACCGTCTCCCCCACCAGGTTTCCTGGTGAGGAGGGTGTATGATATGGACACCCACCAGGATTAAAAACAAAACCTGTCAAAAGGGCAGAGGAGCTCCTTGTGAGCCAAACGCCATCCATATCTAGTGCCCAACTGTGTCTGCGGACATCCTCCTGCAGTTGGGTTACTTTTTTTTTAGGAGGTTGGTAGAAGGATTTGCAATACAGCCACCCCTTCACTCCAAAAATCACCACAAAACCACAAAGAAAATTGAAAACACGCTCCATGGCAGTACCTCCTGTGCAGCTGCCCTCCACAGTGCAGCTCAACAGATGACGGGATTGGGGCAAAGCATGGGGGAACCCCACTCTTTGACGATAGGAGGAAAACCGTGGGGTAACCTTCCCGGGTCAGATTGTTGTAGTTTGTGTCAGGGTGGTGCTGAGGTGTCGTCCACTAGATGGCGGTCCCCTTGGGTTAACCTAAGGCAGTCCCATTGGGTGGGTGCATGGAATGTCCTATCCCTAAGAGAGGATGATCACCTGTCTCTGTTATCATCTGAGCTCAAGCGTTCGAACCTCAGAAAATGCTGCAATACCGATGTTCAGAGACCAGATAGTGGTGAGATCATGGTGGGTGGTTACACATACTATTGGTCTGGTCACTCTGATGGTTACAATGCCCAAGTCGTTGGTGTGTCTGTGTCCAATAAGCTGACTCCAATGATAATTGAGGTAACACCGGTCAACGAGCGTATTATGGGATGAAGGATTCATCACTCCTTGGGTGTCGTTTCACTGGTCTCTGTGTATGCTCTGACTGAGGCGAGTGATCTCACCGTGAAGGACGCATTCTATGCCACGCTTGAGTCTGTGGTTGACAAGTGCCCCAGGCGAGATACTCTTCTAGTCTTGGGGGATTTCAGTGCATCGACTGGAACTGATAGGGATGGTTATGAGACATATGATGGTCCCCATGGCTCTGGAACTGTGAACCAGAATAGCATCAAGTTCCTTGACTTTGTGAGAAATCACGGACTTAGGGTGGCTGGTTCATAGTTTCAGCGCCCAAAGGCTCATCACCAGACTTGGTATTCCCACACTGATGGTGTGGCAAAGGAGATTGACCACATGCTCGTTGATGGTCGCTGGAAGATGATCCAGAACTGCAGAGTCTACTGCAATGCTCAGTTCCTCAATACCAACCGCAGGCTTGTGGAAGCAACTCTGAAGTTGCAGCTTAAATCTGGGAGAATGGTACCATCCCAGCCTTGGCTGGATGTTGGCAAGCTCAAGGATGAGTGGGTAGCTGAGAAGCTTACGAACAGGCTGAGTGAGGACTTGGGGGAGGTGGGGGAGGGGGTCTGGGTGCTTTGGGGAATCCTGAATAGTTGTGGAGTGCCTCCAAGACCACCATCCTTGATGTTGCCGGTGGATGTCTTGGAACTCACCAGAGGGCGAAGAAGAATTTTGTCTCTCAAGGGACAGAGGATACCATTGACCAGAGTCGCAGGTCCAGGCTTAGTGGCAGAACTGAGCTGTTCAGGGAGTTTTGGTGTAAAACTACGTGCACTGAGGGTGGACAAGGAGGCCTATGTGTGAGGAATCTGTGAGGGGGTGAGCATCACCTGTGGTCAAGTGATTCTCATCCTGCTTATAGGGGAACTCGCACATTGCGTTCCTCCAAGCCCATCCCTCGGTGTCCTGCGGTGAGAGCAGAGGGTGGTGGTCTCTTGACAGAGGAGTCCGACGTAAAGCCCTGCTTGGCCGGTTACTTTGAGCGGTTGTATCAGGCTGATCCACCAGCTGTTCAGTTGGATGTCAGGGGTGTTACTATCCACATTGCTGACCCTCCAATCAACTGTGATCCACCTTCGTTTGTGGAAACACTGGCTGCGGTGAAACGGTTGAAATAGGCTAAAGCTCCTGGGATCTGTGGCATCCATGCTGAACTTCTCAAGGCTGGTGGAAATGCTGTACTCATGTCGTTCCATGCAGTTCTGTGCTCTGTTTGGAACACAGGTATCATCCCAACTGACTGGAAGAGGGGCCTTGTTGACCCTCTCTGGAAAGGGAAGCGTGATCGCCAGGACTGCAACAACTTCTGAGGGGTGACGCTGCTCTCAGTGCCGGGCAAGGTCTTTACTCGAATAATTATTGATTGGGTTCGCTACCATCTGCTTGAGCACTATCGCCCAGAGCAGTCAGGCTTTACACCAAAGAGGCCAA
>CM068957.1:81387098-81411317 GCA_035128595.1 Eptatretus atami | reverse complement strand
TGGATCGGACTTGTCAGTCCAGCACATCCCACAGATGCTCAATCGGATTGAGATCTGGAGAATTTGGAGGACAGGCCAACACCATCAACATTTCATCATGTTCCTCAAACCATTCCTGAACAATGTGTGCAGTGTGGCAGGGCACATTATCCTGCTGAAAGAGGCCACTGCCATCAGGGAATACCATTGCCATTAAGGGGTGTACCTGGTCTGCAACGATGTTTAGGTAGGTGAAACGTGTCAAATTGACGTCCACATGAATGGCCGGACACAGGGTTTCCCAGCAAAACACTGCCCAGAGCATGACACTCCCTCCACCCGCTTGTCGTCTTCCCACAGTGCATCCTGGTGGCATCACTTCCCCAGGTAAACGGGGCACACGTACACGGCCATGCACGTGATCTAAAAGAAAACGGACCATCGGACCAGGAGACCTTCTTCCACTGCTCCAAGGTCCAGTTCCGACACTCGCATGCCCATTGTAGGCGCTTTCGACGGTGGACAGGGGTCATCTGGCACTCTGACCGGTCCGCAGCTACGCAGCCCCATACGCAGCAGGGTGCGATGCACTGTGGATTGTGACACAATCCTCCCGTGGACACCATTAAAATTTTCTGTGACGTGCCACAGTAGACCTTCTGTCGGTTCGGACCAGACAGGATAGCCTTCGTTTCCTTGTGCATCGATGGCCTTGGGCGCCCAACACCCTGTCCTTGGACCACTGTCGGTAGGTACACACCACTGCTGACCGGGAGCAACCAACCAGCCTTGTGGTTCAGAGATGGCTCGACCAGTCGTCTGGCCATAACAATTTGCCCTTGTCAAAGTCGCTCAGGTCTTTACTCCTGCCCATTTCTCCTGCATCCAACACATCAACTTCAAGAACTGACTGTTCACTTGCTGCCTAATATATCCCACTCCTTGACAGGTGCCATGTAACATAAGATAATCACATCGTTATTCAACATCACCTGCTGCAGGGTCATCGTTTTGCTATTCAGTGATGTGTTTCTATTCTATTATCATATATATATACTATCTATATAACCTTCACTATGCAGCTCATCACCTATATATACTCCCCTCCTCCCAGGCCTGACACCACATTATCGATCATGCGTGTCTACCCTATCAGTCTATACACTTCAGTGTTTCTGTATGCTAACCACCGCCCAGATGCCCCAGCTGCCTAGGCGATTTATCTGTGAACACGCAGGTCATCCTTCAGTCTCGTAACCTCCTTTCCAAGCAGTAAAATTCAGCTTCGGGGCTCAAGGCGAAGTGGTTTAAGATCGTCTTACCATTCTCCATTGTGGCACTGCTACAGGGTACTTCATTGTAAAGCTAATGCTGCTCTTCCAAACACTGAATCCTGCGCCCCCTTCCTACATCATCATCATCATCCTGAGCTAAGTCTTGTGTTTTCTATTTTTGGCAGAGTACATTATGAGTACCCTCACCCACCTCGCTATTTTTGAATAAGTTTAAAAGGTAAAAGCTTCTTTTTTTTGTTTATTTTATACTCTAATTTATTTACATGTTTATTTCAATGTTTACATGCTTTATATGTATTTTACATGCTTATTACCTCTGCCACCAAAGGTGGAAGGAAGTTATGTTTTCACCCCTGTCTGTCTGTTACTTTGTGAAAAAAATTTTTTCGCTATGTATGTTGGTCTTTAGCATTTGTCTATTTGTCTGCTTGTTACACGATTTTTGGTCACAGTTTTCAAGTAATCATTCTGAATTTTTTTTGCATATGTAGGTGACCGGCCAAGCACAACACAATTTTGGTGAAGATCCGAATCCGGATACAATAATTTTTAAAGTGATTCTTCACCATTGAGAGACAGAGCCAAAACAATATATAGCACAATATCTCAATCAATTCAATTTTGGTGAAGATCCGAATCTTCCCTTACCACATGCCCTTTTGAATTCTTCATGTACTCCTTCCTCCTCTTCCTTCACACCAGTATCTTACTGTTTTTACAATCTCTAATCTCTACCCATTCAGAATCCTCTACATTAATCCCCTCCTTAATGTCACCCCTTTCTCTTTTTATTTTTTTTTGTATACCTTGTCAAGGCTCGTATGAGAGCTAACACCCAACACACAGCTCGGGTGGCATGAGACAAGAGGGGCGGGAGTGGGAAGGACAAAACAGTGGGGAACAGAGACATTAGAAGATCTGTTGAAGGGAGAGGCATGGGGCGGGGAACACGGGCTATTCAAGATGGACATTACAGGGTCATCCTTGTAATGCAATGCTACTCTTGATGCAATGCTGTCCTTTATCCAGATTGCTACTCCTCCTCCTATTCTCTCCTTCCTATCACACCGATACACCTTGTAGCCTTCTAATCCTGTCCTCCAGTAACTCTTCTTTTGGAAAATTTGGCCCAAATTGGCCTGTTGGCCTAAGTTGATCTTAAAATTAATAGGTGGTTGAATTCAGCGACCTCATATACAAATGGTCTTCAAATTTCAAGTCAATCGGTTGAAAATTGACAATTTCAGAAACAATTATAAAATTTGGCCTATGTTGGATTGACCTTATGGCCTATGTTGACTTTTTAACCTTTTGACCTATGTTAGCCTCAAAAGTAATCGGTGGTTGAATTCATTCACCTGATATGCAAATCCTGTTCAACTTTTAAGTCAATCGGATGAAAATTGAGGATTTTAGAAAATTTGACCCAAATTGGCCTTTTGGCCTATTTTGACCTTTTGGCCCGTATTTACCTCAAAACTAATAGGTGGTTGAATTCAGTGATATGATCTGCAAGTGCTCTTCAAATTTCAAGTTAACTGGATTAAAACTGAGGATTTTAGAAATCTGGCCGATGTTGACCTTTTGGTCTATGTTGACCACCGATTATTTTTGAGGCTTATGGTGACCTCAAAAATAATAGGTGGTTGAATTCAGTGACCTGATATGTAAATCCTTTTCAAATTTCAAGTCAATTGGATGAAAATTGAGGATTTTAGAAAATTTGGCTCACAAATTGGCCTTTTTGGCCTACTTTGACCTCAAAATTAATAGGTGGTGGATTTCAGCAACCTGATGTGCAAATGCTCTTCAAATTTCAAGTCACTCGGAAGAAAATTGCGAATTTTAGAAAATCTGGCCCAAATTGGCCTTTGTTGATCTCAAAAATAATTGGTGGTTGAATTAAGCGACCTGATGTGCAAATGGTCTTCAAATTTGAAGTCAATCGGATGAAATTTGAGGATTTTAGAAAATTTGGCTCAAATTGGCCTATTGGCCAATGTAGACCTTTTTGGTCGACCAAATTTTAAGAAACTTCAATGCGGGACCTTCGTAGGGCCAATTAATGTCGCAGACATTAATCTCCAAAAATTTCAGAATGATCGGTTGAGTGGTTAAATTTTTTTGTTTTTGCCAAGTAACAAAGGGAAGCGATCAACATGTCAAAAAATTATTTTTTGCCAAGTAATAAACTAATCGAACAGATAAACACACTTGTCAAAATTTTTTTTTGCCAAGTAACAAGAGAGACATCAGATCAGAGATCAGATTAGATATGGGAGCATGCGCTGGAACAGAACATCACTGCATCCACTTTCAGCAGGTACTCCAGGGGCCTCTGTCTGGCCATCCCCCAGGCAGATGCCGAGTCCATCCCCATCTCCTTGAGATGCCGATAAACCTACATGCAGCAACCACGAGGCACATGGTTGGCCCGTTGGCCTCCTCCACTCATGAGGCTCCCTCGCTGCGAGAATCTGGTGAGCAGGATCAGCGTCAGGAAAACGAGCCACATATCCATACAGCCGCAGTTGCTGCTCATGGACTATATGGGTAACAAATCTCATCTGAGTCTCTCAGCAACCACTCGTTGAACACAAAGTCTGACCAACAATAGCCAAGGATTCTCCGAAGAGACCTGATACCGATGGTGTTAAGTCTCAATCTTAGATCCTTGGTCAGAGTCCAAAACTCACATCAATCAAGCAAGACAAGAAGCAGCAAGGACTTAAAGACTCAGAATTTCATCCTCTTGCAGAGGTAGCAACAGCACCCACACCACATGATCCAGTGAATCTATGATCCCCAGGCCTGACATAGAAGTCTATTGACCTCTGGCTCACAACATGCGGACACATAAATATCACTGCCAAGGTAAGTGAATCTCAGCGACCTCAACATCCTCACCACGAACAGGTACAGACAAGATCGCAGCATCCAAAATGTCATTGAAATCCTGAATCTAGTTTTGACCCAGGAAACCTGTAATCCCAGCAGCTCCTACTCCTCATTCAGTGCCTCAAGGGCCCCCACAAGGATACCCAGCATTTCCGCAAAGATGACTGCATCATCTGCAAAATGAAGGTCAGAGATCTTGACATTCCCAAACGATGCACCACAGCTTGATCTCTCCAACATCCTCCCCAGAATCCGTCCATACAAGTGCTGAGAAGGGTGAGGGCCAGTGTACACCCCTGACGAACTCCAGTAACTGGAAATAAAATAGTAGATGGAATCACCACACCTTATAGCACTCTCAGTACCAGAGTATCGTTTAGAAATCAGATTGTTCAGTTTAAGTGGCACCCCACGAAGAACGAGAATCCTCCCGAGGGCATCCCGATTCACTGAATTGAACGCTTCGGACTCCTCTGTCAAGAGCCCACCACCCTCTGCTCTGGCTGCAGTAAACTGAGAGATGGGCTTGGAGGAATGCAATGCATGAACAAATTCCTCTGTAAGCAGGACAAGAATCACTTGACCACAGGTGATGCTCTATTCTTCACACAAAGGCCTTGTCCACCCTCAATGCACATACAGTTTTATGCCTAAACTCCCTGAACAGCTCAGCTCTGCCATTAAGTCTGACCCTGCGAATTGAGTAAATGGTATCCAGTGTCCCTTGGGAGACAAAGTTCTTCTTCACCTGACGGTGGGTTCCACAATATCCACTGGAAACATCAAGGATGGTAGGCTTGAAGGCACTCCACAACTCTTCCAGATTCCACAAAACACGCTGACCCCCCAAATCCCCCACTCAGCCTGTTCGCAAACTCCTCAGCTGCCCTCCCATCCTTGAGCTTGCCAACATCCAGCCTAGGCTGGCATGGTACCATTTTCCCGGATTTAAGCTGCAAATTCAGAGTTGCTACAACAAGCTAATTGTCAGTATTGAGGAAATGAGCACTCTGGTCGACCCTGCAGCTTTTTTTTTATTTTTATTTTGAATACCTTGTCGAGGCTCGTGTGAGAGCTAACACACACGCACAGCAATGGGGGGGGGGGCATGAGATAAGAGGGGAGGGAGTGGGAAGGACAAAACAGTGGGGAACAGAGACATAGGAGATCGTGGAAGGAAGAGGGATGGGAGGGGAACTATGGGAATAGAGATGGAATTACAGGGACTTTCAGGAAGGAAAGCTGTTAGGGTATTTGAAGGAGGTGGGCTTGGTGGATTATCGGGGTAGAAAAGATCGAGGATTTGGATGGGGGATGATAAGAGGTGGTGGTGAACAGCTGTTTTGAAGGCCTGGAGGAAGAATGGGAATTAATAGAGCGAGGGAGTATTCCAAAGGCGGGAAAAAAAAGAGGAGAGAAGAGTGAAGGTGACAGTGATTCGGTTTTGGTAGTTTTTACGAGAAGAAGGGGGTTGTTGGCGGACCTTGAGCGCCCTGCGGAAATGTGGTGGGGACAAATCGCAGAGAGAGCAGGGGGGGGGGGGGGCGGGCTGGAGAGGAGACGGTAGAGACAGAAAGACCACCGACAACCTGCGGTGATTGAGTGAGAGGCCCAAGACTCAGCCTCATTGCGGAGATGCCAATGATCCGAAATGCCTTGGTTCTTACAGCGTGAAGAGAGAAAGGTGGGAGGCAGGAGCACCAGCCCAGAGGGGAGAGCAGTACTCCATCAGGCTGCGGACAAAGCTTTGTAAGTGGTCAGGAGCTCAGGTGGGCCGAGGAAGGACTTTGCACGACGGAGGATTCCAGTCGGCGACTGGCTTTGGTAGGCGAGTTTTGAAATGTGGCTTTCCCAGGAAAGGTCATGGAATAGTGAGACCCAAAGCTTGAAGAAAGACTTGCAGATGATTGCCGAGAAAGTGGATGGGGGAGGGGGGGGCTAACGGTCCTTTCGAAGAGACTAGTGAGAGTGTGAGTTTGTCCGGATTGAAAGACATGTCCACGTGTTGGACCAGTTTGTGATTTTATCCAGATCTGCAGTGAGCGAAGAAAATGCTACTTGCCGTCTGAGGGATGACTGATGGTACGGCAGAGGGTGGAGTCATCAGCAAAGAGATATAGAGGATTTTCCAGAGAGTCGGAGAGATCATTGATGAAAACCAGAAAAAGAACAGGGCCCAGAACGCTACCTTGAGGAACTCCAGCCTGGACAGAAGAGGGGATGAAGAACTCCATTTAGGGCCACCGTTGACTGCGACAGGAGAGGAAGTCTGCGAGCCATGAGTGGAGATGGCCTTGGATACCATAGGAAGAGAGTTTGGTGAGGGCAGGGGAGGGTTGGCAAAGCTGTGGGGAATAGGCTATTTCCTGCTGATTCCAGATCGCTGGTGTTGTGGAGAGACATCTGGAGGCAGAAGCACATATCCAGGGTAGAGTGACTGGTCTGAAACCAAATTGACGATCGGAAATCAAGCATGGAGAAGAGAAGGATTTAATGTCTGAAGCGATGATGGATTCCATAACCTTGCTGATGATTGGGAGAAGGCGATTGGTCTGTAGTTGCAGGGATCTGTTTTTGCTCCTTTTTGTGCAGGAGTGATGTTTGCTGATTTCCAAGCAGAGGCAGATGACTTGAGCAATGAGAGGGGAATAGAACAGAGAGAGGGTCAGCGAGAGCAGAAGAGCAGGCTTTGAGGACACATGGGCTGATGCCGTCTGGACCGGTTGCAGAATCTGTGTCGAGGTTTGACAGCAAGCTCTCCACCTTGTCAGGAGAAAAGGACACAGAGTCCAGGGACAGTTGGGTGCGACTGGGTAGGTGGGTAGAGAAAGCGATGGGTTTAGGACACAAGATTTCGCTGCAAACACGTGTTAGGTCAGCTTTTACGTGCGGTATCAGCAGTGCGCCATTTGAGGTAGGGAGGGGATGGGGGGAACATACACCAGAACAGATTTGATTAGAAGCCACCAGGATTTTGAGGAGGGAGAGAGGTTTGAGAGTTCAGACTTGAGATGAGAATGATGTTGTTTTCTGGTCTTCCTGAGGGTAGATACACACTTGTTCCGAGCTTTATGGAAGAACTGAGATTGCCCTCAGTTGGGTTTGCTTTGCATGAGGCAAAGGCAAGTTGTTTCAGGAGAACTGCCTCACCACAAGCTTCAGTGAACCAAGGGCGGGAGGAAGGGTAGGAATAACCCTGAGGAGGGACAGAGGGAGATACAATCTGTGCATGTAGGGAGACGCAAGTTCGTATTGATAAGAGATTCCAGATGAGTTGACCGTCCTGGCGGTGAGAGCATAGTAGCGGGCTGATAGAACCAGTCTTACCTGAATTTGATGAGCAGCTTGAAGCGACGTCGGCCCACCTTGATACAGAAAATGCTGCCAGACATCGGTACAGCCAGCGTAAGAGGTTGGTTCTTTCTGAGTTAATGAGACCAGTAGATACATGTGTCCAGCGCATTACTCGACAAGGACGTGGTCAGACAACTGAGTGGGCTGGATATGCCGTATGGAAGGCAGCTTATTGCAGAGTATATAGCGTCATGCGTCCGACATTATGATGCAATAGACTAACGAGTCATGCCAGAAATATGGATGGGACAATTGGGTGAGATCCGGGTCGGAAGTGTTTCTGGCCTACGGTCGACTTTGATCGCACTCCCATAGTGTGTAGTATTTCGCTAGATATGAGACTGTTTTGCATGTAGGTGTGACGATCACTGAGAGCTGAGGTATTGAAAGATAGTGACTGCTACCATCTGACTCGCCCACACTCTGCTTGACTGATAATTGACCACTTTTCTTAAGACTGATGGAGCAGAGTAGGGAGAGAGTGGGAATGTAGATTAGAATATATAGAAGTTTCTGTCAGTGTTTCACATCTGATAGCGCAAGGTGGGTGTATGATTCAGTGAGATCGATCAGAGCCGTTGATTGCGGCGTAATCCTTATCCACGTTGAGAAGAACGTGAGCTATGGGTCGTACACTTCTAGCGTTAATAGACCTCTAGGTAAGTATAGTGGAAGAGGGAAGCCGTAGCCAAGAGGTATTTCCTGTGAGGGTTAGGTGGTAAGGGGTGAGGACAAGTTAGCATTGAGAGTGAGGATAATTACGTATCGTCTTTGATTGATAAGAGTAAGCATACATCCATCCATCACAGACTGAGGTCTAACAGGTTCTGTAACATAACCGGTAGAGATGGGAGTAACGCAAGAAGAGACAATCTTTGATTATGTCGAAATCGTCTACTGGTGTAGGAGGAAAGTTCTCTGTAGGTTGCAGTATATGTCTGTTTGTCAGTGGCAACCTGTATGTGAATAAGATTCATGTAAAGGTTGAGCGATAAGGCCCGGATATTTGAGGTTACACACTTTAACATGATAAGAGGGAGTGAGATGGTCTTGGTGTTGTATCAGGGGTGGTGTGTTGGGGGTTTTATTAGGGAGAGGGGTAATAGTGGATTGAGGTGGATAGGGTGTATTGGAACAATGGGAACGCCGAGTGGGCGTGGAAGTAAGGAGGGTTGGTTTGAATACAGAGTGTGGGGATTGAGAATAGTAATGTGGATGAGGGGTCTCGGATGAGGAGGAGAATAAAGGCTCTGTGGTGCTGGGGGATGTAGGGTGGAGGACAAGAAGTAGGGGGAAGTAAGAAGGCAGTTGAGGATTTGAGGAGGTGGATGAAGAGATGGAGGTGAGAGGGCATGTGGAAGGAGGCAGCTTTGTGAATGAGAGGGGGGGCAAATTGAGAAGGATGAGTGAGGGGGATGAAGGTGGCAGTTGAAACGCTGAGGGGTGGGTTGTTGAGAAGGTGATAGTAGGGGAGGACTTGTGATGCGTGAGAACAGTGTGGGATGGGTTGCTTTGAGAGGCCGTGAGTGTGTGGATGGGGGCTGAGGGCCGTCCAGGGGTGGTTGCAGTTGGAGCACTTGAGAGTTGTGTTATGATATAAGAGATGGTTTGACTGGATATAGGCGAAGACATGGTGCATAGCGAACCTGGGCCGTTTTAATAAGTTTTAGTGTGCACGATATGCGATTTACACAATCTTGATCGATTCACAGTAAAGGCGAATTCAGAAGTAAGAGGAGAGAAGACAAAGCCGCATGTACAGCCTTGGTTCAATATGTAGGCAAGGGTATGAAAGGAAGAGGGTAGCGACATTGAGAGCAGTTCTGTTTAAATCGGCGAGAAGAGAGAGGCGTAGTGCAGTAAGGAGATCACGTAGGAGAGAGCACCACGGCCTGCAAACGGCTTGTGGGACCGGGTGTACGTGGTGGTCTCGCTCGGCGTGCCTCGTTGGAAAGAAGAGGAAGATTGAAAGCATTTAGCAGAGAGTCGTTTATTATTATATTTATTATAGTTATTAATTATGTATGAATTGTTATGATGAGCAGTTTCAACGATTGAGGGCTTCAGGAAGGTGTTGTAGAAAAAAATCTAGGAAGGAGAAGAAGAGGAAGAAGAAGAGGAGATGATGAAGAAGAAGAAGAAGAAGAAGAAGAAGAAGAAGAATCGAGACATGAGTGAGCCAGGAGAAAGGTAGCGTTTTATATATTTTTTTATTTAAGATAAGAAATAGAGTGATTGGTTGGGAGGGATGGGGGACATTAGGAAAGTGGGGAAGATAGAAATTGAAGGTAATGGGGAGAAAAAACAAAACACGATCGTATACCGGGGGGAACCGGTAGGCCTCAAGCACCCGGTAAGACAAGGTCGACAAAATCTCACAAAATAGCACGATTTTTGAAACAAAACCGAACTAGGAACACACAGTAACATGTAGGTGAGAAAATAAACAGTTAAAACGGGACAGATAACGACCGGAAACTTAACTTTGAGATCGTCAGCAGAGAGCCCTGAAGGAGACCTGTCGACGCTCCAAACCCGGAACCGGAAGTCCAAATCATCTAGTTCTGAATCATCCTCCAGCAACCATCAATAAGCATATGGTCAATCTCCTTTGCCACACCACCAGCGTTGGAATACCAAGTCCAGTGATGAGGCTGTGGGTGCTGAAACCATGAACTAAGTCCATGACTTCTCGCAAAGTCAAGGAACTTCATGCTATTCTGATTCACAGTTCCAGACCCATGGGAATGAATACGTCTCATAACCATACTTGACAGTGCCAGGCAACGCATTGACATCCCTCAAGACAAGAAGAGCATCTCTGGGCCACTGAAAAACCACAGACTCAAGCGCGGCATAGAAGGCCTCTCTCACAGTGAGATCAATTGCCTCAGTCGGAGTCGGTTTTCAGTTTTCTTTGCGTTTTTTTAATGTGTTTTGCGGAATGAAGTGTTTTACAGTGGCTGGAGTGCAAATCCTGCCACCAACCTCCTAGAAAAGGGTAATCCAACTGCAGGAGGATGTCCGCAGACACAGTTGGGCACCAGATTTGGATGGCCGTTGGCTCACAAGGAACTCCTCCGTTCTTTGACAGGTTTTGTTTTAATTCCTGTTGGGTGTCCATATCCATACATCCTCCCCACCAGGAATCCTGGTGGGGGAAACGGTTTAGTTGCCGACAACTCGACCATGAAACAGGTTGGTACAGGTTTACATGGTACCTGTATCAAGTCACAGATCTGATCTGGCTAGACCTGATAATATCAGGATTGGGTTTAGGACTGATGGTTTAGTTTTGAATTCAAAATGGCTTCTCCAGAGTGAAGCATGTACGAACCATGTACTTCAGAAAATGGAAAGACAGACATTGGTGAAAACATAACCTCTGTCAACCTTCGGTGGTGGAGGTAATTATGTTTGCAGGAAATGGTGCATCAACATACACACACACACACACATAAAAAAACAAATCATAAATGAAGTAGCAACCATCATTTTAAATAATTTTTTACTGCACCTTTGTTGAGAAATATACAAAACTCTGATCTCCACCTGCAAATATGCTTTGTTCAACACATTCTCCAGCACCTGCAATGATAAGACAAGGTTATATTCTTCAGTGTAATTGCAAACACGAACACACACACACACACACACACACACACACACACACACACACACACGTTCTTATCACCTCAACTTTGCAGAAATGTATTAAAAGTACAATGATGAAAAATGCTGCCATTATGACTGAATGCTCTACATTTGAGCTATGACAAAGCTTTCATTTTTTTTTCTTAAAGGCTCCCCCAAATGATATCTTAACCTTTCTGCCAGATCGTTAAAAATGACAACTTTAATTACTATATCAATCCAGCATACGGGGCAAAAAAAAGCAGTGTTCATTTGGCCAGTGCGCACATTGTTTGACACTCCGGGCGGTATTTAGCATAAATGATCGCTAATTGCTTGCCAAGCCAGCCGTACCTCATCAACCGTTTTGTTGGAGTGCTTCCTTAAGTGCTTAAGCCACTTGGCGAGCACCCTACAGTTAATATCGGAATTACATATGCAGTTCGTATCATCTGGTTTGCCTGCTGAAAGTGTTGTGAATTTTTGTTTTTTCGCACAAGATCGCATTTTTTTCACCTTTTTCTGTGATTTGCTTTCATTATTCACACAAAACACACAAAAAACAAAAACAAAAACCTTCCAACATCAAATCAAACCTCGTGTTCAGGACTTCCTCAAGGAGGAAATTGGGACACATATTGAGGAGAATGCATGCAGGGCATGCATGACCACAGGAGAGCACATTCCTGCAGTGTGAGCCGGCGGTGTATCCTAATCGGGTGGTGCAGTCAGCAGTTGCTGCAAGCTCGAAGAGGTATGTAGACAGCACACAGAGACATTGTACAAATGGGTAGATTGGGATTTGTAAAGGGTCTCTCCATGGGGGTATGTGCATGTCTGCATGTTTGGTTACGAGTGTGCAAGTGCGTGGCTTTCGTGGACCGAACTTGCACCCGAGCCCATAGTGTGTGGCGCCGTGGTGAAGGTTACGCGGCCGTCTTGTGAACCATGTGTGGAGCAGATGTTCTGCAGCACCAAAGCCATGTGGGATGTGCATTGCAGGTGTGGGGGAAGTTGAGCATGCTCGTGAGAATCCAAGAATTTCAATAAGTGAAAGGACAAGTATATCGTCATTGAATGTGCATGGTTAGCACAGACCACGAGGAGGTTGGAGGAACGTGCACGGGGGGCTAAAGACTAATGGTTTAGTTGTTTGTTTGTTTTTTCATTCAAAATGGCTTCCCCATAGTGTAGCATGTACGAATCAGATTCGGAGTGAGACAACCGGAGAGGTACAAAGGTTGCTGCATGTGTGAGCATGCATGCATGCAGGCAGGCCTTTTCCAGGTAGATAACGTGGGTTATAAATGCCCCCACGCAGTTTTATATTAAACCCAGCAGTTACAAAGAAAACGTTGCTGTTTGGGGCGAGTTTTGTCACCCTGGTTTACGCCCCGGTATGCTGACTTCCCTTCCCCTCCCCTCATGCTACTGTCCCTTCCCCTCATGCTGCCTTCCCTCCCCTCCCACTACCTTCCTCCCAAACGCCCTCTACCACCATACAACTTTCCAGGGGTCGAGGAGACGAAGGGGTGTCAAAGAAAGTGTAAATTGGACAAGTCTGAAGACGGCAATGGTTCACGAGTGGTATTTGACGATGTAGATTGTTTCAGAAGTCAAGGATGAGACAATTGTTGATTATTTTGACAAGTTTTATAAAAAGATCAAACATGATTGTGGTACGGGGGTGACATGGTTATTAAGCGCAAAATGTCTAAAACCCGGTTCGGTTCAACCAACTTTTCAAAATTGACCTTGCATAACCTTTTAAAGGTCACAAAACAATGTTCGTGGACATTAAAATAAAGGAAACAGGATACGTGTCTATAGCTTATTGAGTTAGTTCGTCGAGAAGGTCGAAAAACCCGGTTTCTATTCCCACAACTTTTGAAATTTGAGCTTTTGTGAAGTTTAAAGGTCAAGGTTAAGGATTATGACCTTTGGGTGCAAAACTTCCTCTGGAACATCAGGAACAATATAACGTCATATAGGCTATATGCATTTCCCACTTCCTCGGATTATTCCATACTTTGATGAATCAGCGTAAAAACAAACTTTGAAGGGGGCGCACAGGGGAAAGAGTGTTCGAGTATTTAGAGCAAAATGGTTTCAAGGACTTAAGGGGGGAATGACCTCAAGAATTATGCATAAAAAAAATTATAAAAAATAATATAAATAAATTATAAAAAATTTAAAATTTTTTTATTATTAAAATTAAATATTTTTAAAAAAAAATATTTTAAAATTTAATTTTAATAATTAATATATTAAAATATAAAAAATATTTTTTAATTATTTATTTAATAAATAAAAATAAGATTTTAAAATAAATAAAAAAAAATTAAATATATAAATAAAATTATTATATTTAAATTTATAAAATATAAATAAAAAAAAATTATAAAAATAAATTTAATAATAAATTAATTTAAAATAAAAAATAAAAAAAATTTTTAATTTAATTATAATTTAACCTTATAAATAAAAAAATAAAAAATATAAAAAATAATTTCAATAATTAAAAATAATAATTAAAAAATTATTAAAATAATTTTTCAAATTAAATTTTTTATCTAGAAATAAAAAAATTTAAAAAAAAAATTTTTAAAAAAAAATAAATAAATTTAAAAAATTAAAAAAATTTAAAAAAAATATAAATTTTAATTAAAAAATAAAAAATTTTACAAAAAAAATTTTTTAATTAAATTAAATAAATAAATAAATTTTAAATTTTTAATAAGTAAAATATAATTTAAAATTAATTATTAATTAAAAAAAAAAATTAAAACAAAATTAAAAAAAATTCAATTAAATTAAATTTAAAAGAATAAAAATAAAATTAAAAATAAAAATTTATAAAAAAAATTATTTTAATAATTTAATATTTAATTAATTATTATTAAAAATAAATAAAAAAATTGATATATATTTAATTAATATAATATTTTAATTAATTAAATTAATATTAAAAATTTAATTTTAATTTAAAAAATTCAAATTATAATAATAAAAATATAATTAATAAAATAAAAAATTTATTAATAAAAATAAATTATATTTAAATAATAATAAAAAAAATTTAAAATTTTAATAATTAAAATAAAAAATAATAATTATAAATTAAAAAAAATTATTTTTTAATTTAAAATAAAATATTAAAATTTTTATTTAAAAAAAAATTTTAAAAAATTAATTTTTAATATTAAAATTAAATCAAAATTAATAAAAAATTTTATTAATTTTTTTAAAAAAAAATAAAAAAAATAAATAAAAAATAAAAATGATTCTTTTTTAAAATTTAATACATTTATTAAAAAAATTTTATTAATTTAAAAAAAAATATATTATATAAAAAAATAAAAAAATAAAAAAATAAAATAATTAAATAAATAATTAATTAAAAAAATAAAATTTAATTATTTTTAAAAAATTAAAAATGATTTTAAATTTAAAAAAAAAAAATAAATTTTTTTTTTATTTATAAAATAAAAAATAATTATTAAAAAAAAAAAATATTTTTTTTTAAAAAAAATTTTAAATTAAATTTTTAAAAAATTAATTTATAATTTAAATTATAAAAATTTATAATATTTTTATAATAAATTTAATAAATAATAATAAATATTATAAATTAAAAAAAAAAATAAAATTAAAAAAAAAAATATATATAATTACATTTAAAAAAAAAATTTTTAATATTTAAAAAAAAAAATTAAAAAAAAATAATTTATTATAAAAAAAAAAAAAAAAAAATTTAATAAATAAAAAATTTTATAATTTTTTTAAATAAATTTTTATATAATAAAATAATAAATATTATATTTTATAAAAAAAAACACAAATGAAATTTTTATTTATTAATTTAATTTTAAAAATTATATAATTTAATTTATTAAAAATTTAAAAAAATAAAAAAATAAAATTATTAAAATTTTATTTTTTTATAAAGTAATTAATAAATTAATCTATTAATTTAAAAAAAAATAATTTTTATAAAAAAAATTAAAAAAAATAAATAATAAAATTTTAAAATTTTAAATAAAAAATAAAAAAAAAAAAAATTTTAAAAAAAAAAAAATTTAATTTAAATTTATATTAAATAATTATTTTAATTTAAAAAAATTAAATTAAACATTATTTTTAAAATTTAAATAAAAAATTATAATTTAAAAAAAATTTATAAATAATTTAAAAAAAATTAAAATTTAATAAAAATATTTAAAAAAAATTAAAAAAAAAAAAAATTTATTAAATTAAAAAAAAAAAAAAAAATTATTTAATAAAAAAAAAATTATTAAAAAATAAAAATAATAAATAATTTTTAAATTAAATTAAAAAAATAAAATAAAAAAAAAATATTTTAAATATAATAATATAATAATTTTATAATTAATTTTAAAAATAAAAATAAAATTTAAATTTTCTAAAAAATTTTAAATAAAAAATTAATAATAAAAATTTATAACTAAATTAAAATTAAAAATTTTTAAATATAAAATAAAAAAAAAAATTTTAAAAAAAAAATAAATTAAATTTATAAATAAATTAAAAATAAAAATAAAAAAATCTTTAAAAAAAATAAAAAAATTTATTGTATAAAATATTAAAATAAAATATATTAAAAAAATAAAAATTTAACTTATTAAAAATTTAATAATATATAATTTATTTTTATATTAAAAAAAATTTAAAAAAAAAAAAATAATTTTTTTTATTAAATATAAATATAAAAAAAATTTTTATTATAATTATATATTACAATTTAGAATATATAAAATAAATATAAAAAAAAATATATTTATATTTATTTTTATTAAAAAAAAAAAAAATTAAAAAAAATTTAAAATTAAATAATAAAATATAATTTCTTTTTTATAAAAAAATTAAAAAAATATAAATAATTATATAAATTTAAAAAAAAAAATAAATAAAAAATAAAAAATATTAAAATATTTAAAATTAAATAATTTATATAAAATTAATAAATTTATTTTAAAATAAAAAAAAAAATAATTTAATTAAATAATTATTTTTAAAAAATTAAAAAAAATTAATAATTAAAAAAATAATAAATTATAAAAATATTAAAATATTTTAATAAATTTTTTCCAAAAAATATAAATAATATAATAAATAAATTTTTTAAAAAATAAATAAAATAAATAATTTTTCAATTTAAAAAAATAAAAATTATAAAAAATAATTTATAAAATTTAAAAAATTTTTTAATATTTTTTAAATATAAATTTAATTTTTAATTTTTTATAATTTAAAAAATTAATAAATTAATAAAAAAAAAATATAAATATAAACAAATAATAAAATTTAAATATATTTAAATAAAAATAAAAAATTTAAAATTAAAATAAATAATATTTAAATTTAAAATAAAATAAAAAATTAAAAAAATTTTTTAAATTAATTAATTTTTAGAAAATTAAAATTTAAAATATATTTCTATAAAAATATTTATTTAATAAATTAAAAAAAATAAAAATATAAAAATTTTTAATATTATTTAATAAATTTTATTTTAAATTATTAAAAATTTTATTAAATAAATATTTAAAAAAAAATTTAATTTAATTTTTAATAAAAATAATTTTTAAATTATAAAAATAATAATAAATAATAATTTTAAAATAAATTTATAAAAAATTATTTTATAATAAAAAAAATTTATTTAAAATTTTTTTAAAATATTTAATTATTAAAAAAAAAAATAAATTATTTAAAAAAATTAACATTTATTTTTTAAAAAATAAAAAAATAAATTTAAAAATATAAAATAAAAAAAAATAAAAAAATAAAATTTAATTAATTTTTAAAATAAAATAAAATATTTAGAATTTTTTTAAAAAAAATTAATTATATTTATAAATATTATAGATAAATATTTAATAAAAATATAAATTAAAAATTTAAAAAAATAATTAAATACTTTAAAAAAAATATTAAAAAATAAATAAAAAATTAATTATAAAAAAAATTAAAATAAAAAAATAAAAAAAATTTAAAATTAAAAAATAAATAATTAAATTTATAAAATATATTTTTTTAAAAAAATTATTTTATTTAAATTTTTAATTAATAAAAATTTAAAATTTTTTTAAAAACAAAAATAAATAATTATATTATTTATTTATTATTAAAATATTATTTATTATAATATTATAATATAAAATAATTTTTATAATTAAATGACAAAAATTTATTAAAATTAAAAAAAATTAAATATCATTAAAAAATATAAATTTTTATAATAATTTAAAAAATATAAAAATAATATTTAAAAATAAAATTATTAAAAATTTTTTAAAAAAATAAATAAAATATTAATAAATAAAAAATTAAAAAAAATAAATATAAAAAAAATTAATATTTTAAAATAAAAAAAAAAAATAATTTTAAAAATTTTAAAAAAAAATAAAAAAAATTAATTTTAAAATTATTTATTAATATTAAAATTATTAATATTATAATAATAATAAAAAAAATTTAAAAAAATATTAAATTTAAAAAATTTTAAAAATTATAAAAAATTTATTTAAAAATAAAAATTTTAAAAAATAAAAAAAACTTAATTTAATAAAAATTAAATAAAAAAATTATAATATATAAGAATAAAAAATTAAAAAATATTTTTAAATAAAATTAATTTAAAAAAAATTATAAATTTAATAAAATAAAATTAATTAAAAAAAAAAATTAATTATAAATTGAAAAAAAAAATTTAAAATAAATTTTTAAAAATATAAAATTTAAATTTAACAAATATAAAAAAAAAAATTAAAAAATAAAATAAAATAAAAAAATATAATAATTTATTTATTAAAAAAATTTAAAAGAAAATTATAAATATTTTTAAAATAAAAATTAATTAAATTTTAAAATAAAATTTAAAAAAAAAAAAGAAAAAAAAAAAAATTTAATATTAATTTTATAATTAAAAAAATAATATATAAAATATATAAAAAAAAAAAATAATTAAATAATTTATAATAAAAATAAAAAAAATATCTTTAAAAATTATTATAAAATTATATTTATATTTTTTAATAATTTTAATTAAAATAAAAAGTTTTTGTTTTAAAAATTTATATTTAAAATTTAAATTTTAAAATTAAATAATACAATAAAATAAAAAAAATATAAATTAAAAAATATAAATTTATAAGATACATATAAAATAAATTAATAAAATTATTAAATATAAAATAAAATAAAATTTTTAAAAATATTTAAAAAGTTTTAATTTAAAAAAAAAAAAAATAAAAATATTTTTTATTTTAGAATTAAAAATAAATTAAAAAAATAATTTGATAAATATTTATAATAAAATTTTTAAATACATAATATTAAAAATAAAATAAAAAAAATTAAATTAAAATATTTTTTAATAAAAATTAAAATAAATAAAAAATTAAATCTTTTTAATAAATATTAAAAAAAAAATTTAAAAAAAAAAAATAAATATTTAAATTAATAAAAAAAAAAATAAAAAAATAAAAATTTATAAATAATTTAAAAAATAAAAATTTATTTTTTTAAAAAAAAAATTTAAAAAAATTAAAATTTAAAAAATAAAATTATAAAATTTTAAAAAATATTAAAATAAAATTTAAATTTAAAAAATTTTAAAAATTTATATATTAAATTCAATAAAAAAAATTTAATATTTTTTTTTTAATTAAAAAAAAATTAAATTTTAAAAAAATTTTAAAATAATTATTAAAATAAAAAATTTAAAAAAACATAAAATTTAATTTAATTTAAATAAATTTTAAATTAAATTATAAAAATTTATTATAATAATAAAAAATTAAAATTATTATTATTTAAAATAAAAAATAATAAATTAAAAAAAAAAAAAAATTAAAAATAAAAAAAATTTTTTAAAATTAAAAAAATAATTAAAAATAAGAAAAAAAATTAATTTTTTATTTAATATTTAAATTAAAATAAAAAAAAAAATAATTTTTTAAATTTTTAAAATATAAAAATTTTAAAAACTAAAAATTAAAAATAAAAATCTTTAATTATAATTTTTTTAAAAATAAAAATTTTATTAAATTAATTTAAAAAAAAATAAATTTAAATATTTTTTATAAATTTTAAATTTTAAATTATAAAATTATAATTATAAAAAATTTTAAAAATTTTTAAAAAAATTTAAATTATTATAATAATAAAAAAAATAAAATTTTTAAATATTAAAATAATTTTTTATAATTAAAAAAAAAATAAAATTTAAATTAAAAAAAAATTTTTAAAAATTTTTAAACTTATTTAAATAAAATAGAAAATTAATTATTAAAAAAGAAAAATTATAAATTTAAAAAAATAAACAATTTTAAAAAAAATTTAAAAAAATTAACTAATTTTCTTTTTTTAATATTAAAATAAATATAATAAAAAATAAAATTTATTTTAAAAAAAATTTAAAAAAAATTAATAAATATAAATAAAAATATTTAATATAATTTATTTAAAAATTTTTAATAATAAATAAATATATAAAAATAAAATAAAAAAATTAAAAAAATTATAAATTAAAAAAAAATTAAATTTTTTAAATTTAAGTAAAAAAATAAAAAAAAAATAAAATTAATGTGATTAAAATATATTTATAAAAAAATTTAAAAAAAAAAATATTTTATTATAATTAAAAATTTTAATATTAATAAAAAAGAAATAATTTTAAAAATAAAAAAAATAAAAATTTTAATAAATTTAAAATTTAAAATAATAAATATAAATAATAATTATTTTAAAAATAATATAAAAATAAAATAAATAATTTAAAAAAAAATAAAATATTAAAATTTAAATTTAATATTTTAATTTAAAATTTAAATTTAATATAATTAAAATATTTAAAATTATTAAAAAAAATAAAAAAATTAAATTTTTTAAAAAATTATTTTTTTTTAAAAAAATTTAAAAAAAAAATTTATTAATAAATTTTTAAAATTATTTAAAAAAAATAATAATTAAAATAATTTAAATAATTAAAAAATAAAATATAAATAAATAAAATTTTTAAAATTTAATTTTAAATTAATATAAAATAAAATAAAATATAAAAAAATATATTAAAATTATAAATTAATATTTTCATAAAATTTATAAAATATTAAAAAATAAAAAATAATTTAAATTAATTTAATTAATTTAATTAAAAAATTTAAAAAGAATATATTAAAAAATAAATAAAAATAAATTTTATTAAATAATAAAAAAAATAAATAAATTATTAATAAAAATCATAATATTTAAATTAAAAAAAAATAAAATAAAAATAAAATAATTATTTAAATTATTTTTTATTATATAAAAAAATTATAATTTAAAATTAAAAAAAAAAATTTAAAAAATTTTAAATAAATTTTAAAATAATATTATAATTTTAAAAATAATTAATATAAATTAATTTAAAAATTAATTAAATTAAAAAATAAAAAAAAATTAAAAATTTAAAAAAAAAAAATAATTAAAATTATAAAAATTAATTAATAAAAAAATTTAATAATTTTAAATAAATTATAAAATTATTTAATATTAAATATTATAAAAAATATTAAATTTAAATAAAAAATTATATTAATAATAATTATTAATTTTATAAAAATAAAAAAAAAAATTTTAATTAAAAAAATATAATAAAATAAAAAAAAATTTTTTAAATAAAAAATTTATAAATAATAAAAAAATAAATCATATTAAAATAAATTTTAATAAAAATAAATTTAAAAAAAATAATAAAAGTAAAAAAAAATTAATTATAAATTTTAATTTATTTAAAAAAAAAATTTATAAAAATTAATTATTATAAATAAAAATTTTAATAATTATAAAAAACAATATTTTAATATAAAAAATTATTATTATTAAATAATTTATTTTAAAAAATTATAAAAAAAATTAATTTAAAAAAAATAATTTTAAATTAAAAATTAATAAAAAAATTTAAATTTAAAAAAATTTTAATAAAATTTAAAAAAATTTTTATAAAAAATAATTTTTAATTTTTTATAAATTTACTAAATAAAATTTTATATAAAAAATATTTTAATATTAATATAAATTATAATTTTATTGAATTAATAAAAAAATTTATATAATTATATTTCATTAAAAAAAAAAAATAATAATTTAAAAATATACAATAATATAAATAAAAAATTAATATAAATTTTATTAATTTTTATTAAATTTTTAAATACTTTTTAATAATTTTTTAATTTAATAAAAATTTTAAATAAATTTAAAAATATATAAATTTTAAAATATTTAAAATAATAAAATTTAATAAAAAATTAAAATTTATAATATATTTTAAATAAATAATTTAAATAAATTATTAATATAAAAAAAAAATATATTAAATTAAATAAATTAAATTTAAAAAAAAAATAAATTTAATTTATATTTTTTTATATATTTTTTATTAAATAAATAAAATAAAAAATTTTTTTAAATATAAAATTTATATTTATTAAATAAAAATAAATAAATTATTTAAATAAATAATAAAATTAAATTAAAAATATAATAATAATTATTTAATTAATAATAATTTTTTAAAATTATAAAATTAAAAAATAAAATTAAAAAAAAAAAAATAAAAATTTTTTTTATATAAAAAAAAAAATAATAAAAAAAAAAAATTTAAAAAAAAATCAAAAATATTTAAAAAAATATAGAATTTAATTTATTTTTTTATTTTTTTAAAATTTACTAAAAAAAATACAATAAATTTATAATTAATATACAAAAAAAATAAAAAAATAAAAATAAAATAAAAATTTTAAAAAATAAAAAATAAAATTAAAAAAATTAAATTAAATAAAATATAAAAAAAAATAAATTAAAAATAATTAATAAAAAATAATTTAGAAAATAAGAAATAAATATAAAAATTAAAAAATTTATTAAAAAATATAAAAAAATAAAATTTTATAAAATATAAATAAATTTAATAAAATTAATAAATAAATATTATAAAAAAAATTAATTTATAATATTTATTATTTTTAATAATTATTTTAATAAATAATTTATAATATAAATTTAAAAAAATATTGTCATCCTAGCTCTCAAAGTTTTGGCGGTCGTACGATTTTGTCAAAATTCGCAATTTCTAAGTTCGTGACCTTGTGACCTTGACCTTGGGACGAAAATGAAAAATCGAGGTCCGTGGGGCTATGCAGGTGCCATTGGGCTAACCAAATACAAACCCCTGCCAGATTGACAAACCCCCTCGGAGAAGATGGATTTTTATGTCAAAATTCGCAATTTTCTAAGTTCGTGACCTTGTGACCTTGACCTTGGGACGAAAATGAAAAAAAAAACGAGCTCCGTGGGGCTATGCAGGTGCCATTGGGCTAACCAAATACCGAAACCCCTGCCACATTCGACAAACCCCTCGGAGAAGATGCAAATTGAAATCGGCTACCCCCTAAAAACACGTTTTTTGGCGTGGCTCCGCCCATAATGGGCGCAGCAGCCCATTCTCAGGAAACACAACTAGATCATGATATAAACCTCCCACCAAAATTTTATCAGAATCGGATCAAAACCCACGGAGCTATGCTCGGACAGACAGACAGACAGACAGACAGACACACACCAATAACGAATATAGTGGTCACTTACTGACTCGTGAACTAATAAGTGAACACTTTTTTTTTTTTTAGCAGTCGGAACTGCTGCTAGGATAAATTCTGCAGCTTAATTTTGAAATTCGGCTCGAGTTACGAGATTCTCGAGCTTATTGCATTTTAGTTGGAAAGTGTGTGGAGAAATTAAATAAAGGTACAAACATTGGTTTGAATTTTCAACGATTGAAGGAAAACACCCTTCCTTCCCTTCCCTCCCCTCACACTTACCTCCTCCAAAAGCCACCCCCTCCTCCACCCACCATGGATGTCTCCGGGCCGTGTTTAGTACAACCCATTTGAACATCTTAATGTACCCATTTTGTTCAATCCTGTAATAATGCCGGCAGAAGGGACCACCCCCTCCCCCCCACCCCACCAAATGCAAGTCGAGAACCCCTCCCCACCCTTACCAAACGCAAGTTTAGAACACCCTCTTCCCCTCCCCACTTTCCCTCTCCCCCATCCCAGAGTGTATGGCAACGTGTGATGAGGCGTCGCTTTCTCTCCCCCTCCTTGCACGCTCCCTCCCCTCCTCATTGTATGCTTTGGATCATAAGCAGTTCCTTCCTGTCTCCATATTTTCACCTTTCCATCGCTTTGGTGAAGGTTTATCGTGGTCTCATCTGTGAATAAAACTTTGTTGGAGAACTCCATTGGCCCACCTCTGTACTTCTTGGCAAATTCTAATATGGCCTTTCTATTTTTGGTGCTAATGAGCAGTTTGAATATTGTGGTGTAGCCTTTGTAATTCTGCTGTCAAAGTCTTCTGCGAACGGTACATTGTGATACTTTCCACCACTGCTCCACTGGAGATCGTTGTTGATGTCACTGACAGTCACTTAAGGATTTTTCTTCACAGCTCCGATGATTTTCTGTCATTAACTGCAGTTTTCCTTGGCCGACCTGGCCGTTGTCTATTGCTAAATACACTAGTGGTTTCTTTCTCTTTCAAGATATTCCAAATTGTTGTATTTGCTGTGCTGAATTTTTGTGCTATGGTTCTAATTGAATTATTTGGTTCTTTCAGCTGCCAAATTGCTTGCTTTTCTTTCAGACAGTTCTCTGGTCTTCATGTTGGTTTATGCCTACTGACACCAAAGGCACACTTCCAAGGAAAAATCAAAGACTAAAACCAAGACTAGACATTCACAGCTCTTTTATGTGTGTGAACAACCAATGCAACACGAAACACCCAAGCAACAAAAAACACCCGTCAGTCATTTGTTCCAATACTTATGCTTACCTAAAATGGGGATGTGTGGAAGTAAAATAATTAATTCCATCTTCTGAAATATGAGCATGGATATTTTGGTAATAGAAAGCTCTATGGATCACATGACTATTGCAAAGCACTGGTGTTTCCGTATTAATCACACTGAAACAAATATTTTTCATAT
>CM068957.1:81376967-81387088 GCA_035128595.1 Eptatretus atami | reverse complement strand
GTTCTTTGTCCACAAATTATGTACTCATTTCTCATTATTTTTGCTTTTAAACAACATGGAAGTATAAAATCTGTTGTAAAGTATCGGCTAAAATCACTGTAAAGAATGGTTCACGTGTGCTGAATTGAGATAAAAGATTTCAATTGTCTGCAGGATAATTATGCTCATCAGGTCTCTCACAATGACAAGGTCAGAGCTCATTAAATTTGCAGTCAATACTGACAGGCCACGAGTAAATGTTCACTATACTGTGGTCTTGTTAATTCCCTATAAACTGATATATCTTTCCATATTAAACCTTAGGATCATTGATTAACCAATATAATAAAAACAAATATATAATCCCCATACTGGCCCAAGTACATCTGGGCCTGGTAAGGGATTATGTTGTTAGTCCATGCTTAATTAAAGGAAATATGTACCCATCTGTTATGTTTGTTACTCTAAAATATACTTGATAATGGATCATTGCATACTAAAGGTTGTTTTATGAATGAATAGATATAGTATGTTAGTTAACTATGTAACAATAGAATCTTCTAGCTTTCATTTGGTTTGCAAATTGGGGAGAACTACTTTGGTGACGTTGGAGAGTCGAGGCCTCAAAGGCATTAGTCTCATCAACTCTGGCCTCCCATTCACTTGCAAAGTTGAACAAACACGAACTCTGTCTTCCCATTGTCTTTTTATCAAGCAGGAGTCTCATTGAGCTGCTGAGGTCATAGACCCGCTGATTGTTCTGCAAAAGCTGTGCAAACAGGATACTCCAACTGCATGCTGAAATAAACGATTATCATTGCCTAAAGTGAATGAAGGTTTTCTGTGCATACATGCCCCTGAGGGAAGATACACATTCTTTCACAGCACCATCTGCTTTATATATGCACAAGATTGTTTTCTCTTTGCTAAAAGGTCCTCTTGTGCAAACAAAGCTTTCTTGTAGTCCAATATCGATTGGCCAAGTGCTCTGTGATGTTCTGACCCCTCCCGATTTTCCAATTGTATAAAAGGCCATGTATTCTGACTCAGAGGCAGAGATCTGCTTGGGCTCTTGAGACAAGCTCTTCTTTCCACATGTATGTGTTTTTGTATAATAAACGATCTGTTAAATTATAAAGGGTTTTCTCTTTTGGTTGGAAATCTCCACCACAGGGGACTGAACATAAAAAGTGCTATTGTTCTACAATGGTAAAACACATGTGTATAGAAATACCAAGTAATAAAAGTTGACCTTCTGTACTCTTGCCTCATGTTTATCTTTTGATCTCAAATCCAAATTTCTTGAGTGTGTCGCAATAATAACAAATTTGACTTCACTGTTCCAATACTTATGGAGGGCACTGTGTCGATACGTACAATCTCATCTAAACACTTCTGCAAAGAGCAAAGCACTGTCGTTTTGCAATAGTTTTTCTAATCAATGACTTGTACATTTGAATGAAAGTGAAACAAAGTGTCAGAAAGGGTAGTCCTACTTGAGTAGAAATCAATATCTTCTCTTGACACCAATCAGAATGGGGTACCAAGAGAACAAGATATCAATTTCTCAAATTACCATACAAATTATCAATTTGACTCCTCCTCCTCCTCCTCCTCCTCGTGCGCACAAGGCTGCAGGTAGTAGCATCATTGGCTGGAGTGCAGCTGTGTCGCTGATGCAATGCTCCTGTTACAGTACACTGGTACTCATTTTGCCGACCTCAGAAGGATGACAGGCCGAGTCAACCCTACCTGATGTTAATTCAATGGCTGACAGGGGCTTGAACTCAAGACCCTAGGATCTTAAGTCAGCCATTTTAACCATTAAGCCAACACCAGGCTTTTTTTTTGTATACACTCTCTAGGCTCGTATGAGAGCTTACACACAGAACGTACAACAAGGGGAGCAGGAGACAAGAGGGGCGGGAGAGGGAAGGAAAAAAACAGTGTGGAACAGAGGCATGAGGAGATCTGTGGAGGGAGAGGGATGGGGTGGGGGTACACAGGGGTAACAAGATGGACACTACAGGGATTTTCAGGAACGAAAGCAGAGAATTTGAAGGAGGTGGGTTTGGGGTGGATTAGCGGGGGTTGAAAAGATCGTGGTTTTGGATGGGGGAAGATAAAAGGTGGTGGTGAACACTTGTTTTGAAGACCTGGAGGGAAGAGTAGGATTGAAGAGTGTGGGAGTTTGTTCCAAAGGCAGAAAAAAAAAAACAGAGGAATGAAAGCATGAAGGTGAGCAGGCTTATCAATTTGATTAACGATACAAGCACCAAACAAAGGTATGAAAAATAAATGCTGCCAAGTTAATCAGTTATCAAAGTCCAAGAAATATAAATGACTTAGTAATGTTTGGTGACTTTATAAAATAGTCCAAATTACACAAAAACCACTCTGCATTGTAAAAGTACAATGACATAATTGATTACCCCTGGCATCACAACGTTCTTCGTCCTACTAAAGATAAACTTTTGTAAGCAAGGTTGTGCAGCACTCAAATGGCAATATTACATTTGCAATATGCACAACAATATGTTATGTTGTGCATATTGATCATGTTGTGTTGTGCAACACAATATGTGTTGTGCAACACAACAATTAGTTATGCAATATGCACAACTTGGTTAGAATTGATTAATTAAAATAAATGTGTATGACTAAGACCAATTTAATTAGTCTTGTAAAGAAGAATAACATCCACTTTGTAACAAAGATTCATGTGCAACCACCACTAGCAAACATTGATAAAATTTAAGAGGGAATATTAAGGTGAAAGCTTTTCCATGAAGATAAACAGAACTAAAGCCTATGAAATAAGAATGGATATACACTGATTTGTCAATCAGAAGATGGGATGGTGGTCTCTGTCACCATATTTACAATTCATTTATCTCCAATCTATACCAATAAATGTCGGTGTGTGTGTGTGTGTGTGTGTGTGTGTGTGTGTGTGTGTGTGTGTACATACAAGTTGCTGTTATTGCCTGCTATCTCCACATGTAGGGGTGGTTTTCAGTAGGCGACAACGGAGACCTACCATTTCTGAAAGTATCCACCTCCATGTGTGTATGTCGTTGATTGGTATCTACAAATGCGAGTTTTCAGAATGTGGAATGGAGTCCTCCCAGGGTGGGCTGAAAAGTATCCACCTTCATTTCGGTAAGGGGATACGATTCATGGATCAAGCTGTAAAGTTTTCTGTTCTCAAAGTTTTGTGTCGAGGGCTCTCTTCAGGATCGTCACTGAGCCCCAGACAGCTTCCAACTGTAGTTAGTTTGTAGTAATATTCCCAGGGATGGTTTTTCAATATCTCTGTGAGGTTCTTCATCATCATTCCTATAGCTAAAAGAGAGATATTGGTGTAAAAAGTAAAATTAATTGCCCTCTCGATCCGGTCAAACCCAATAATAGAAGTTAAGTACTGTGCATAAAGTGTAAATTTGTTTGTTAGATTGGTGACCGACACACTAGGATAGGGAATGCCAATCTTACTGTGACACTTTGATTTTTGGAGTTAAGTGCTTCCCATGTTGTGGGTTAGAGTAAATGGAGATCTGTGCTGTACGTTAGACAGGGCCATTGCCATGGACTGCCCAGATGGAGGCTCGGAGAGCTCGGGAAAGGTGGGGGAGTGTTACGGAAATGGCCCTTACGGGAATACTAAGTATAGAATTAGCTCAGATCCCCATTAAATTCATGTATATAGGTTGTGTGGATAAGGACGATATGTGTGTGTCGGGAGGTGTAACAGACTGTTTTTGTGTTCGTGCTATGGTGGTGAACGAGAGATCGCTATTATTCCTTCCTCATTCCAGAATAGGCCCCTCCAGTCGGCTGAGAGGATGGCCTAGAGCGAGGGTTGTGGCTGGACAGGAAGTGACGTGAAGGGAGAGCTTTGGTCAGGGTGCCGAGACAGACGTTTGTCGAAGGAGCTCGCGTGTCGAGCCGAGAGAGGAAAGAAAAGGGACAAAAGGAGTGTTGTGTGTGAAAACAGCCGCTCTCGAGGCGCGACGTGTGTCGAAGGAGAGACGCTGAACCGACCTGCACGTCGGTGATTCGACCGAGAGAGGCACTGGTGGGACGAGCGCGAGTCGGGCTTCGAGGCGGAAGGCCGGAGAGGAGACGCCGGACCTTCGGACGGTCCTGCTGACACCAACGGCGCGACGCGTTTGTCAATCCGCTGTGGAACTCGGACTCGACTGGGGCTTTGTCTGGAAACAGCCAGGCGGGATTTGTGTGCTGGACCGTGAGAGAGATCAGCTGAGCCCATCTTCGACCTTCGCGAGGTCAGCGCGCCGCGAGACCGCGCGCGCGGTGACTAAAGAGGCACGGGAGTTGCTGTGCCATCTCCTGCCGCGCGGCACGTTCGAGCGGGAGTTCGAATCCGTGACCCCCGCTTGTTTGTTACGAGCGCATTCGTGCTTTTTGGAACGGTCCTCTCATCCATGAGCCATCACCAAGTACTCTGTCTTGTCCTGCATGCTTGTTTGTTTTGCACGTGTTGTAATAAGGCATATTTTTCTAGTAATCCCTCGAAACCTTTTAGCGGTGTTCCCTAGTTAAGAACGGGTTGAGGTTTGTTAAAACCACTGTCGGTGTGATTGCTGTGCTGTGACCCTGATGTCCCAATAAATCTGGTTAATTCGTATGCAGTTGCCGCTATGGATTAATTTGTGTCGCGTCGAGGAACGATCCGTTCGATTGGCATATAAACCAAAATGGTTACAGACTGGTAGACTCCGCTCGTCACTGACAAAGCCAGTCTGTACTAGGGGTTCTATCTCCCACTGGTAAGGTGCAGGATTACGTTGGATCCGCGATTGAAGACGCGTGACCCGAGGCCTGTGCCGACCGGCCGGCGTTATAGACTCCGGAGACGGTGGTGGCGAGGGTGCCCAAGGACCGGGTCAGATTCCCGCCACCCCGGATCCGCAACAACTGGTGTCAGGAGTGTGCAGGATGCGTGCTTCCCAGCGCGCCGTGTATGAATGAGACACCGCGGGTGAGTGCCCCGCGTGTGTGAGAGGCACGGTGTGTGAGTAGGCACGGTGTGTGAGTGAGCGGCCGAGTGTGAGGGAGACCTGTGTGTGAGAGAGCGGTATGTGAGGAGATGACGGTCGCATGTGGAACATGCAGCCGCGTCTCCCGTGTGAGTGTAATGTCGTGGTTGTGTGAGCGTCGTGACACGCAGGTGTGCGTGGGTAGACGGAGACGACGGCGACATGTGAGGGACAAGGCCGAGTGGCGGCCGTAGATGTTTGAGCACGCGCGCGGTTCACCCAGCAGCGAGCACGAGGTCTGTGCTGTGCAACGCACGAGGCGCCACGTGCTCGCTTCGGGAGTGAAACCCGGTCCGGAAACGCCAGCGGTGGATTTGCCGATCCCAGGACGGACAAAGATTAGCAGCGTTATGGATTTGTACCGGACGGGTTCTCCACGCGAGCTTGTGTTAAGCTCCAACGGGCAGAGCACATGTGTTCGCGTGGGGAGCCCTCGGAGTGCGAGGTTTGCTTTTGTGGTGCGCAGGGTGACGTCATGGCTGCACGTGTGTTCGGATCGGCAGGAGGGTGAATCCCTGCCGAATGGTACCGTCCAAGAGGGACGAGGTACACGTGCAGCTGCTGACGTCACTGGCAGGTGCAAAGTGTGCGAGCTGTGAGTTGCCGCGCTGGGCTGCGCGTAATTTGAAAAAAAAACAATAACAAAAGCAAGCCTCGCTTCGGGTGAACAGGATTCCCTGGGCAAGGGGTGGAAGACCCCCTTGACCAGGGCACAGGATGGAACTATTAGGGGGAGGGTTAGCGATAGCTAGACCGGCTCCATGGGGCAGGGTAAGTCCTCATGGGGCCCGTGAATGGATTAGTTAGAGGGATTGTAGCCAGATTTAGGATGGGAAATGGGAATTATTTTGGAGACAGAGACAGACTGTGGATGTGTAGAGGGGACCGTAGCTTAGCTACGTAGTGTTAAATGAAACGTGCTGTAGTTTAAGGGACGACGTGGAGCAAGAGTTAGTTAGGGGAGGTAGTTAGAAGGATGGCAGAGTTAGCGTGTGTGTGTTGAAGAGTTGGTGAGTTGTGTGGAGACATGTTGAGTGAGTGAGGCCAGCGGGTCTGTGTGTATGGAGCGAATGTGGAATGCATGGTGCGATGAGTGATTGGGGGGAGGAGTGACTCCCGCCAGGGACCCCGGGTCAGTGTAAAGTGAGTTAGTGGGTTAGCGAAATTGAAATACGGTAGATGGCTAGGTTGTGTTTGTTTTTTGGCTAGACCGGAATGTAGGCTCTCTGATGAAACGTCCTTGTAAGTGGGAGCACCTGACGATCTGCTATTAAGGTGAGAGAGGTGTTCCACACGGTACGACCTGGTTGACGCTTGGGCAGAGTTCTGGCCTGTTGCAGATCAAGGGTGAGTATTGGCCGGGATCATGTCGGTAGGAGTGGAGCTCGGAGTGTCGTTGTAGGCCCACATGCCAATCATGGGTCTTGTAGAGCGCTCAGCAAGGGCTATGCAATGGATGGGCAGTTGCGTGAAGGATTTGGTCGTAAGTGGCGCTACCCTGCGGGGCGTGGCCGATGCAGGGGCAGTGGGAGCGGACGCTGAAGTGCGCTATGCTGTGAGGCGCAGGGTGAATCGAGCGTGCAGGTAAGATGCTGCGATCCCGGGATCGGGCAGCTAGCCCGGAGATTTGCAAGAGAGTATCTCGAGGGGCGGGAACCGCATGGCACGTGAGCAGATATTCGGAGTAGTGATGGGTGGTTTGGATGGTAGCTGATTCCGGTGTATGGATCGGCAGAGGGTCGTGCATGCAAGGGGCGACGCGTCCGAACATGAGCCGTGTGAGGGCGGGAAGAATTGGGGGGGCGAGGCCTGAATTGTGAGGACAACAACGGCGACGGAATCTGGTGATGACCAATAGTTTAAGCGAGAGGCGCTTGTTGAAGCCCGGGGTAGTTTTAAAGGTAAATGGTTAGGGTAGAAAGGAAGTGTACCCTCCGCACCATCCATCCCTTCGCTCCTCTGTTGTGGCCGCTGGACCCACTTTGGGTAAAGACGCTGAAGTCTGGGGGAGGCCCATCCTGAGGCTTGAATTGGGCCTTGACACAGGACGCTAGCTCTCCCTCATTCCCTCCAGGAGGGAACGTAGGGTTGGGAGTAGGCTAGGGGACGATAGGTTAGCCAAACAAAGACAGTAAAGGGTTAGGGGACGATTTATAGTGGGGAAAGTAAAAATAAACAACAAAAAGATAAGTTGGGGCTAAATTGGGTTTTACAAATTAAGGAGTGGGTATGGACAGTGACAGGCAAAGGCGATAGGTTGGGAGGGAGACCGTAGGGTAGGTCCGAGCCCGCCTTCTGAGTGGCCAGCACCACCGCACTCCTCCACCAACCTGCACTGCACAGCAAGAGCGGCCAACTTCATCGGCTGGCTGTTTTTTGCGCAAGGCCTGTACCGGCCGGATCGTCTGCAGCTGTTTTCTGCAAGGCCTGTGCCGGCCAGTTCATCTGCCGGCGTTTTGCTTCAAGGCCTGTGCCGCCAGTTCATCTGCCGGCTGTTTTTGCTACAGCGGCCCTGTTTTGCCATGCCTTGCCTGCCTGCCTTTGCTTTGGCCCATGCCACTGCCCCTGTTCACCAGCCCCCGTTCAATTTTTGATTTGCCCCCCCCCCTCTGTTCATTTCCTTGTGCGCCAGGATCGTCGTCGCAAGTTGTAAGGACTGTCCTGTTGGCAGCTACAACACGGGCCTGCAGTGGCGGCCCGTGCGCCGGTTTTCTTTTGACTTTTTTGCCTGCAGAGTCCATTGATCCTGGGCCATGGTTTAGTGTAAAATTTGTAGGTTAAGTTGTATTGTAAATATGAGTGCGCCCCCGGCATGTCTGTCTAGCGCTGGCAATTTTATTTAAGTCGTCTGTATGAGTGGGTTTGTTTAGTTAGTTACTCAGCCCTCAGGTTATTTATTTTGGGGACACGAATACATGAATGTCGCACTCAGGGATCCGTAGGTAAAACGTACTAGGGGAGAACTACACATGATGGCACACGAGAATTTTGACGACTCGGACGAGTCTGTAAAAAGGGGAGGGGTAGTGTTACGGCTGTGGAAATTCGCATTACACCATTCAGGCCCCGTAGGTGAGATATGTCTTAAGTACTGTGTAGTTAGCCACCATTGTTACGACGGATAATTCACTGTGTCATTGCGACTGCTAACGCATGAGCAGTGAGCATATCCTCGTTTGTATGAGCTAACCGATTTCGTGCACATACCCTCGTTTTCCTAAACGACTTCTACGCTGAAAATGGCACTTTCTCAACGACAGTGCGCTGCCCACTAACACGTCAACGGTTCACAATCCTCACAACAACGAGCATCATCTTCCCATACCGCTGAAACCCATCCCGAGGTCCCACTACGAGGTCGCGGTGGAAACCGTCGAACGAAGAGGAGGAAGGCACAATCGATGCGCGCGGGTTTCCCGCCTGTTTTTCGCCATTTTTCCCGCGCGGGAGTGTGACAGAAGCGGGGTGGGGCAGCTGGCGCCGATTGGTGGATGCGCGGTGTGACGCGGCCAGGGAGGAGGAACGCCCCTCTTCGAGACCTTTCCGAAGCGCCTCGAAGGGGGTGGAGCAAAGAAACGGGCGGAGCGGCAGGGCGGAGCTCCGGGGTATAAAAGTCGGAGACGGGCGAAGCAGTTTGGTGGATTGCTTGCTTCTAGATTGCTCTGGCTCGCTGCCGTCTTCCGGCTCGCTCGTCTGGAGGCCGCTGGCCTGGTCTTTTGTGGGGCAGTTCCAAGACCCGCTGGCGGGAAGGAGCGTCCGCCATTCCCTCTCCCGACTTCGGGCATCCACGTCCCCCCCCCCTCTATCCGCGCTGGGATAGCGCCGAACACTCGGTCCGTGGCGTCGAGTGCCAACACGTGCAGGCGCGAGGCACGCAGGAGAGGACTCGCCTACCACGCCAGGGCACGGAGTCGCGGCCAGGCGCGACCACGCCGACGGTCGGGGGAGAGGGACTCACCAGCAAAGGAAGTCACCTTTTTCTTTTCGGGGTTTTTTTGTATGGATCTTGTGGCGCCGTGTCTTGCAAAGTAGAACTGTAAAGTGTTGCGTGGTGTGTGCGTAGTCGGTTGTAGCTCTGCGTCATCGTTGCTTTTGTCGTTCCTTCTTGCTTTGCTATATGTGCATTTCTGACTGTATGGCTGTATATGTGTGCTCCCCGTGTGTCGTGTGAATAAAGTGCTTGTGTGAACTTGTTCCCGTTTCGCTGCGCCTTTCCTTTGTTGAATCTCCGTCTTGCTTCACGTAAAAGGGTTCGTAGTGGGCTTGATACGCCGATAATTAATTGGAACCGTCGAGGCGACGATAACACCGCTCGGTTATCCCGATAGCACGGAACGGACCGCTTAAGCGCCCGTGTCCGGAGTCGACCTGCGGCGAGGTGCGATCGCCCGGTTTACCATCCGCGTGGGTACTTAGGTAGGTCGAGTCTGGCGAACAACCTATCCCACGCGGGTGGCCGATTGCACGATCGTGGTGAGGTCGAAGGCCCACCCGTGACTAGCTCCCGGCGTTAGTCCGAGAGGGTCACGACAGAATTGTCCGTCCGGTGGCGACGTGCCGCGATTCGAGTCACGTGGCCGTTCGCACGCCGGCGGCGCGAATTCGCAACAATATGTTATGCCGCAAGACCGACAACACACACACACAACACAACCACACACACACACACAACACACACACACAACACATAACTCATGTCAGAACAGCTGTACACATGATGACAACAGAGTTGTAAAGTAATTCGCTGGCACATCTGCAAAAACTTTGATATCTAGTTTTGAGAAAATTTGTGGAAACATGAACCAATAGCAAACACTGCAAACATTGAATTTTCACTCACGTACGATCTAATGATGCAATCAATTGTGAACATCGAAAACAAAGCATTGTGACCAGATATCATGCTTAGGTACAAAAAAGAAAAGAAGGCATTCCTATTTGAGGTGTTAATTCCAGTGATTTTGGACTAAACGATGCAGAATCAAGAAGCCGACTAAATACCAAGACCTAAAGAATGAAGTGAAAAGATCCTGGAAGCTGAAGAATGCCTAAGTTGTACCAGTGATGGTTCGAGCTATA
>CM068957.1:81348233-81376942 GCA_035128595.1 Eptatretus atami | reverse complement strand
GGATCATTGTTAAATAAAGAATTTAGGAGGGTATTAAATATAAGTAGGAGAGAGAGGAGGCAGAGAGGGAGAGAGAGGAGGCAGGGAGGTGAGGAGAGAGAGAGAGAGAGAGAGAGAGAGAAGAGAGAGAGAGAGGAGAGAGAGAGAGAGAGAGAAGGAAGAGAGAATTGAGAGGGGGGGGGGGAGAGACAGACAGACAGACAAAAAAAATAAGAAAGGGTGAGGGGTGGAGGTGTCGTGTATGTTATGCTTAAAGTGATATGAATGATACTGTTGCGGCCATGGGTACCGAGACACCAGCTTGTCACTCAGGGGGATTAATCCCTGGTTGTCCTCGGAAGAGCAGGACCTGGGTGGGGCCACCCTCACAATTAACGTTGTGGTACGTGGGTTGTTTTAAAACACGAACGCACCCATCAACCACGAGTTCCAGTGTCCACCGTCTAATTATTCCGTTTAACTGGAGGTCACTGGTTCTGAGCGGGAGCGCGCCCTCGGCAAAGCACCAATGTTATCTTATTAGATTTTAATTCGGGCGGCCGAGCGTTTTAACCCTGGTGCGTGCCAACTATTTTTGGTCAAATCTGTGGTAATTACCTCCCAGTCCATCTCAGTTCGAACAATGCTAGACCAATGGAAGGAAAGGACAAACACTGACAGGTTGGAATCGACAAATGATTTATTAATAAGAAAAAAAATAAATAAAAAGAAACTTTTTATTTTCTGAGTTAAACAATGAATTAATTTCAAAGCAAAATCAATCAAAATGCAGGAAAGAGCAAAGAGCAGATGCTTATCGGGGTTGACTTAGAGCTAAACACAGACATGGTACCAACAGAACATTCGCGGGGGGGGGGGGGGGGTGGGGGAAGAATCTTCGCTCACCAGATAGTCGTCCGTGAAGTGAAAACGTCCTGAAATGTGTGGGTGCGTGTCACGTCCGCCGCCAGCACCCAGCCTTGCCGTGCACCTCTCGCGAACAGCTTGAATGCCAATCGACGTCTGGAGGGCACCGAGATTGTCTGTCGCGGTTTTAGACCCTGGTGTGTTTGTGACACCCGTGCCTCACTTGTTGGCGGCGCTGCTCACACCCACATGCGCACCACACGCTCGCTTGCTCACTTGTGGGCTTGCACACTTCCTCACTTGCATGCTTCCTCTCTGGTTCGCTTTTTCCCTCGGCGCTTCAACTCTTGCTTCTTTCTCGTTCTCTTTCTCCCTCCTCTTTCTCTCGCCCTTTTAATTCTCTCGCCTCCGCTTTCCTCCTCAGAACGGACCTCCAATTGTTTTATATCTGCGGCCACTCCGCGGCGCAGTCCGCCACAAGCTCACCCCGCCCCACTTACGCACGGTTACCATGATGACCCGTGCTCCTCAAAAAGATTGCCGCTGAGGAAGATGGGGCGGGCTTCAGAGCTCGTGAAAGAACATTGCTGAGGAAAAAAAGGCGGGCTTCAGAGCTCGTGTGAAGAAATATGTGTAAACGTGTCTGTCGTAAAGAAAAAAGCTTCCCATAAGAGAGGGATCTATTCTTTACCCTTCTCAATGCATCACATTTAAGATCCCATTTGACATGGGGATGGGGCTATTCTGAACAAGCATTTAAGGAATTAACTGTCTGAGGACCTGGTTGTGTGGATTCATTCATCAGACCGGATTCTGAAATCCGTAACAATATTGTTACGGCTCTGGAAATTCGCATTACAACATTCAGGGCGTAGGTGAGATATGTCTTAAGTACATGTGTAGTTAGCCCAAACCCATTGTATAGAGGAATTATGTGATCATTCGGGCTGCGATCCTTTGAGATAGCCGTTTTCTTTTTCTATTGTTATTTTAAACGACAAACCTCCCCGCAACAACAACCGCCACCAACTACGCCACAACGCCAACCGCGCTACAATTCCCTCACAACAACCACCACCATCTTCGCCACTACCCCCGCTGACGAACGCCATCCTCCACGGTCCACACTACGACGGTTTCCGCGTTGGAAACCGTCGAGAACGCAAGGAGGGAAAGAAGAAGGCACAACGATGGCGCGCGGGTTTTCCCGCCTGTTTTATTTTCCCCGCGCGAGGAGTGTGACAAGCGGGGTGGGGCAGCGGCGCCCGATTGGTGGATGCGCGGTGTGACGCGGCCAGGGAGGAGGAACGCCCCTCTTCGAGACCTTTCTCGAAGCGCCTCGCAGGGGGTGGGAGCAAAGAACGGGGCGGAGCGGCAGGGCGGAGCTCCGGGGTATAAAAGTCGGAGACGGGCGAAGCAGTTTTGTGGATGCTCTTGCTTCGAGGTTGCTCTGGCTCGCTGCCCGTCTTCCGGCTCGCTCGTCCTGGAGCGCTGGCCTGGTCTTTTGTGGGCAGTTCCAAGACCCCGCTGGCGGGAAGGAGCGTCCGCCATTCCTCTCCCGACTTCGGGCATCCACGTTCCCCCCCCCTCTATCCGGCTGGGATAGCGCGAACACTCGGTCCGTGGCGTCGAGTGCAACACGTGAGGCGCGAGGCACGCAGGAGAGGACTCGCCTACCACGCCAGGGCACGGAGTCGCGGCCAGGCGCGACCACGCCGACGGTCGCGGGAGAGGGACTCACCAGCAAAGGGAAGTCACTTTTTCTTTTTCGGGGTTTTTTGTATGGATCTTGTGCGCCGTGTCTTGCAAAGTAGAACTGTATAAGTGTTGCCGTGTGTGCGCGTAGTCGGTTGTAGCTCTGCGTCATCGTTGCTTTTGTCGTTCCTTCTTGCATTTGCTATATGTGCATTTCTGACTTGTTGGCTTGTATATGTGTGCTCTCCGTGTGTCGTGTGAATAAAGTGCTTGTGTGAACTTGTTCCCGTTTCGCTGCGTCCTTTCCTTTGTTGAATCTCCTCTTGCTTCACGTAAAAGGGTTCGTAGTGGGCTTGATACGCCCGATAATTAATTGGAACCGTCGAGGCCGACGATAACACCGCTCGGTTATCCGATAGCAGGAACGGACCGCTTAAGCGGCCGTGTCCGGAGTCGACCTGCGGCGAGGTGCGATCGCCCGGTTTACCATCCGCGTGGGTACTTAGGTAGGTCGAGTCTTGGCGAACAACCCTATCCCACGCGGGTGGCCGATTGCACGATCGTGGTGAGGTCGAAAGGCCCACCCGTGACTAGCTCCCGGCGTTAGTCCGAGAGGGTCACGACAGAATTGTCCGTCCGGTGGGCGACGTGCCGCGATTCGAGTCACGTGGCCGTTCGCGGCGGGCGCGAATTCTGCAACACTGGTGTCAGGAGTGGGATGACGAACTCTCCGCTTCCACCTCCGCAAATTTGCAGAGAACACCGATTGTGTTAACAATTGTAGTGATTTTATGCTTGAACGGATCGGAGAAAAATTTACAAATTATAAAGAAAATGGAGTCGCAAAATGGCGGCGCGGCTCCATACTCGGCGCGACACGGAGCGGGGTGTGGCTAATTATAGCGCAACGAGCCACAAGGGCGAAGGAAACGCTCCGCCCCACCGATTCAGACACGTAGTGTCACGGCAGTGCCATGGAAGGCGTGGCAGGATGACTACGCGAACATTGCAAAGTCTTCAGCGACAATTGGGGGATGGCTTGGAAAGGTGAGCGTATATGAAACTATTACGAGGAGGTGCAAAGTGGAGGTGGACGAGTCACAGACGCACGCGAGACGAGCTTCAGAAAAATTACGTGTACGGGGGCAGCAGCGAGTGGACGATTTACTGGAGACGAATATCGTTGGAAAACGATAAATTAGGCGACTAGAGTCGCAAAACTATGTTGGGAAAAAGAATTTTAGTGGTTTATATCCTGCGTCAAGTTGGGAATATGCGAAGAGCATAACCTGAATGAAAGAATAGAGAGAAGTGGCAAGATTGTAGATTCTCCTGGGTAGAGAGAACTTAGAAGGAGAATGGAAAACGAAGCTCGGAAAGGAAACGGGAGCCGACAGGTGGAATTGATACATTGAATGCGAGATGGTGAAGAAGCGATTGCGAGAAAAAGAGAAAGCCTAGAACAGAGATAGATAATAATGGAGAGGAACATCTTGGAGGCTCAGGTGAACGGAAGGGAAAGATGGTTGGAAAAGGCGAAAACAGTTGAGAGAACTACAAAGGTAAGAATGAAGAGAGGACGTAGGGATGATAAAGTGAAACAGAGAAGAAGCCAAGAATGGATCAAACCTGCAAGCGATGAGGGTAGATGGAACTATGAAGGCGAGGGTAAGGAGGGCGTTTGAAAGAGAACCCTTGGAAGGGCGAGATATATGAATGGGAAATGGGAGGCAATTAGAAATAGACTGAACGGAAGAACAACGAGATGGCAGATATGAGGAACAAGAGAGACAGTGGAGATAAAACACAAAAAGGTATGAATTGGAGGTTGAAATTGAAGAAAAAAAGCAGGAGGAGTACGAGTGAGATAGTGAAAGAACAAGGACATTAGAGCAGGGAAAGGGAGATCAAGCGAAATTCGAAGGAAGCCGAGTGAGTATATGGGAAGGAGGAAACATGAGAAGACGTGGGATAGAAAAACAAAAAGGAACAACGATGAGAGCAGGAGAGAGAGAGTCATACCAATTGTAAGGAAACGACGAGGATTGGGAGAAGGAAAGAAGAGAGACAGTGGGGATATAGAGAACAAAAAGAACAAGGATAAGACAAAAGAAAGACAAGAAGGAAATGAAGGGAGAAAGCGAAGGTTGAAGTAGCTGACGATAATGTCTAAGAACGACGATGAAACGGGGATAAAGGAGCTCGGCAAGTTGAAGGAACTGAGTTGGAGATGGGGGATTAAGAGATGAGGAAGTGGCAGGGAGGAGAGACCAGAAAAGAGACGACTAGAACAACTAAAGGAGAAGCAGTTGAAGTATTGCGGAGATCGTGATACAGAACGACGAATAGAAACAGAGAGGAAATATGCCATTGCAAAGGAAACGATAGATTGAGATGTAGAACTGGATACGAGGTGGGGTATGTAAACAAAAAACAATACTGAGTTTGAGGAATTAACCAATCAAGGATGAGAGCGAAAGCTGGAAGTCCAACGGAGATGAAGAAACTGCCGTGAAAGCAATAACGATACAAACTCAAAAAGTTCAAGAAGGAAGTAACAACTCGAAATGGAAGAAATGGAGCACTGGAAGTGGCAGCACAATGGAATTGATGGAATGTGTGAGTACCTGAAGGGGAGTTAATGTTGGGTGTGCGGGAACTTGATTGACATACATCGTCGCGATACACCACCCTTAGAGCAAACCTGGTGAGTTGAGACAATTGGAATGAGGGAGCATTGCGGGTTGTTGACGAGTGAGATCTTTTTGAGTTCGAGTCCAGCTTTGGAGCTGACAGCCCCAGAGGATAGGGCGAACCATGAGTAGTAACCTGCTGGAGAGATGCGACGGACAGAGGTGACTCTTGGGACGTAAGCAGTGTACGTGTGACTGCAACTTGGTTGCGGCACGATGAGCTTTGGGTAGAAATGATTTTATGTTAGACGAAAGAGACTCTGTCCAATGGGTCACGTAGGCGTGCCCTCGAATGTGTGGCCGAGTGCTCTGTAATGAATGCAGAGTCCACAGTCCAGACTACAGCACCGCGTATGGTTGCGAGCCGAAGTGTCTGTGAGTATCACCTGGCGGTTCGAGATGTAACCCTGGAATGCAAGGGCAGTTGGTCAGTACACAGGCAAGGTGAGGTGAAAGGTCAACACGAGTACGCTTGGGAGGATGCGTGCAGCCTGCTGTGCAGGTGGCGGAGTCCTGAACATGGAATGGATGAGCCAATGGGAAATAGGTTGAAGTGGCAAGAGGAAATAGAAAATGCCACCAGGACAGAATATTGAGCCAGGGACAGACAACCATAATGGAACAGCTCCGTGTGGTACCTTACAGAGTGGAGTGTGCTGCATCCAGGAGCAGTTTTAGATTGGAGTTTTAGAAATCCAATTTTAGAAATTCGTATTAATTTCTCCTATCAGCTCACAGGAACTTTGGAGTCGGGAGTGCAGATGAGTGCCAGGCGCACTGGCGTGTGTCACTTGGTCTTCAGACCTTTCTGAGCACACTAGTGGTTGGCTAGCTGAGGGGGTTTATCTGATCTTCAGGGAGTTATGGAGAGAGGGAGTCATCTACACCGATTGGGGTTTTACTCTGATTTCCGTGAACCTGGAGAAAAAGGAGAGGGTAGATCACGGCCCCCAATTGATGACGTGACCCTTTGAGGCGTGGCTGGAAATGGGGCTGGGGTCATGTGAATGTGGTACATGGAGGATTCGCTTCCCTCACCCCCCTCTCCAACGAGCCAAACAGAAGCTAGGCTTATGGGGATGTGAAAAATCTTGATTGGAGTATTACCGGAAGTGAGTGCAAGAGTGAGATTGACAGAAGGCATGAGTGCACGAGTGGATTTGGTGGTGATTATTAAAAAAAATGTGGTGAGACATACAGGCAGAGCGTTAAACACACCTTGAAACAAGTGATAACAAAGAGTGCTTTGTGTGTGAAGGATTTCAATGCCTGTTAGAACGTCATGAGCAGGGGAGGTCATGGGGAACCTGTTTGAAGGATTTTGATCTTCTGGTTTAAACTTTGTGAAATAATAATGACAATTTTGTGGTGCAGTATGGAGGAGGCCAACAACGGGTTTCGATGGAGTTAGTGACAAATTATTGGAGGTTTGATGAAAAAGTATACCAGTAAATTTGTGACGAGTGGTATCCAGGGACAGGTGTTAGTTTTTGTTTCACATAAACGTGAAAGGGCTGTGTTGGTATGAGTTATGTGACTGGGTGTCGGCACTGTGGATATGATATACTAAAGATTTGGCGTGAAATGGGTGATTGTGCAGATGAGGAGAGTGAGTGCTTCGAACAACGTACCTGCGTGAGTCTCTTAACTCAGGCTTGTTGTAGGTTAGGGGGACTTAGAGGATTCTCATGGATTTTGGCTGCTGTTCCATATGTGCAGGCGGACGGCAGGGGTAGGGCAGGCCAAGTATGGGTGGTACTGGTTCGGTGATGTGACATGGTATGTGAAGTTGGTGAGTGGGAGCAGGGCAGCAGGGCATTTGGGGGTTCCTGGACGGTGAAGCTGTCGACGGTGCAGGAGAGCAAGTAGGTTCAGTGCTTATGGAGCATGGTGGTGGTGCTAACTGAGAGCACTTGGTGTATGGGTGCTAATGAGAGCAACAGTATTAGGTGCTATGGGTGGACAGTATGGGGGCTAAGAGAGCACCCCTCGTTAGGACGCCAGAAGCGCTCAGGTGAACGGAGTCGCTGGTGTCCTCCACCCGATTGGAGCAGGCAAAAAGACCTGAGTAGTAATCACACTCCCCAGCCAGCGAGTTATGCCTGCACACCAAATGGAAAAGAAAAAGAGGGCTTTGCCAGTTTAATAGAATGAAAGTGTTGCCAGGTCGGGAAAAAATGGGTCATAGGACTCATTCTACCATAGCAGGCTTTGTTGCCTGCTACTGCTTGTGAGTAGGCCATATGGCCGAAGCATTTTTGTGGCCATTGAGGCAAATGCTTTTGTGGCCGTTGCGGCCGAAGATTATTTGCATTTTGTGGCAGTGACAAGATCTTTGTGAGATTATAGGCCATGGGCCGACTGAACTCACCTGCTGAGAGGCAATAAGCACGAAGTGGAAACCCTCAGGGGTGATGGCAACACTGCCGGAGGGGGGGGCATGAAGAGCGACACGTGAAAGATTTACTTTGAATGTTCTGCTCTATGCAAATTGTGGTTAAAAGTAAATTTATGCCTCCGTTCAACCCATAATTAGAATGTTATTACTGTGCATAAAGTGTTAAATGTTTGTTAGATTGGTGACCGACACACTAGGATAGGCTGCCAATCTTACGTTGACACTTTGATTTTGGAGTTAAGTGCTTCCATGTTGTGGTTAGATAATAGAGATCTGGCTGTACGTTAGACAGGGCCAATTGCCATGGACTGCCCCAGATGGAGGCTCGGAGAGCCTCGGAGAAAGGTGGGGGTAGTGTTACGGAAATGGCCCTACGGGAATACTAAGTATAGAATTATCCAGATCCCCATTAAATTCATGTATAGATAAGGTGGTGGTAAGGACGATATGTGTGTTCGGAGGTGTAACAGACTGTTTTTGTGTTCGTGCTATGGTGGTGAACGAGAGATCGCTATTATTCTTCCTCATTCCAGAATAGGCCCCTCCAGTCGCTGAGAGGAGTGGCCTAGAGCGAGGTTGTGGCTGACGAATGACGTGAAGGGAGAGCTTTGGTCAGGGAGTCGCCGAGACAGCGTTTGTCGGAGGAGCTCCGGTGTCGAGGCGAGAGAGGAAAGAAAGGGACAAAAGGAGTGTTGTGTGTGAAACAGCCGCTCTCAGAGGCGACGTGTGTCAAGGAGAGGACGCTGAACGACCTGCACGTCGGTGATTCGACCGAGAGAGCACTGGTGGGACGAGCGCGAGTCGGGCTCGTCGGGGGAAGGCCGGAGGAGACGCCGGACTTCGGACGTCCTGCTGACACCAACGGCGCGACGCGTTTGTCATCCGCTGTGGAACTCGGACTCGACTGGGGCTTTGTCTGGAGAACAGCCAGGCGGGATTGTGTGCTGGACCGGAGAGAGATCAGCTGAGCCATCTTCGACCTTCGCCGAGGTCAGCGCGCGCGGAGACCGCGCGCCGTGGTGACTAAAGAGGCACGGGAGTTGCTGTGCACTCCTGCCGCGCGGCACGTTCGAGCGGGAGTTCGAATCCGTGGACCCCCGCGTTTGTTACGAGCGACATTCGTGCTTTTGGAACGTCCTCTTCCATGAGCCATCACCAATTACTCTGTCTTGTCCTGCATGCTTGTTTGTTTGCACTGTTGTATAAGGCTTTTGTAGTAATCCCTCGAAACCTTTTAGCGTGTTTCCCCAGTAAGAACGGGTTGAGGTTTGTTAATGAACACTGTCGTGTTGATGCTGTGGCTGTGACCTGTGTCCAATAAATCTGGTTAATTCGTATGCAGTTGCCGCTATGGATTAATTTGTCCGTCGGAGGAAGATCCGTCGATTGGCATATAAAACCAAAATGGTTACAGACTGGTAGTACTGCTCGTCACTGACAAAGCCAGTCTGTACTAGGGTTCTATCCCCCGACTGGTAAGGTGCAGGATTACTTGTATCGCGATTGAAGACGCGTGACCCGAGGCCTGTGCGACCGGCGGCGTTAAGACTCCGGAGACGGTGGTGCGAGGGTGCCCAAGGACCGGGTCAGATTCCGCCACCCCGGACCGCAACAACTGGTGTCAGGAGTGTGCCAGGATGCGTGCTTCCCAGCGCGCCGTGTATATGAATGGACACCGCGGGTGAGTGCCCGCGTGTGGTGTAGTGAGGCACGGTGTGTGAGTAGCACGGTTGTGATGAGCGCGAGTGTGAGGGGACCGTGTGTGTGAGAGAGCGGTATGTGAGGGAATGACGGTCGGCATGTGCGAACATGCAGCCGCGTCTCCGTTGAGTGTAATGTCTGGTGTGTGGACGTCGTGACACGCAGGTGTGCGTGAGTAACGGAGACGACGGCGATGTGAGGGACAAGCCGAGTGGCGGCCGAGTATGTTTGCATGGCACGCGCGGTTCACCCACAGCAGCGCCGAGGTCGTGCTGTTGCAAGCACGAGGCCGCCACGTGCTCGTTGCGGAGTGAAACCGCGTCCGGAAACGCAGCGGTGGATTGCCGAATCCCGCGGACGAACAGATTAGGCAGGATTATGGATTTGTACCGGACGGGTTCCCACGCGAGCTTGTGTTAAGCTCCAACGGGCAGAGCACATGTGTTCGACGTGGGGAGCCCTCGGAGTGCGAGGTTTGCTTTGTGGTGCGCGGGTGACGTCATGGCTGCACGTGTGTTCGGATCCGGCAGGAGGGTGAATCCTCGGATGGTACCGTCAGAGGGACGAGGTACACGTGCAGCTGCTGACGTCACTGGCAGGTGCAAAGATGGCGAGCTGTGAGTTGCGCGCCTGTGCTGCGCCGTAATTTGAAAAAAAAAATAAAAATATAACAAAGCAAGCCTCGTTTCGGATGAACAGGATTCCCTGGGCAAGGGGTATGGAGACCCCCTTGACCAGGGCACAGGATGAACTGATTAGGGGGAAGGTAGTATAGCGTAGTACCGGCTCCATGGGGCAGGTAGATCCTCATGGGCCCGTGGAATGGATTAGTTAGAGGGATTTGTAGCCAGATTTAGGATGGGAAAATGGGATATTTTTGGAGACAGAGACAGACTGTGGATGTGTAGAGGGGACGTAGCTTAGCTACTAGTGTTAAATGGAACGTGCTGTAGTTTAAGGGACGACGTGGGCAGAGTTAGTTAGGGAGGGTGTTAGAAGATGGCAGAGTTCTAGCGGTGTGTGTGTTGAAGGTTGGTGGTTGTGTGGAGACATGTTGAGTGAGTGAGCCAGCGGGTCTGTGTGATGGAGCGAATGTGGAATGCATGGTGCGATGAGTGATTGGGGAGGGAGTGACTCCCGCCCAGGGACCCCGGGTCAGTGTAAAGTGAGTTAGTGGTTAGTCAAATTGAAAATGAGGTGTTTTGTTGTTGTGGGAATGTAGGCCTTGATACCCATTTGGGGGTGGAGACCTGTTGACGGGCTGGGAGCGTGGCTGTGAAGGTGAGTATGCTGAGTGGGTACCCGGGCACCAATATGTCGCGTGTAGAAGCGCCATGGGGGGCCGGGATAAGCGTAGTGGCACGGGTGCGCCGCATGATGCGGGGCCTGGGGCGGCGTTAGCCGCGTGGGCAGTGTTGTGGCACGGGTGCCTCGGAAGGGGCCCGGGGAAGCCAGCCTGCCACGTGAGCATTTCAGAGAGGTTGCATGGAGGGCACTCCCGGGTTTAGGGAGCTGGTAGGCTCGGAGGCAGTGTAGTGCCCGGGGTGCCATCGTCGGAGATCGGCAGAGGTCGTGCCTGCCAGGGGAGCACGGTCCCCACCATGAGACCGGTGTGGGACGGGAAGAAAGTGGGGGCGAGGCCCGAATTGTGGGATACCTAACGAGCGACCGGGAACTGGTTGATAGAACCAATAGTTTAGGAGAGGCGCTTGTTGGAAGCCCCGGTGTTTTGTAAGGTAATGGTTGTAGAGTCAGAAGGAAGTGTACCTCCGCACATCCATCCCTTCCGCTCTCGTTGTTGGGACGTGTACACTTTGTGGAAAGACGTCGCTTGAAGTCTGGTGAGAGGCCTATCCTGGCTTGAATGGCCTATTAGATGCTATTTCTCCCATTCCCCCTCCATGAAGGGGAACGTAGGGTTGTTGGAGTGGCTAGGGCGATAGGTTGCCGAACAAAGATATATAAAGTACACCATCGGACAACTGGTTCATCAGTCTTGAAGGGTGAGGGCCTGAATACTTGTGTTGCAGTGAAGTTTTGCAGCACATGGGTACAGAGGGCAGAGAAGTAAACGGGCAATGGCAATAGAGAATGATGGAGTGAGGCTGGTACACTGGTGAGCTTGGCAGTGGCAGTACCACAGTGACAGTCCCAAAGGTCTGTCCTGATACCAATTTGGAAAGAATTTGGTCTGCAGTGTAACAGTTGCCACGATGTGTCCCCGAACAAAACCAAAACAAGGTCATCCTGCCTGTGTCCAGGGTGACAGAATGCGGTGCCTACACCAGCTCCAGTTCCATAAAATGTGTCAATCCCTCTTGCTTTACCTTCCTAATTATCACTTGTTCTAATTGTGAGGTTTCTTTGCTTCTTTCTTGTCCTGACTGTAAACTTTCTTGACGTTTCCCCCACTATTCTGGTCACCCCTTCATGTTTTTACAGAGGAGGTTATCTCCTTGTTTCTGGAGTGCTGTGTAAGAGTGTTCAGCATTGTCTTTACATTGAGGTTCCATTGGCTTTGTGACTTTTCTCATTCATGTTATAGTCTATCAAATATTACCCTGTTTAGAATCACTATAATTTTCATTCACAACTTGTAAGAAACCTGTTAATTACACGAGCGTGAGGGCACGATCAAGTCCTTCCATTTGCGGGAGGAACTCGGGAGGTAGTGAGTACCGTTAGAATAGGTGAGAAAAAAGGGTTGCCCAAAGAAAAAGAAAGAAAGAAAAAAATACAAGGTATTGTGGATGAGAGTAAAACAGGATACATTCCTCAACCAAACAAACAAAAAAACAAAAGAAAAAAAAATCAGAAATACAGCTCAGAACCTCTTTTATCCAGACATCAAAACATTAACCAAAAAAAAAAAGTCTGATTTTTCTCGAGTTCACTTAGGCCTAAGTCACATTTGCTCTACGGCAAGGATACGGCGGCCGTATGCCCTCTGAATTGACAGAACGTGCGCGGCCGCAGAGTTTCTGCGGTGGCCTCAGGGTGGCCCTACGCCTTTGGCTATCTTTTACAGGCCGTAGGGGTCGCCGTGGATTATAACGGATTATAACTTTTTTCATTTCTACGTTCGCCGTAGCAATTCGACAAGCCGAAAAAAAAAACTGGTAAAAAAAAAAAAATAACCCACTTGTTACCGTCCGTCTGGCCGCACGTTCGCCTTAGGGCCCCCTGCGGTCGCCCTGCGGCAACCTTGCGTCTGCCTTGAAAATTCTATGGCTGCCCAGGGCCCCCTTAAGGTCACCGTGCGACATCAAATCAAAGACCGTACCAACCCACGGTTGTGTCTCCACAATTTTAAATACGCCGTGCGGCTCCCCAAAAATAAAAACATATGTGACTGCTACATTGTGTGACCGTGGAAATACTGCGCCGCGGTATAATTGCTAGTGGCCGTAGATTTTGGAGACCCCACGCCACGGGGTAACATCGGGAAGTCAACAACAATAGTTGTTTTAAAACCAAAGCGGTTGCTAGAGAGACTCGGATGAGATTGTTTACCTTGCATAGTCCGTGAGCGTCAGTTCGGCTGTATGACATGTGGCTCGTTTCCTGACGCTGATCTGCTCACCAGATTCTCTCAGCGAGGGAGTCTCATGAGTGGAGGAGCCAGTGGGCCGACCACTGCCTCGTGTTGCAGCAGTTGACATCATCTCAAGGAGATGGGGATGGCCTGGCATCTGCCTGGGGGATGGCCAGACGGAGCCCTGGAGTACCGCGGAAAGTGGACGCAGCGACCGCTGTTCTGGCACATCCCCATACTGACCTGACCTGACCACGCCACCGTGCAAATGTGACTTAGGCCTTAGCACTAATTTACACCATCAGAGGTTGTTCGTGTCATCTGTAGCATTCGCTTGTGCCACTCGAGACTGAAACACAAAAAAGTCCAGAGAAAAATGGACGTGCATTGGGTTTTTTGGAGCAATTTGTTGAAATAAAAGACTATCATTAAATAAAGACGATCTTAGGTGATCCCGGATGAGTTGAGGCAAATCCAGTACAACATCACGAGTTGCTCTCCTAAAAGTCAAATATGTCTGCCCCCAAATGTTTCCCCAGAGGCAGAAATACAGTACCCCAAATGCGAAAGGTCCACGACCAGAATTGATTAATCTGTCAGTGATGAATCGTGGACACAATCAACATTTGCTACATCCAAATCAACAGACTCATCTCCTGTTGCTTTGACTTTGGCGACCCCAGATAATGCATAATCCATCGGCATCACACAACGATCTTCAATTTGGAAGCGTAATACATAGCATTCTCAACTGCTGCATATGGTGAGTCCAAATAGTCAACTCCCAAAGTGTAATTATATAATCAGCATGCACATCATTGCCCCGACATGTGACATCTCACTGTTTTATGCAATGTCCCCAACAAGAAATATATAAATAAATCGAACCGCGTTCCACTCATTTATTTGACGTCCAACACTGTGCAAGCAATTAGCTGCATTGAGCAAGTCCAAATACTCAGATAATGAATGTTGGGTTAAGGTTTACTAACGAGGGTTAGCTATTAGGGTAAAATGTAACATAATGACAATTTAAAAAGGTTAATAAAATAAAAAAACAATATTCGTTGACCGGAAATATGGTTTATCCAGACACCCTTTTAAGGTCCTGACCATTCCAGGTAAAATAAGTTCTCCTGTGTTCACAAATCAGAATATATGAAGAAAATGAACAATAAAAAACAATCTAAGAACTTTTATATGTAAATCTCATTGTGGAAAGAGGTTATACCACAATATGGATGAATAAAGTGACATGCTTCTACATTCACAGTATATATTGTTGTGGGCCGGGGGTCGGTGGCGAGAACAACCGCTAGGTGGGGAAGTTTACGCCGTCTCCCACCGGTCTCCCCAGAATTATAGGCCGTCGCTCCGGATAACTCCAAAGCCGGCGGGTCGATTAATCGACCGTGAAACGCCAATATCTCGACCGCGTGGCGTAGGGTTAATTGTCTAGATTCAATATACCTAAGTAACCATGCAGCCTTGGCTACCGGGGATTCACGCCCTCGGAACGTCTGGCCTAACCGGATCACTCTACCAGCTACGGTAGAGTATCAACTTCCACCTACCAACTCCGGCTCGGATGCAGTCGAGCGGGCCTGCCCAGGACGTTCCGGCTACGATTAACGGATTATCGGGGATGAAACCCCGTCTGAATTCAGACCCGGACCATGCTGGACCAAATAAAGAAAGGACGGAAATGAGCTGGGAACATTTCTAATAATTTATTTACAATAAAGTCAAAAGACAGAAGAGGCAAGACTTATCGCGAATATGCAATGCAGTATTTACAATGATGAAATAAACACTTAAACAGTTCTACTGATAGACGGGCCCACACGCAGTCACACACACAAAAATAAAAGAAACGCCAGAGTTTTTATTGGACCCTCCAGCCGATGAGAGAGACGAGCTGGGGGTCAGAGTTCGGCTGGGCACCTGTGGCGCGAAGGTCCCCAGCCACGTGGGGACTCGTGGCTCGTGGCGGCAGCCGCGTGTAGCAATCGGAGCTCCGGGGCGGAGATGAGGGTCGCGGACGGGACCACCAAGGCTCCACGAACAGGCCGGCTCAACCACTCTCCAGCTAAACCACCATCAACCAACTTGTCACCACCCAAGCACTCGAGATCTCCCAGTGCCAACGCCAACGACCACGACAACAACCACCAGTAACGAGTCTGCTCGGGATATATCTCCTCCACACGGGGAGGGCCTTGGCGAGAATCATCTCGCTGTCCGTCCCTCATTGCCTACGGCCGGCCCTACCGGGCGGAGCTGTGGCCCCTGTTCGGAGACCCCATATTCTCCACGTGCTTGCTCGTGCAGAGCAAGAGTAACAGGGCAACGCTGAAAAACCATACAAGAAATTACGAGCCGAGGACTGGAACCGCGAGGCCCCTCTCGGCAGGTCAATACGAGCAGCCAACGGTGGTGATGGTGAGTATGGGCAGGTTGGGATGGCTCGTTGGAGTGTAAAACCTAACTAAAGACATCACAAACGCACACATTTAATCTCCCGCTAAACAAAAGACGAGTCCTGACACACACGTACTTACCGGCATAAACTAACTTTGGGACATGAATGTTAAGTGCGCATGGTTTCCAGATTCGTAACAATATACACATACACAGAGTATATATTATATATGCGAGACGATCCGTGAACCTGTGTGTTCCGTTGTGACACGGTTGATAAAAAAAATCATTTCAAAATAAAATAAAATAAAAAGATAGCTCCAGCGAACTAGACCACTGAGGTTGTTTGCATTGGTCAAATAACCGAAGAGACTTGACTGAATCGGGAATTGATTTTTTAATATTTTTTTCGTTGCCCGATTTGAACAAAACTTCCCTCTCTCTCCTCCCCTCCCCCTCTCTCCAGATGTGGTTGCAAATGTGACTCATCGCGAACTCTGCTCCAGCCAATGGGAGCTCAAGGTGAAGATGATGAGCCGACCAATGGGCGGTTCGGATTAACCGCGACGTCATTACGGCTGAATCAATCAGCTCTACCTATTGAGAACTGCGTATAAAGCACATGCCTTCACTTCTTCTTCATTTGCGATTTTACCCTGAGGATGGAGCACGAAAAGCTTCGGTCACTATGTCGTGTTTTATTGTATCCATATATATATCAACCGCTTATGGATATCACTAATCGCGCCCCCGATTCATCGCGTTTTCCTTGGAACGTAACTATTTTTTTCTGCGGATTCCCCGGTACATCGCGGTAATAATGTTAAATATAAATTATTAAGCAATAAATTATAACGCGGGCTCGACCAGTCACACAACGCACGAGACAAAAGTTTCGCTTGTGAACTTCGAAAATTTACTTTTTTCTCCAAGCCACCGATGGCGCCCAAAGCCCTGCACCTTCGAAGGCTTCTGGCAAGAACGAAGCGCCAGAGGAAGGTACTGGGACGCTCCAGGAGAAGGTTAAGGTAAGGTCTCGATATATGCTTTGGAGAAAAAAGGTTTGCCGCCGTTGGACGAGCTCTGCTCATACCAGCACCTCAAAAACCGACCAGACCAGACTAGATCTCGCCCTAACATATGCACACGCCAGCATCTCGACTCAAACCCACTCACTGCCACAGACCAGACCAGTCGACTCCGACTACTCATGCCAAACGACCAACCAGACCAGTCGATCTCCGGCACTCTCAAACCCATCACTGCAACCGACAGACCAGACAGTCGATCTCGGCACTTCAAACCAACACTCCATCAAACATCATTGCATAACATCATGCCAAACCGACCAGACCATGACGAAGTCGAATTTTTGGGAGGCGTCCATTATCGCGGATTTTCACTTAGCGCGGGAGGTTTGGAACGTAACCCCCGCGAGAAACGGGGATTACTGTTATATAAATATATATAATAATAATATATAATAATAAAATAATATATATATATATATATTGTTACGGGCTTGGGAAATTCGCAAACCACCATTCAGGACCGTAGGTGAGATATCTCTAAGGTACATGTGTAGTTAGCCCAAACCGTTGTTTAGAGGTGAATTAAGTGATTCATTCGGGCTGCGACGCTTGAGTCAGTAGTTTTCTTTTTCTATCTTTTATTCAAACAAAAACAAAGGACGCTCGGGGCTTTCCCGCCTGTTTTCGCCTTCTTCTCCGCTGCTTGGTGTGAGGAAGGAGAAGCGGGTGGGGCAGCTAGCAGGCCCGATTGGTGGCATGCGCGAGTGTGACGCGGCCAGGGAGGAGGAACGCCCTCTTCGAGACCTTTCTCGAAGCGCCTCAAGGGGGTGGAGCAAAGAACGGGCGAGCAACAGGGGAGATCCGGGATATAAAAGTCGACAGGGCGGAGCGGTTTGTTTGTGCTCTTGCTCTCTCCTGTCTTCGGCTCGCTCGTCTCTTCTCTTCCTGGTGGCGCTGGCCGGTCTGCTGTGGTGCGGTTCCAAGACCCGCGGCGGGAAGGAGCGTCCGCCATTCCCTCTCCGAACTCGCGGCATCCACAGTTTCCGCCCCCCCTCTATCGCGCTGGGATAGCGCCGAAACTCCGTCCGTGGCATTCGAGCGGCCACACGTGCCGGCGCGAGAGCCGGAGAGGACTCTGCCTACACGCCAGGGCACGGAGTCGGCCAGCGGGACCACGTCGACGGACGTCGAGAGGGTACTCGACGGCCAAAAGGGAGTCACCTTTTTCTTTTCGGGGTTTTTTTTTGTATGGATCTGTGCGCCGTGTCTTGTAAATAGAACGTTTAAGTGTCGTGCCTTGTCGTCTTATTGGTTGTAGCTCTGCGTCGTCGTTGCTTTTATTGTTTTCTTCTTGCATTTGCTTTATGGTGCATTCTGATTCTGTTTGGCTGTAATATGTTGCTTTGTGTCTGTTGTCTGTGGGAATAAAGTGCTGTGTGAACTTGTTCCCGTTTCGCTGCGTCCTTCCTTTGTTGACTCTCCATCTGCTTCACGTAAAGGGTCGTAGTGGCTTAATAGCGCCGATAATTAATCGAACCGTCGAGGCGACGATCAACACCGCTCGGTTATCCACGAAGCACGGAGGGCCGCCCAAGCGGCTCGTGTCCGGATCGACCTGCGGCGAGGTCGATGCCCGGTTTACGCATCCGCGTGGGTACTTAGTAGGTCGAGTTTGGCGAACAAACCCTATCCCACGCGGGTGGCCGATTGGCACGATCTGGTGAGGCCGAAAGCGCCACCCGTGACTAGCTCCCAGCGTAGTCCGCAGAGGCTCACGACAGAATTGTCCGTCCGGTGGGCGACGTGCCCGATTCGTTCATCTGGCCGTCGCAGCCGGCGCGGCGCGAATTCGCCTTACAACATGTGGTCTGGAGTGGTGTCGAATACCTCCCCCTCGAAACTAATTCACGTGTGAATCGAGTCCAGTGGTGAGAGGAGCGACCCGCGATTCCCTCCAAAATGTACGAGCGATTAAAATTAACACATTACGTGAAAAAAAGGATGGCGTCTCAAGCGAAGCGGGTGCCGGGGTATTAGAAATGGGATATGTTATAATGCTAGGAATCCTATGGCCCAGGATAAATCCCGTCAGGAAATTGCTTATGGTCAAGGATGAATTTCCCCAAACAGTAAACCAAACCTGAAATGGGCGCAGGCCAGCGGCAGAGCCAGCTCCGGGCGTATGACACCCCCCCTCCCATCCGTCAAATCCCCCCGAGCCCCCGCGGGATCCGCTGCGATAATGGCGAACGCACCACGGACGGTAGCTGACGAAGAGGGATCTTGGAAGCATTGATGGGAGCAATGAGCAGATGGAAATCAAACACAAACTAAATGAAAACGAAATAGGATGGAAATACGCAACTATAACGAATATAAAAAAAAAATGAAAACAACACAACGAAAATTGAAGGAGAATGGAAAGAAATGCGGGTGAGTATGCAGCAAAATGGCCGAACCTGCAGCAGGCATGAAAGCAATAACAGGGGAGTCGAAATGGCGAGCCCACGTGTTGGACGGAAACGTAGCTGAGGGAGGTAGTCAAGCGTTGTCAGGCCCGCAAGGGAGGATCGGGTTGAGGCAAATTAATCGGGGACTTGTTGGGCGAGAAGTGTAAAGGTACGGAATAGCACAGTGACTGTGACCGAGGGAAAACTAATCGCTGTGAGTGACCGAACGTGTGAGCGAGATACACGACGTGACGACAAAGGAAATAAAATAGGGACAAAGAGGTAATTATGGTGAAGAGGTATGAGATTGGCGAGAGACACGGGAGATAGAGGTAAGTTTGGACGGGGAAGGAGCATGGCATAACACAGTGAGTGGAGTGGACACATGAGGGGAGCTGGGTGACTGGGTGAAGACCGGTGCGTGCAAGTTGGATGGCCTCCTTCGGGAACAAGAGGGAGACCGCATTCTCCCATCAAGCTGTCACGGACGGGGCGGTCGTGTGCGACGAGTTCGAGTGGTTATGAGGGCTTGCGACGGTGCACGAGAGTTGGGGATATAGAGCCCCGAACCCTTGTGGCGACGAATCCCAGCGTGGTGCCGGTCGTGTGGTGTTCGAGTGTTGTTTCCGAGTGTGGAAATGCGTGCTGCAACCACGCATAGCGCTGCGGGCAAGGGGATTGTGTTGAGTAGCGACGTGTGGGTGACAAAGACCCGGTGTGGAGGACCTCCTAGTGTGAAGTGCCCCCGCGTGCAAAGTGCGCGCCTGTCGTGCTTGAGTGTTGTGTTGCGAGTGAGCCGAATGAGTGCCTCCCAGCACGCCGTGCTGTGAACAAAAACCAAGGAGTGAGTGACATGGCCGCCGATGTGAGACCCTGTGTGCGAGGGCTAGGTGCATGCGGTGATGAATCGCGAGTTGGAGGAACCGTGTGTTGTGAGAGAGCGGTAGAGGGGAGATGAACGGTTCGCATGCGGAGCACGCAGCCGCGTCTCCTGGTGGTGAATCTGAGTTTAATGGAGTGGATGTGTGTCGTCGTAACACCGCAGCGTGTGCGTGTGGTTGAATGGAACGACGACTGCGACAGGAGGGACAAAAGCCGGGGTCGCCGTAGTTGATATGTGGATGCGCCGGGGTTCACCCAGCGGCGAGCGCGAGGTCCTGCCGGAGCAAATGCAGAGCCAGCACGTGCTCGCTTGCGGAGTGAAACCGGTCCCGGAAACGCCAGCAGTGGATTTGCGATCCACACGGCTGGACAAAGTTAGGCAGGATTTTCGATTTGGACCGAGGGTTCTTGCCACCGAGCTTGGTTAGAGCTTCCAACGGGCATCACATGTTTCGCGGGGACGCCTCGAGATGCGAGTTTTGCTTTTGTGTGCGCAGGTGACGCATGGCTGCACGTAGGATTGAATTCCGCAGGAGGTGTGAATCCCTGCCGATGGTCGTCCAAGAGGACGAGGTACGGTGCAGCGCATGACGTTCACGGGCAGTGCAATAGTGCGCGAGCAGTGAGTTGCCTGCGCGGCTGCTGCGCGAATTTTGAAAAAAAAAATTTTATTACAAAAGCAGCCTGCTTTCGGTTGATACAGATTCCCCGGTCAAGTGGTGGAAGACCCTGCCGGGACAGACAAACTAGTTAGGGGCAAGGTTAGCGTTAAGATTAGACATGCGGCTTCATGTGGCAGGGGTAATCCTCATGGTGCCGGGAATGATAGTTAGAGGTTGGTAGTTGAGATTTAGGATGGAAAGAGGATATTTGAAGACATGACAGACTGTGAGATGTGTAGAGGTGGACGTAGCAGCTACTAGTTTAAATGGAACGTGCTGTAGTGTAGGGATGACGTGGGAGCACTCGAGGAGTAGGGATTTAGTTAGCGGATGGTGCAGAGTTCAGCGGTGTGTGAGTTGAAGAGTTGTAGTATGGAAAGTGAACATTGTGCTTGATGGAGTGATGACGACAGCGGGTCTGAGTGAATGGAGTGATTGGGGAATGCATGGTGCAGATGAGTGATTGGGGAGGAGTGACTTCCCGCCCAAGGGACCCTGGGGTCAGTGTAAAGTGAGGATGAGTGGGTTAGCGAAATTGAAAAATGAGTTGTTTGTGTCTGGGGATTGTAGGTCTCGATACCATTTGGAGGGGTTGCAGGAGCCCTGTTGACGGGCTGGGAGGCGTGCTGCGAAAGGTGAGTATCGGCTGAGTGGGTACCCGACACCGGGCCTAGTCGGCTGTGGTAAGGCAAGGCCCATGGGGGCCGGAGACGTACTGTGGGCTACGGGTGTCGCCTCTGCATATGCAGGGCCGGGGCACCATTAGCCGCGTGGCAGTGTTGGGCACGCGTGATCCCTCAAAAGAGGCCCGGGGAGGCAGCCTGCCACGTGAGCATTTCAGGGGATCGCCAGGGAGGCACTCCCCGGTGTTTATGAGGGAGCTGGTAGGCTGAGGCAGTGTAGTGCCCGGGGTCGCATCTTGGGAATGGCAGAGGGTAGTGACCTCGCAGGGAGCCACGAGGTCCCTAAAACATGAGACCGTGTGAGGCACGGGAAGAAAATGGTGCGCGAGGCCGAATGTGAGGACACCAACCCAACAGCGACGGAATCTCTGCGTTGTTGAGACAATAGTTTAAGCGAGAGGCGCTTGTTGAACCCCGGGTAGTTTAACAGTTAATGGTCTAGGTAGATTAGGAAGTGTACCCTCCGCACACCATCCCTTCGCTCTCGTGTGGGCCGCGACCCACTTTGGGTTAAAGATCGCGAATTCTGGGAGGCCATCCTGAGCTTCGTTGGCTTCGACACAGGACGCTAGCTCTCCCTATTCCCTCCGGGAAGAACGTAGTGCGTTGGGGTAGGCTAGACGATAGGTTAGCCGAACAATGACAGTAAACGGGGTTAGTACGATCTATAGTTGGGGAAGGATGAAAATAAAAACAACAAAAAAATAAGTTGGCTAAATTGCGTTTTACAAATAAGGAGTGGGTATTGACGAGTGACAGGCAAAGGCGATAGTCCGAGGGAAGACCGTAGGAGGTCCGACCCGCCTGTGTGCCAGCAACCACCGCAACTCCCTCCACCAAACTGCACTACGGCAAGGCCGGCCAACTTCATCGGCTGGCTGTGGTTTTTGCTGCAAGCCTGTACGGCCGGATCGTCTGCAGCTTTTTTCTGCAACTGCTGCCGGCAAGTTCATCTGCCGGCTCTGGTTTGCTACAGCGGCCTTGTTTGCCATGCTTTGCCTGCTGCCCTCGTCAGTTTGCCCCCCGTTCATTTGTGATTCCCCCCCCCCCCCCTTGTTCATTGCCAGTGCGCCAGGCATCCGCGAGCAGCAGTTTGCAACTGCGAGAACGTCCTGTGGCAGCTACCAAACACGGGCGCCTGCAAGTGGCCCGTGCCGCCGTTTCACCGTGACTTTTACCTTTCCTGCAGAGCTCCATTGATCCTGGCCATGGTTAGATGTAAGATTTGTAAGGTTAAGAGTACTGTAAAAAATAAGTGCGACCCCGGCATGTCTGTCTAGCGCCCGCAATTTATTTAATCGTCCTATGAGTGTTTGTATTAGTTTACTCAGCCCTCAGGTTATTTTATTTGGGACACAATACCATGAATGTCACACTCAGGATCCGTAGGTAAAACGTACTAGGGAGAACTACACGATGATCGCACACAGAATTGACGACCGGAGAGTGTCTGTAAAAAGGGAGGGTAGTTTATGGCTGTGGAAATTCGCAAACCACCATTCAGACCCGTAGGTGAGATATCTCTAAGTACATGTGTAGTTAGCCCCAAACCGTTGTTTAGAGGGATTAATGTGATTCATTGGGCTGCGACGCTTTGAGTCAGTCGTTTTCTTTTTCTATCTTTTATTTTCAAACAAAAACCAAAAGGACGCTCGGTGGGCTTTTCCCGCGCTGTTTTTCCGCCATTCTTCTCCGTGCTGGGTGGAGGAGGAGAAGCGGGGTGGGGCAGCTGGCGCCCGATTGGTGGATGCGCGGTGTGACGCGGCCAGGGAGGAGGAACGCCCCTCTTCGAGACCTTTCTCGAAGCGCCTCGAAGGGGGGTGGAGCAAAAGAAGGGCGGAGCAACAGGGCGGAGCTCCGGATATAAAGTCGGACACGCGCGGAGCGGTTTGTTGTGCTCTTGCTCTGTTTGCTCTGCTCTCTTCCTGTCTTCCGGCTCGTTCGTCCTCTTCTCTCCTGGTGGCCGCTGGCCTGGTCTGCTTGTGGTGCGGTTCCAAGACCCGCTGGGGGAAGGAGCATCCGCCATTCCCCTCTCCCACCTCGGCATCCACGTTTCCCCCCCCCCCCTATCCCGCTGGGATAGCGCCCGAAAACTCCGTCCGTGGCGTCGAGGGCCAACGCGTCCGGCGGGCACGCCGGAGAGGACTCGCCTACCACGCCAGGGCAGGAGTCGCGGCCAGGCGGGACCACGTCGACGGACGTCGGAGAGGACTCGACGGCTCAAAAGGAAGTCACCTTTTCTTTTCGGGTTTTTTTTTGTATGGATCTTTTGGCGCCGTGTTTGTAAAGTAGAACTGTTTAAGTGTTGCCGTGTGTCGGTCTTATTCGGTTGTAGCTCTGCGTCGTCGTTGCTTTTATTGTTTTCTTCTTGCATTTGCTTTATGTTGCATTCTGATTCTGTTTGGCTGTATATGTGTGCTTTGTGTCTGGTCTGTGGGAATAAAGTGCTTGTGTTAACTTGTTCCCCGTTTCGCTGCGTCCTTCCCTTTGTTGACTCTCCATCCTGCTTCACGTAAAGGGTTCGTAGTGGCTTAATACGCCCATAATTAATCGGAACCGTCGAGGCCGACGATAACACCGCTCGGTTCATCCGATAGCACGGAACGGGCCGCCCAAGCGGCTCGTGTCCGGAGTCGACCTGCGGCGAGGTGAGATCGCCCGGTTTACCATCCGCGTGGGTACTTAGGTAGGTCGAGTTTGGGCGAACAACCCTATCCCACGCGGTGGTGCGATTGCACGATCGTGGTGAGGCCGAAAGCCCACCCGTGACTAGCTCCAGGCGTTAGTCCGAGAGGTCACGACAGAATTGTCCGTCCGGTGGGCACGTGCCGCGATTCGTCACTCGTGCCGTTCGCACGCCGGCGGGCGCGAATTCGCAACAATTATATATATATATATATAATATTATATATATATATATATATAATATATATATATATATATATATATACACAATACATACTGTGTATAACCACAACCTCAATCTTAGATGGGTTGAGTCTGCAACCTCAACCTCGATGGGGGTTGAGGTCGATATAACTCACTCAACCCTTATATATATATTATATATATATATATATATATATATATATATATATGTATATTCGAATTTGGCCCGTCTCGGCGTGCGAGCGATTGCGTAACTCGAATCGCAACGCGTTGCCCACCGGAACGGACAATTCAGTCGTGACCCTCTTGGAACTATCGCCAAGGAGCTAGTCAGGGTGGGGCTTTAACCTCACCACAACCCAGTCGCATTCTCTACCGCGCGAAATAGGGTGAATCGCCGAAAGTCGATATACCTAAGTACTCGCACGGGTAACCTACCGAGGGGTTGTACCACGCCACAGGTCGACTCCGGACACAACCGCCTTAAGCGGCTCGTTCCGTACTACAGATAACGAGCGGAGTTATCGTCGACCTTGACGGTTCAGATTATTTATTGGTGTCTACACCCACTACCATCCCTTACATATGCAAGATGGAACTTTCAACGAGGAAAGGACGCAACGAAAGGGAAACAGTTTGACAAGCAAGCACTTTTATTTACACACACACAACACACCACGTAAGCAGTAATGCAATGTGCAGCAAAAGCAAAATGCAACAAAAGCAAAAGCACTACTACCGACTATAATTATTTACAACACTTAAACAATTATACTGTCGGGACTCGGCGCCACATCATTCATTCAAAAATAAGCAGGAAAGACCTCCCCATAGCAGGAGGTAGACGGGTCCGTGGACCAAATGTGCGCGGAACCTGGAGGAGCGGCAGGTCCACGAGACCGAAAAGGTCTTACCCGCTCCTCGTGACGCGATGGCGGGCAAGCCGCAATATCAGCGCAGCTGCGCCCGACTCCGTGCCCCTGGCGTGGTCGGTGAGCCCTCTCGGCGTGCTCTGCGCAAGCACGTGTTGGCCGCACCACGGTTAGGGTGGGGAATGAACGGGGCCACCGGCACTATCTCAGCGCGGATGGGGGGGATGTTTGATGCTCAGGGTCGAGCGAGGGAATGGCTGGCTGGCTTGGTCGCTTGTGAAAGCGAAGTGGCTCCGAGTCCACGACGAGACGACACCAACGGCGAGACGAGCCAGCGACAGACGACACCAACCAGGAACGAGGCCCAGCGACGACGACACCAACCACGGAAAAAGCGACCCCACACTACACAACGAGTTCCACACAGACTCGCTCCTTTATAGACCGGGGAAGAGCGTGTATGCAGATTTTAGGATCAAAACGCGATTGGAGGCGGGGCCACGCCACCCTCTGTTCAGCCATGAGTGGCAAAAAGGGGCGTGAGCCTTGTCGATTTTCTGATTCCATTCGCGCTGAGAGGACCTCATTAACTGATTCCTATCCGAATTTCCTCGGAGAATCACATCATCGCGCTTGGGCGGGGCCACACCGCCCGACGCTGCCCATTGGACGGAGGAAAAGGGGCGTGAACCTCCCCTGATCCAATTTCTCTCCGTAAGGAATCCCACATTCATGCGCGCTTGGAGGCGGGGCCACACCGCCAACGCTCGCCCATTGGACGGAAAAAAAGGGGCGTGAGCCTTCCTGATCCGTTTTCCTCTCCTAAAAGGAACGCATTTGTACCGGGCTCGACGCGTTCGGCAATAATCACCGAACGGGCCCTGGACAGCACGACGTTCGTGTTGCAAGTGGTTGGGTTGTTGGTTGTGGAAGGAGAAAAGGCGAAGGTGTGGGGGTTGCCTGTGGTGGTTTGGTGGTTGGCGGGCGTCGTTTGGAAATAGCGAGTGAAGCGATGTTTGCGGGATGGAGTTGTGGAGGTAAAGGGCGAAGGTGGTGGTGTTTGAGTTGTTGGCAGCTTAATGGTCCAAAATAACGATTAGAGAAAGAAAAATGGCTAACTCAAAGCGTCGCAGCCCGGAATGAATCACACATATTTCCCTCTAAACAACGGGTGTGGGATAACTAACATAACTTAATCGATTATATCTCACCTGAGGACCTTTCTGGTGTATTGCAAAATTCTCACAGCCGTAACAATATAATATATATATATATATATATATATATTTATATATATATTACTTACTTCAGGACTTGTATCCTAATCCACATGGGAAAATGTAAATGACCAACATCACAGCACCACATAAAAAGGTGCAAAAAGGGAATCACCTTAACTCCAACCCAATTAACTTATTGAACTTCCAATCAACAAAATATATGGAATAAATCATTGGAGTACATTAAAATCATTTCTTTTCTGAACAGCCTCATCTTCAGATCACCAATTAGATCCAGACCTGGTCACTACTTATGGACATGCTGCTTCTACTCTTCCAAACATAGCTGGGAGTCCCTCAATATCAGGCAGTGAGATGCAGAGCCATCTCTCTGAATTACACTACATGGCCAAAAGTATGCGGACACCCCTTCTAATTAGTGGATTTGGCTATTTCAGCCACACCCGTTGCTGACAGGTGTATAAAACCAAGCACACAGCCATGCAATCTCCATAGACAAACATTGCCAGTGGAATGGACCGTACTGAAGAGCTCAGTGACATTCAACGTGGCACCATCTTTCCAACAAGTCAGTTCGTTAAATTTCTGCCCTGCTCGAGCTGCCCCAGTCAACTGTAAGTGCTGTTACTGTGAAGTGAAAACATCGAGAAGCAACAACAGCTCAGCTGCGAATTGGTAGGCCACATAAGCTCACAGAATGGGACCGCCGAGTGCTGAAGCGCGTAGCGTGGAAAAATCGTCTGTCGCCGGTTGCAACACTCACTACAGAGTTCTAAACTCACTCTGGAAGTAACGTAACCACAAGTACGGTTTGTCGAGAGCTTCATGAAATGTGTTTCCATGGCCGAACAGCCGCACACAAGTCAAAGATCACCATGCACAATGCCAAGCGTCGGCTGGAGTGGTGTAATGCTCACCGCCATTGGACTCTGGAGCAGTGGAAACACGTTATCTGGAGTGATGAATCACGCTTCACCATCTGGCAGTCTGACAGACGTATCTAGGTTTCGCAGATGCCAGGAGAATGCGACCTTCTCGATTGCATCGTGATAACTTTAAAGTTTGGTGAAAGAGGAATAATGGTCTGGGGCTGTTTTTCATGGTTTGGGCTGGGCCCCCTAGTTCCAGTGAAGGGAAATCTTAACGTTACAGCATACAATGACATCTTATATATTATTTCCGAGTTTGTGGTTTCGTGTCGCGCTATCTTCGACTTGTTCTGCGATCGAGTAACGTGATATTCGGCTTACATTATCTCAAAGACCATATGAGGTGCATGGACAAAAAAAGTAAATAAAATGGTTCTGAAACAGTAGAAATCGTATTCCACTTACTGCATTAAAGTAAAATTACTACTGATACTCTGCATCAGTTCTTTCTCAAACACACCCACCCCAACATGTCGCGCAGAGCGCGGGTTATGCTAGTTCTAGATGATTCTGTGCTTCCACTTTGTGGCAAAAGTTTGGGGAAGGCCTTTCCTGTTTCAGCATACAATGCACCATGCACAAAGTGAGGTCCGTACAGAAATGGTTTGTCGAGATCGGTGTGGAAGAACTTCACTGGCCTGCACAGAGCCCTGACCTCAACCCCATCAAACATCTTGGGATGAAATGGAACGCTGACTGCGAGCCAGACCTAATCACCCAACATCAGTGCCTGACCTCACGAATGCTCGAGCTGAAAGGAAGCAAATCCCCGCAGCAATGTTCCAACATCCAGTGGAAAGCCTTCCCAGAAGAGTGGAGGCTGTTATAGCGCCAAAGAGGGACCACAGCCAATATTAATAGCCATTATTTTGGAATGAGATGTTGGACGAGCAGGTGTCCACATACTTTTGGCCATGTAGTGTATCTCGAGCTTTTCATACAGTCTGACATCCTGTCTTGCTCTCCAAAATGTCTGCCTATGGAGTCCATGGCCAAATACTCTTGGATTGCTGACTTCCTCGACTCTCATATACATGTAGCTCTCAACGGAACCCTTTCATCTCCTCTCCCTGTCAAGGCTGGAGTACGCCAAGGCACTGTTTGAGGCCCCATATTATTCCTAATCTCCATCAATGATCGCAATGACTCTCTGGAAAATCCTCTTTATCTCTTTGCTGATGACTCCACTCTGCCATGGCATCTCTCATCTTTCTGACAGACAGGCAGCAGCCTCTTCCCTCTCCTCAGATGTCAACAAAATCACAAACTGGTCAAACACAATTTTGTTTATGTATCCATATTGTCCACCTTTTGCGTTATCCCTTACCCCTCATCATTACGTGCATCCCTTGTTTGTCCATCTCCGTGTACTTTCTCCCTCCACCCCGTTGTTGGCGTTTCCCCTTTCTCCTGCTGTTCCCTTTGCTATGTTGTGTCCTGTGTAAATCGCTCTTCCACGAGCCTAGACAAGGTAAAATAAAAAAAATAAATATTGTTGTGGGCCGGGGGTCGGTGGCGAGAACGACCGCTAGGTGGGGAAGTTTACGCTGTCTCCCACCGGTCTCCCCAGAATTATAGGCCGTCGCTCCGGATAACTCCGAAGCCGGCGGGTCGATTAATCGACCGTGAAACGCCAATATCTTGACCGCGTGGCGTAGGGTTAATTGTCTAGATCCCAATATACCTAAATAACCACGCAGTCTTGGCTACCGGGGATTCACGCCCTCGGTACATCTTTCTCGAACCGGGTCACTCTACCGACTGCGGTAGAGTTCCAACTA
>CM068957.1:81297778-81314981 GCA_035128595.1 Eptatretus atami | reverse complement strand
AGAAAAGTAAACTGCAGTGGGCTTCGAGGCGAGCGAGCAAAGGAAAGGCAGGGTGAATTGCCGGGAAAAAACTGAACATGAGCGCGCCGAGTCTGCGATCGGCAGTGGTGTGAAACTGAGCGCGAGGTGGGCGCGATCGGCTTTTGTGAGGAGCACAGCGACAGTTCATCCGGAGTCCAGGACGAGCCTCTGACTGTCCCTACTCACCTCACGGCTTGACGACGTCTTGGAATCCATGACCCAGCCTGTGGAGCCCAACACCTCGATTTGGCCTTGTCTGGTGAACAGCCAGGCCGGACTTGTATACTGGACCTTGTGAGAAACCAGCTGAAACCCACCATCGATTTCGCTCTGGTGCAGTCGCCTCGCGGGTCTGAACGCGCAGGCTGCGTGCGTGAGGGCTGCGTCACATGGACGAGCACCGTTTTGCCACGTGGCGTCTCGAGCTTAGGAGCTCGAATCCGTGGACATCGGCTTGTCACGAGCCACATTCGTGCTTTTGACACTTCCTCTCGTCCATGAAACATCACCAAGTACTCTGTGTCTTGTCTGCATGCTGTCCTGTCTTGTCTGCATGTCGTTTAAGGTTTATCTCGTTAGGGTCCCCTTCGAAACCCGTAGCTCCTAGTTAGAACGGGTATAGATTAATTATAACATTGTCGTGAATGCTTTGCTTTTGTGTATTCCCGATGTCCCCAATAAATCTGGCTGATTCGTATGAAGTTGCCGCTTTGAATTAATTCATGCCGCGCCGAGGAACGATCGCTCGATTTGGATATGAACACCAAAATGGTTACAGACTGGCAGAATTCGCTCCGTATCTGACAAAACCAGTCTAATCGGGGTCCATTTCCCAACTGGTAAGGTCCAGGGGTACGTTGGTATCGCGATTCGAGACGCGTGACCCGAGGCCTGTGCCGAACCAGCCGGCGTTATAACCCCGGAGACGGCGGTGGTTAGGGTGGCGCCGAATCTGTAACATTTGGCTGTCGAGAGTAGGGTGCGAAACCCAAACTGGTACGGACAGTGATTGACGCACTCGTATGAACCCCCCCCCCCCCCCCACCGCCGATCCGTAACATATTTTTAAAAAAAAATTTCTCTGAAACCGCTTAGCTTTCGTACGAGACTTTGCAGTGATCCACTACTGCTGCTGCAAATATTTTATTTAACAATGACCTCATCAGTCAAATGATGTGGCAGCCACGTTGGTTTTAAGGGTATGATTAAACAATTATTTCTCAGAAACCGTTTAATCTATCAATACTAGGCTTTGCAGGTATGATCCACTCCCTTGCTGCATACAATTGACTTAAAAATGACACCCATCAGTCACATGGGGTGGCAGCCACATTGGTATCAAGGAATATATTGTCCCGTGTACGGCGAGTTAAAACCGACTGTGCATGGATGGCCAAACGGTTACAGCAGAGGCGTTAGAGTTCTTGGCGGGAACCTTTTGCATGTGCGGGAAATGCAAAGCAATGGGAGACTTGACTGGGGATTTTGTGGGTTTAATCATCCGGACCAAGAAAATGTACATTAAAGTAGGAAATGCAACAATAAATAAAATAATCCAATGTTCAACAATTATGTACAAGGAAAGGAACCAAGCAAAAGCAAATACAAGGCACCAAGAAACAAATAAATAAAGGCCTAAATGGAGCACTCCCACACAGACGCACTCGGCAAACAAAGGGGTAGATACAAGACACCCAGATAATCCCCCAGAGGCCAGGCTTATCTGTCAGGTGAGCAGGCAAAGGTCCCTCGCGAGTAGAAGGCAGGAATATGTCCACCGACCCTTGGCGCGAAACGCTCGGCACCGACCAAATCTTCTCAGATGCACCCCTCTGCATCCAATGCCGACCCCCTTCTGCACCAAAGATTGCAAACGCGAGGAGATGGAACCAGGGGACAGGCTGAAGCGGGGCGCATGACCAGAAGATAGACGCCAAGCGAAGTCAGTGAGAGGGGGGGGATACAAACGATGATGATGATGATCGAGCGTCGAGGTGGAGCCGAGAGAGGGAGCCAAGCGAGAGAGGGTAGAAGAAGAAGAGTGACCAGCGCAGGGTCGCCTCTTTTTATCACCCCCGATCACATGACCTTCTCGAACTTTCTTTTTAGTTCGTCACCGTGATCTCCATGGGCCCTACATTCTCCAACGTCGTTCTCCCAGCCTGATACCCTCAGCACAAAAGCTCCCTTCCTCCTCCCCTGGTGGCTTTTTCTTGTGTTATATCCTGTGCTCACTGCAGCCTCCATGTCCATCATGGCCTGCTACAACACCGCAAAAGCTCCATCCTCATTTCCCAAACACAGGGATGGCTACAAGGGGCTGTTCCGAACAGGGAATCTTACCCCTAATCTCTACGCTAATTATCATGACCCCCAATGGGGAGGGACAAAAATACACCTTCACACCACAGGTTCCCCGACTTAAAGTGACGTGTCACACGGCCCTAAGCTAGGCATTCCTATCTCAGTTAAAGTCATTTGACCTAACCCACAAAAATAACAATATTAAAAAAATCATTTTGGAAACCGCTGTAGCAATCGATGCGAAACTTTACATTTGTGATCCACTGCCGTTGCTCCATGTAAAGCAACATGTTTCACATCGATCTGTGAAACATGTTGTTATCAAACTATGACGATGTCATAGTTATCAAACTTTATTCAACATGGCTAATCGATCATATATGTGCAGTTTCACTTCGACCATTAAAGCGGTTCTGGGAAGAAGATATTTTTTCCTTTAAAAACAAAACAATGTAGCTGCCAAACCACATGACCGATGATGTCATAAAAAATTTCTGTCAACCAATCTATCCTAAGAGGGCCCGAGTCACACCGTTGACGTTTTAGGCCAGCAATGGCAACGTATGCAAAATGTATGTGTAAACGCTGGCTTACGCTGAACTTTTTGATGTTTTTTTTAAAGATTCGGACGTATTCATAACGGAGTGGTCGTATGCATAACATATTAGTAGACGACACAGAACGTTTCGTTGTCTTATAGATAACTTATACCAACGAATGCTTAGCCTGTTGTCGGCGTTCACAACCTATGCCAACGATAGTCTAACTTTATGCATAGCGCGCTGCACGTATCGCCGACGATCACGTGGCGTAGCCTATTAAAAGGCTGCCGCCACAATGATTCAAATCATAACCGCCGGAGAAATGGAAGTGTCAACATCGCAGTCACACCTTGGCGATATTGCCAGCGTATGCCGACCTCTGAAAAATGCGCTCTAAAACACTGGCGCACGTCGAATAGGGTATGGATAAGTTTGGTATACCGTGTAATAGAACGGCCCTAAAGTACGCCTATCATACGTCGTAGTAAGTGGAGTACGTCTTGAAATTTTAAACGTGTTAAAAATTTTACGAGGTACTTGCCGTATGCCTCACACATTCCGCATGCGATGGGAATAAGTTGTACGCACGATATGCGATTGTTGGCGCACGTCGACAAAAGTTACTTGTAAGTTACTCATAAGTTGAAACACTTGAGGTAATGGTTAGCGTCAGTGTTCCAGACTCCCTGGTTTTTTTATTTTATTTTTTTCTTCGTATGACGGTGATGTTACACTTCGATTTCTAATGCGATATAATATAATATAATTAATAGGCTGCCGCTCAACGATTTAAATCATAACCGCACTAGAAATCGAAGTGTCAACATCACCGTCATACCAAGAAAAAAAAAAAAAACAGGGAGTCTGGAACACTGACGCTAACCATTACCTTGACGCGTTTCGACTTATGAGTAACTTACAAGTAACGTGTGTGGACGTGTGTCAACGATCGCATAACGTGCCTACAAACACGTTACTCATAGGTTAGAAATAAGTTTCGGGTACGCTAAACATTACCTCGACGTGTTTCGACTTATGATTAACTTACAAGTAACGTGTGTCACGCGATCGCAAAACGTGCCTACAACTTATGGCAGTGTAGCGGAACTTGTGAGTCATACGCTGGCATAAGTCGTAAAATTTCAAGCATGCTAAAATTTGAGGACAACCGCAAAGTACACCGATGAAAGCCAGCGTATTATGATGTATGGCAGTGTTTTTCAGCGTGCTCTCAATGTTTCCAAAACTTACCCATAACGTATTGGACGTGTGCCAGCATTTTAGACAAATTTTTCAAAAATCGGCATAAGCTGGCTAAAACGTCAAGGTGTGACTGGGCCTTTAGATGACCTCACAAATTTTCATACTGATTGAATGCAGCGTTCTATGTGTCGAATTTTGATCGGGATACCACTTCACCGATGATGTCATAGTCAAATCACACCTATTCCCCATGTAGAGTAGTTGCCAGGTGCCAAGTTTCAATTTTTTTCCATGGTGGAGTTTAGGAGATAGAGGTCCAAAGAGTTTCCATTTTTCCAACATGGCTGCCACCCCACGTGACCTGTGAGGTCATAATTATCATTTTAAAATTCTGCATGAGTCGTCACATCTATGGTGAAAATTTGTCAGTCGGATAAGCGGTTGCAGAGAAAACAGAGAAAATTTGCATGGACGTAAGGACGTACATTTGTAAAACTCCACGCCCACTCATAGAGTGCTACATTTCTTTATGCAAGGGATCTTATCTCTCATCCCATGATCTCCATCTTTGTGGCATTGTTTTGAGTTGGCCATACGTATGTATGGCCATGATCTCCATCTTTGTGGCATTGTTTCGAGTTGGCTATACATACGGACAACCCGAAGACAATGCCAACGGCAACTTCGTCACCGGAAGCAGTAAAAAATAAAAACAAAAACATATACATATAAAACTTTATATTTTTACTTCATAACAATTGTCATTTCGACTTGATTTCCTTCTGATTTTGGTTCTATATCCCACCCACCACTCTTTTCTCCAAAATGAATCGACACCAACCCCCCCCCCTCCCCCAAAAAACTCCACCCCCACTCAGAGTGCTGCATTTCTCCATGCATTTAACAAGAGATCTTATCTCTCATCCCATAATCTCCATCTTTGTTTGTCAAAGTTGAGAAGATGAGAATTTGGAATCAGAAAAAGCATCCACTCTACCCGACCACCTCAAAGCTTCATGTCCCCCCTTTCTGGATCTCTACTCACACCACCCTCTCAATGCTTTCCCCTCACCCCACCCACTAAAAACTTTCCCTGCACCCATACACACAATCCTTCACCCACACGTCTCACACGCACAAACATTCAAACGCACCCCACACACTCAAACCCTCACCCACATCCCACACACTCAAACCCTCACCCACATACTCAAACCCTAACCCAGATCCCACACACTCAAACCCTCACCCACATCCCACACACTCAAACCCTCACCCACATACTCAAACACTCACTCACCCACACACTCAAACCCTCACCCACTTCCCACACACTTAAACCATCCTGCTCCCCCCGTTTTCAAAGTCTCACCTTGCCCACGAAAAGCCTTCCCTTCACCCGAACTTCTAACAACATGGACCTCACAAATCCGAGATCTACGCTCTTACCTCAAAGATCTCTCAATGCAAGCCATTGCCGATAAACCAGACATCATCTGTTTAACAGAATCCTTCCTCCCACAAAATGTCTCCAACTCCTTAGTCTCTCTCTCCCTGGTTATTGGCTCCTCCGATTTGATAGGCGTGAACCACGCCCTGACGGCAGAGATTCACTTTACATCAATAACTCAATTTCTAATTGCCCTTGTACTGATCTTGCATCTCGCAACCCCGAGGAGTACCCCTCGCTGCGACTTCCCCTCCGGTCCTGCCTATTGTTCATCTGTGTGTTGTACCATCCTCCTAACAGTGACAACTCCATCTACATCCCTCTCTCAAAACGTGGACAAACTTTTAACCACTCATCCCAACTCTCTCTCCTTCATATGTAGCGATTTCAATTGTAACCATGCAACTTGGCTGGGTTTTGGTACCTCTCTCACCAACCATTTCACTTCAGCAAAGGACTTCTGTGACTCCATGGGACTGACTCAGTCTGTGAACTTTCCAACCTAGATTTTTCCCAATGGCAAATCCACCCTTCTGGACTTGCTTTTGACTAACTTTCCCACAAATGTCTCCTGCTCTTCCTCTGCTCCAATTGGTTCATCTATTGATATGCTTGTGAAAGTCAACATCTCTCTGTCTATTTTTTCAGAGAGCTGCCTCAATGACAGCGATTCTGGCATTTTACTCAAACGGATTGGTTGGAACTGTAAACAGCCATCTCTTTTCCCATATTTACTGCCCCTGACGTTAACTCAGCCTTGGAATTCTTCCACAGAAACCTGCTCTCTCACAAATACACAGATTCATCCCATCTCGTCCTCAATTATCCTACCCTTCTACCCGCCCATGGTACACTGAATCCTGTGGTGAGGCAGTTGCTCTGAAACAACTTGCATTCTCTTCTTGGAAGGCTAATTCAACTGATGGCAATTCAAGTGCATTCCAAAAAGTCCGCAACAAGTGAGTGTGTGTGTCCACTCTCAGGAGAGCTAGTAAACAACATCTGTCCAACCTCAAGAATGAGCTTTCAAACCACTTAATGGAATACTGTTATCCATTCTGGGCTGGCTCTCCTGACTCACATCTTGCACAGCTTGATGCTGTAGAAACCAAGACTTTTAAGATTATTAGAATCTTCCACGATGAAGCGGACTCTAAATGCATATCACTTTGCCATCACAGACAGGTCGGTGGTCTCTCTGTCTTCTACCGACTCCCTTCTGGTCTTGCACCCTCTGCTCTTTGGTGACAACAGCCAAGGTTTCTGCAGGGCTCACAGAGTCCACCATCAATCCTCTCCTGGCAAAACTCCTGAAATCCTGGATCACTGCTCACCTCCACTCATTTATTCCTCTTTATCCTGCCTGTGGAATCGATTTTCATATCCTCAATCTCACTCCTACTTCCAGGTCTTCAAGACAGCTGCTCACCACCAACTCAGATAGTCCCCAATTCAAAACCATTATTTTTTCTGTCCTCGTTAACCCCCTCCCCCCCCCCAACTAACCGCTCACCACACCCTCATCCTTCAAAAATTCCAGCTTTTTTCCACCTCCCTCTGTCTTGGCCTTTGTGTCCTGATTAGTTCTGTGTACATGTACTAGCTCTTCTACGAGCATTGACAATGTATACAATATTTTTTTTATTTTTTAAACAAGCGTTCTCTTCCTCCTCATCACCCTCCTCCTCCCCCTTCTCCTCTTCCCTATAAAAGGGGCGAGGTCCAACGGCACCAAGCTTCTGCCCTCCTACCCGATACTCCTCCACTAACCTCAGCCAACTCTCTCCACTCTGCAAACACCCCCACTTTACTGATATCCCTCCTCACACAATCCTCCCATCTCAACCGGTCTACCTCTTTTCCATCTAACTTGCTCCCGCAATCTATCCACTTTGTTTGGCATTCTCTCTTCCCCCATCTGCACAAAGTGCCCAGCCCATCTCAGTCAGCATTTCACCAAATCTCCCCATCAAGCTCATCTGACCACACCAATCTCCTACCTCAGTTCATCCATCCTCTTTCTATCCACCCTCTTCACTCCCGCAATTTCCTGACAGTTGTTCTCGCAAACCTGCAGCCTCTGTTATTTTGTCTGTCAATGCCACCATCTCCAGGCCATAAAGGTAGGCCAGCGTTAGAGAGAAAGATATCAAGAAAATTGCAAGGGAAGGTTCTGATGTTGTGTGTGCCATTACTCCCAACACTCTCCTCTACACATTGGCACCCACCTGAATCCACATCCACACCTCTACCTCCAACTTACCATCCCCAATCACTGTTCCCCCCAGATACACAAATCTATTTTCCTGTCTAATCTCCTTCCCCTCTAACCTAATATTCATTTATTTTCTAAGCCTGGTGTTGGCTTAGTGGTTAAGGTGGCTGGCTTGGGATCCTAGGGTCCTGAGTTTGAGCCCCGTAGGCTGCTGAATAAACACCAGGTGGGGTCGACTCAGCCTGTCATCCTTCCGAGGTCGGCAAAATGAGTGACAGTGTACTGGTGGAGGGGCACAGGATTCAGTGGCAAGTCACGTTCCAATAAATGAAAGCTACCCGGCAGCCAAGCTGCCATACGCAAGAACAGATGTTTTTTTTCTCTGCTGCCTGACCTCAATCACCTCAGTCTTCTTCACACTCATCTTCAGCCCATGCTTCTCAAATGCCTCCTTCCACTTCACCAGTACTTCCTGCATCAACTGCCTACTCCACAACAATCAAATCGTCTGCATACAACATCCTCCCTGGAATACCCCTCATCTTTCCCTTCCTGCTTACCAATTTCATCACCATGATAAACAGGAGTAGGCTGAAAGCGCTTCCCTGCTTCAAACCGATGTTCACACTGAAGTCATCCTCGGACCAACCAAAACTCTTCCCTTCATTCCCTTGTACATCCCCATCCCTTCCACCAACTTAACTTCTGCTTCCGGCACTCTCATCTATCTCAGTGTCGCCATCACCATCTCTCTCGGGACAGTGCCGTAGGCCTTCTCAAGGTCCACAATTCCCAATACAATTTCACCTTGCACCTCCAACTTCTTCTTCACCAGCAGTCTCAGCGTTAGCTTCCATCAATCGGCCCGTTACCCTTTCTAAACCACTGCTGCTCTTCTCCAAACTCCATCCCCCCACTCTTGCTTATCCTTCCATCCAGTCGTCTCCAGCGCCTTCATGACATGACTAAGGAGCATAATGCCCCTGAACCTCCCCGGATCTTCAACATTGCCCTTCCCCTTCCATATCGGCACAATTAACCCTGTCCTCCAATCCGATGTAACTGAACCCTCTCTCATACATATATTCAACAGCCTCTTCTTCCAACTGACTCCAACTTCTCCCACTGCAATTACCATCTCTGTACATACCTCATCAATGCATGGTGCTCTTCCCTTCTTCATCCTCTTCAATACTGTCTGCACCTCTTCCTCCTCCATTATCTCCACCAACTCCACTCTCCCCTCTACACAAAACAGTTCTCCAGCTCCCCACCACCACCTCCCTGGTTCAACAGCTCCACAAAATATTCTTCCCACACCATCAATATGACCTCCTGTCACTAACCCCTGCACCGATCCTTAATCACCACCACCCCCCCCCCACATGTCCTTACTACCCTCATCCCTTTCACAAGCCAATTTATAAATCTTCTTCAGACCATCCTCTTCCAAATCATTCCTTTCCTGATCCACAGCTCTCCTTGCTGCCTTCTTCTTTTGGTCATATACATGCTGCAGCCTCGCATCCGGGTGCCAACCTCGAACGTTGATCTCCTTTATCCTCTTATAAACCTCTTCTTTACCAACTGCCTTTGCTACTTCCCCCATCCACCATGGTTTCTATCCCTAGCTGATGCACCCTTTCCTGATGTCCTTCCACACAAAACTTCTGCAATTCCCCTACTTCTTCCACTCCTCCTCCAAAACTTCCACTTTGCGAAGTTGTTCATACCTGGCCCTCACCCTCTCCTTGAACTGTATGATGACATTGCCCCTACACTTCCCCCACCTAATAATCTTCCGACCCCTGCTCTTAACCTCAATCCTATTCTTCATCCATACCACAAACACCACAGGCTTGTGCTGGGTTGTAACATGCTCTCCTACCACTTCCTTAGAATCCTTAACCCTCCACAACTGTCGCTTCCTTACCACCACTAATTCCAGTTCTGTACTATGCTGTCCACTCCTGAAGGTAATCGTGTGGCTTTCCCACTTGGGAAAGAATGAACCAGCTATGGCCATCCCATTCCTCACCATCAGCTCTACCAGCTCTCAACCATCTCTATTCTTCTTTCCCCAACCAAATTTACCAACACATTCATCTTCACCTGACTCCACTACTCCCATGTGCGCATTAAAGTCCCGCGCAATGCACAGCATAACCTCCAACTCAACCATTCCCATAATCATCTCAAGTGTGTCCCTGAATTTTTGCTTCTCTGCCCCAGTGCTTCCCGTTTGAGGCCCAAACACCAATACAACACATAATTTGCCTCTGTATCACCAAACATGCCATAACTATCCATCCCTCCCATCTTTCCATTCTGACCACCTGCTTGTTGATCTCTTCCAATACTATTATTCCTCACCATTACTCCTTCCATCCCCATCCGCATGCAACAGCTTGTACCCTCTTACCAACCTCCTCACCCTGTAACCTTTATATTTGGTCTCCTACACACACACACAACACTTCCAACCTCCTTCTCTGCATCATCTCCAACACCTCAACCTCTCTCCCCCCCCATTGATCCCACATTCAAACGACCTAGCCGGACCACGCTTCCAAACCGCTGCCCACCTGGCAGAACCAGTATCATGTGATGCATAAGGATGATGATGATGATGATAATTTACACAAGCACAAATACATTTAATAATATACGAAGTGGACACAAGCCAAGAATCCCGATGGAAGTTTCAATTAAAGACAGGCACAAAACGTGCACTCACTGATTATAAACAATACCTGCTATAATCACAGATCCACCCGTATACAATGGAAAGTCTGTCAGGAATGGCAGGATAGAAGCGAAATAACTAAAAATTGCTGGGGTGAAAATAAGGAGATAAAAGATAGCGACGGGTGATAATGGCCGCCGGCAAGCTTGTTCAGCACCTATGGCTGGATGGCTCTCACACCATTGGTGCTGGCTCTGGGTGATTGGGCTGATGCCCATCTCACTGTACCAAGTCTGCTGTTAGCTCCAAATCTCTAGCATGACTACAGCGCTCAACTCCATGCAACTTTGGCTGAGGAATTCACAAACAGAAGCTCAACTTTAAGTGTGGCACCACTCCCTGGCAATCTGTCTGGAATGGATCATGCCTCCTTGGTGGTGATGGTAACGATCCCAGAGAGGCACACAGATGTCATAATAAAAACAATAATAAAATTATCATGAAATGGTTATTTTTTTTAGTTCGAAAGGGGAAGGTGGGGATCACTGAATACCAGATCTGTGGGACAAAACGTGGCCAGTTCAAAAAGTTCCAGTGAATCATGTAACCACACAGTACATGCAGACGTGATATTTCCAACAACAATTACAACGGTTGCGGGGGGGGGGGGGGGGAGGGAGAATGTGGAATTACATTATTCCAATGCACATTGCAATCCATCCATCCATTGGGACCGCAAATGAAGGGAAGGGATGTACAAGGGAATGAAGGGAAGGGATGTACAAGGGAATGAAGGGAAGAGTTTTGGTTGGTCCGAGGATGACTTTAGTGTGAACATCGGTTTGAAGCAGGGAAGCGCTTTCAGCCAACTCCTGTTTATCATGGTGATGAAATTGGCAAGCAGGAAGGTAAACCTGAGGGGTATTCTAGGGAGGATGTTGTATGCAGACGATTTGACTGTTGTGGTGGAGTAGGTAGGAGATGCAGGAAGTACTGGTGAAGTGGAAGGAGGCATTTGGGATGCATGGGCTGAAGATGAGTGTGAAGAAGACTGAGGTGATGTAGGTCAGGCAGCAGAGAAAAAAAAAACATCTGTTCTTGCGTATGGCAGCTTGGCTGCTGGGTAGCTATCATTTATTGGAACGTGGCTTGCCACTAATCCTGTGCCCCTCTACCAGTACACTGTCACTCATTTTGCCGACCTCGGAAGGACCCCACCTGGTATTAATTCAACAGCTGAGCGGGATTTGAACTCAGGATCCTAGGATCCCAAGCCCACCACCCTAACCATTAAGCCAACACCAGGCATATATTGCAATATTTATGGCCAAATATCAAATTTCATACATTGCTATGAGCTTCTGCAAAATTTGGATTTGCTATAACAAAGAAGAAATAGTTTTTGATGGCAAAAATAAAATTTTGTATTCTTTACCATTGGAAAGTGCTAGACAGTGTTTAGAACCACAGGCCACCCGCAGTAGCTGCACATTTGAGAGGCTCTTCACCAACCTGTAAAAAAAGAAAAATGAATTAATAATAAAAAAAGAAAAATATATCACATAGTGGAGACTCGACTCAGTCCTTTGTAGAACTTGCAGAAAATGAAACATTTTAAAACAAAATATAAGTGTTTCTCAGACTTGCGATGCATATTCACCATGCAGCTTGCATGTTTATTGCATCAGGTGATGTAGACAATCACAAACAAAAGATATATGAAAAAGCAACAATAAATGTACATGTGTAGGTAAAAGGTAGAAGGCTTTGATTTCACTGGACAACAAAGATTTTGTTACTGGGGTGGAAACATATGTTCTAGACCAAATAGAGTATGCTGATTCTGATTCTGAAGTCAGAATTTTCTCAGCACGTCAGGATGTTGAGTTATACATATGGTCCAATTACAGTAGCTTGCACTGGTGGGTGATTTTGAGTGATCATAAATTATTATTTTTTTGTATTTTTGGTTTCAATTATAGCAATACAACTATTGTAGAATATTATTTCTCATAAAAAGAGCTTTAGAATGCACTTTAAATTATTAAAAATGGATGAAAACTGACCAAGCTATCAATTTTTAAGTAAAACTTTCCACGCGGCAGCATTACAATTTTGCGTGCCGCTTCCGTGCTGAGAGGAGTTAATAACTTGATTTTAAAATGTTTAGATGTAATGTATATATTTAAAAATGTATCAAGTTTGGAATTCAATCATGCTAATAGTATCTCAATATTTTCAGGTTATAACCGAATATATTTTTCTGTATATTTTCAGGTTAGGCATATGTTACTACAGGCATCATGAATAGGCGAGGCTGTGTGAATCATCCTGATAACTTTTGTTATATCTGTGGGAAATACACTTCACACAGCCAGCACAAGAACATTACCAAAAGGGTGAAAGCTGCTTTCAAGTATTATTTTGAACGTAAAGTTGGAGACCAAAACAAGAGCTGCGCACCTCATGTTTGCTGCCATGTGTGCAACTCGGGGCTTATGCAGTGGTTGAGTGGCAAAAGGAAGGGAATGCCTTTTGGTGTGCCAATGATGATGTGAAAGTAATTACTAAGCACTGATATTACATGTACAATGTGGTGATCTGCAAAAATGTATCTAATACAGCATGCTGGGTATCATTACTACAGATACATGTTTCGAAAACCTGCCATGCTAGCTAAATTCTTACTTCAGATTTGAAATCAGTGACCCAGATTTAGCAAGGAATACCTGCATAGCAGACAAAAAGTTTTTTTTTGTTGCCCAGTATTGTCAAACAGGATGATGCAAATATTTCATTCAATCGATCTTTATCATTCCAAATGATATAGTTTCACTTAAAGCTGAGGAAGTCTCATTGAATTTTCTTGTCTGACCAGTCATTTGCTACCTGCATGCATGAAGACCCTGGGAGTTACATCCAACACATGGAGGAACCCTGGAGGAGGAGGAGAGGATATTGGGACCATACTCTGTGCAGAGCGTTGGTGCTGCTTAAGCAGTCTCCTTGGCTATTGGACACAATCCTGGATGGGTCGCCACTCCGACACAGTATACCAGCATGCTGGCACTCATTTTGCCGACCTCGGAAGGATGACAGGCAGAGTTAACCCCACCTGGTATTAATTCAACAGCTGAGCGGGATTTGAACTCAGGACCCTAGGATCCAAAGCCCGTCAACTTAACCATTAAGCCAACACCAGGCATATGAAACGTTTATAGATATTTCAGTCGTATTTTGTTTTGATAGATTGATTACCTTTCCCCTCATATCAGTGGACAGGGAAATGCATTGTGTTTGTGTATCAGGTTTGAATTGCCTTTGTAACCCATCACCATATCCCCTCTTCTTATATCCCTTATCTTTCTCTCCCCATCCCTCTTATATTCATCTTTCTTTTTCCTTCCCCCGCACATTTCATTACAAATCCAATAGCCATCGGAATAAAGTGGTACGGACCAGACGGTGCGAACCTCTTCAGGAGAAAGCGTCTGAACAAAGAACAATCCTCTCGAGAGAGTTCGCCATCGCAGACAGGGCGGGTCTGCCGTAGACTCCAACACGGAGCCAGGAGCGCAGCCAATGGAAGCTGCCTGGCTACATCGGCATGCCAACCAGGAGGCTGCACGAGAGCTGCCCATCCCCAGACCGCACCTCTGACAAAAGCTTTATAAGTTCGGGTATTCCAGAGCACGTGGCTGTGTTGCCTCCAGGGAATCAAAAGAGCCGGAGAAGTCATCAAAGAGCGAGCCGGGTGAATGCGAACATCCGCACGGACGGGTTCTGCTGGAAGCGAACGAGCGAGCTGTGGAAGGTGTGCTGACAAGCTGCAGAGCTCTATTTCCTGGATGGACTGGCTATTACACAATTATTTACGTGATATTTCTCTTGCTTTCCCCATTTCTAATTGTTTGATCGGAACAAACAAAGAGTCATCAACAATTTCACCTCGAGTCGTTCAGAGCAGGGGTACTGATACGTGTTCACGATTTCCTCTATGCATTATAAAGCATTCACCGCATTTCTCCCAACACAGTACATTAACCCATCACCCTCTCGTCTTTCACACCCCCCCCCTCCCATTTTCACGTTGGGACCACGTAAGCCCACAGGCTTGCTTCGGGTGAGCGAGGGATCACCAACGAGCCCTGCCTTCTTTATCTTTTTATCACCCTTCCTTGTCTAACTTCCCGAAGTGAATGAGGCGCTTGTGTCTGTAGTTTTCATGATAAGGTGTTTGTCTCAGGGGCTTACGTGTATAAGGGTAAGACTTTCATTTGTGACACTGCATTGTTTGTAAATACATGCTATTTATTTAACATGACCTTTCGTTTCCAACCTGCTTACTTGCCTCTTTCTCCATTGGTTAGACACTGGTATGCAAATCGTGTACGGGAGTTTTGCTCCGCGGTTTCATTACACTGTCTCCCGTCAGCTTCAAGGTTAATGATCGGGAAGCGGGTCCAAGTAGCCCCCCGGCTGGCAAACACGTAATCTTTATCATTCCAAATGATATATTTTAATTTAAAGCTGAGGAAGTCTTATTGAATTTTCTTGTTTGACCAGTCATTTGCGACGTGCATTGATGAGAGTGTGTGTGCGTGTGTGCGCGTGCGTGCGTGCGTGTATATGAGCATATAGTCTTCTTGAGTATCTGATTAGGTATACCATGTTGCAACAATGCATCCTACTATAATAAAGAGGTTGTGTGGCTGTCGCTATGTCACCTTTATTGACTTGTTGATTGGTCGCAGCACTGATCAATTGGGTGTTATCGCATATATCCATGTCAGCAAGCAATGGTCCATCTACATGGCGCTGCATCTATCACACGGTTTCCTCACCTCACGACAAATCGTATTCCTCTCGATTCTTCATCTTCAACAGCGGTGATTACAACATTAATTACAAATCATCTTCCTTTATCTTATGATTATAGAGTATATGTTGTGATCAATAAAATTTGTTTAAAAAAACGACAAAATTTATAAAGTGCATTTCAAGAATGTGCAGCAGCCACTGCCCAAAAAAGGTGACCCGAGAAAGGCGGGAGTGCCCACGAGGGAGATAAGCAGAATGTTGATCGAGATATGCGAATCACCGTGGGAAGCAAGGAGAAGCTGCCGTTTCAGGCATTAACCCTTCATCAGAAAACAAGAAACCTTTTGCAAAGTGGGGACATGGGATGAAGTGGAAAATAAAATGCAAAACAAAAAAAAATGCAAAAAAAAGAAAAAAGAGAAGAGACCCATTCTGACGAAGTTAACACCCAAAATGCCAGCTTCTCACTTCTCACAGCGTTTAACATACCTCAATCAACATCCTGTTCATTTCATCAATTGTTCTCCCTGTCTGCTGACAAATATCAACGCTATCAAGACAACTTCTTCATTCATGTTGCAATAATGCCTCGGTAAAGCAGAGCACAGAAGTATTCTTGGTTTACCACGTTTTCCTTTATCACTTTGCCATCAGCATTGTTTTACTCCCAATCAGGAAACCACAAAGACAAGATATAGCTACTTCTTTTTTTATATATACAATGTCAAGGCTCGTATAAGAGCTAACACACATAATGTATAACAAGGGGAGCATGAGGCAAGCGGGAGGGAGAGGTAAGCACAAAACAGTGGGGAAGACACATGAGATCTGTGGAAGGGAGAGGGATGGGGCAGGGTACACAGGGTAAACAAGATGGACACTACAGGAACTTTCAGGAAGGAAAGCAGGGAATATTAAGGAGGTGGGTTTGGGGTGGATTAACGGCAGTAGAAAAGATCATGGTTTTGGATGGGGGAAGATAAGAGATGGTGGTGAACGGCTGTTTTGAAGACGTGGAGGGAAGAGTGGGATTGAAGAGTGTGTGGGAGTTTGTTCCAAAGGTGGGGAAAAAGAGGAATGAAAGAATGAAGGTGAGCAGTGATTCTTGTTTACAATTAGCTGGGAAATGCATCCAGATTTATTTATTGCTTAAAAGGGACAATTTCTTTTTACCATTCAAAAAAACAAATTTCACTTATTATCAGATGTTGAAATTCGCAAATAATAATAATAATAAAATATACCCATCAGAGATGGGGAATCCCCCGCCATTGAAATAAATGTTGACGCCCAGCTAGCCGGACGGACGGACGGACAGCCGGACGGACGACCCGGGTGACAACAATATCCCCCTTCCGCCACGCGGCGGGGGATAAAAACTAGAACTGCCACTTTATAACTGCTGGCAGTGATGACCGGGTACCCAGACGTCCGCCTTTGATACAACGTGAGACTTTCCGTCGATGATAGTTGCAAAGTTTCGCTTCGATAGGATAAGTGGATCCAGAGAAAACATTATTTCATAGTGATACAAATACAGCCCTGCTTCGATACAGCGCGGGACAGACGAGTTACGAACCGGGTAGCACAAAGTGTTCAATCTAGTTCTTACGTATGCAGTTAGCCCTTTTTCCTGGGGACATTGTCGGTATCAATTGAATTGCTATTCCTGTACCCTCAAACGCATTCAGGTGCAGCCAAGTGAGCCTTCTGGAAAAAAAACAAAAATCTAAAAGTTCTCAGATTCAATTAATTAAATAATTCTGGCTGCCAAACAGTGGCTGATTGGGTTGAAATTTTAAACCCACGTTTCACATGTCGGCTAAATTATAATTGTGAAGTTTTGCATATATAGAAGCAGCAGTTCCAGAGTAAACATTAATTAATATTAATCCTTCAATCCAACATGGCTGCCAAACCATGTGACCTATCAATTAGAAATTAACAAACTTATATTCACT
>CM068957.1:81279821-81293439 GCA_035128595.1 Eptatretus atami | reverse complement strand
TACAAACTCCCACATTCTTCAATCCCACTCTTTCCTCCAGGTCTTCAAAACAGCTGTTCACCACCATCTCATATCTTCCTCTATTCAAAACCATGCTCTTTTCTCCCGCCCCCCCCCCCCCCCCCCCGTTAATCCACCTCATTCAAATTCCCTGTTTCCTTCCTGAAAGCACCTGTCGTGTCCATCTTGTTTACACGCGTGAACCATGCCCCATCCCTCTCCCTTCAACAGATCTCCTAATGTCTCTGTTCCCTACTGTTGTTGTACTTCCCTCTCCCGTCCTTCGTCTCCTTCTCCCTTTGTTATATGTTCTGCGTGTTGGCTATTACGTGAGCCTAACAAAATATACCAAAAAAAGGTTATATCTGTTACCTCAGTTCTGTCGTGTGTGTGTATGTGTATGTGTATGTCCTCTCTTCCTCTCCCTCCCTCACTGTTGTAATAAACGTTTTGTTCACAAAAACTTGCACGTCGTCATTTGAGACAGGACATTGCCATTAAGCAAGAGTGAATTGGCTTAAAAAATTGGGTAACGGGCCGAAATGCACATTTAAAGCACTCTTAAAATATGAAAGCACAATTGGGAAACACACATTTAATGTGCTTTCAAAAGACGAGCAGAGTACCCGCCCGACAGGCTATCTTGTTCCAAGCATGCAACACATTCTTCTGACCATATCTTTATTGGGCGGTTATAGGCAAGTGACAGCTATGTATAGGAAAAAAAACAACCCGGGTTACGCGCATGAAGCAAAAACATACCTACAGCTTACAATTCAAAACACCTCACAACACTAGAAAACGTGGGGACAGGAAAATACAGTGCTGTAAATGGTGAAGACTTGTAATACCTCCCCACCTAGAGGCAGTGCTACACAAAACACATTTACATAGAGAATTTGCGTCTCCCCTTAACCCCCCCCCCCTCCCCACCCCAAAGAACACCGGCAAAGATAAAAACACCCCTATCATTAATTGGAGTCATGCTGATCCTCAGTAACAAGTCTGGATATAAATGGGCCAGAATGTAAGAGGAGTAGAACGAAAACAAACCCACAAACACCGGTCCATGAATTATTGTAAGGATTAACGCGGACAACTCACTCTCATCCATGTCATCCTCGCCACAGCTATATCAGAAAGCTGATTCGTCACACAGTCACGGATGCTTAACCCCAATATGGCCGTTCAAAAATTATGCAACACTATTTTTTTAGGGAGGCACGTACAGGCTTGATTAAAGCTTACGAATAATTTTTATTCGACATACGATTACATTTTTTTTGGGGGGGGGGGTCCCATCGTGATTAACACTCCATCCAAACAAAGCCAATGGAAATCTGCCGCAGCAAACCCGGACAGTGTATAATCAGAGGCCTACAGGCCTCATGTGTTGGGCCTGTAATGTAACCAAGTTTGAATGTAAAATGTATATTCAGTTTTGCTTCATGCATATTTATGCTCCGCCCATGTCTTGCCTCACGCATATTCATTCTTTGCCCCATCCATATTTTGCTCCGCCCATGTATGGCATCATCTCCGCTGCAGAGGGCGAGGGACTCTTCCCCAATCTGGCGGGAGGTGTGGTTTTATAGAAAAGGAACGTTTTTTATTTTTCAAACCGATGCTGTTGGGGTGATTTAAATAAAGAAATAGTGATTTGAACCGCTGCAAATATTGATTAAACTGCCTGGAGCATTCTTATTCAAGAATCTGACATGCAGGCCGTTCCAGGATAAGGCCCACCAGAAAACCAGATGGTGGCCATATAATTTTGTTTGGGTGCCACAGTGGGTGGAGTCATGGAAATGGAAATTTTGCGTGGTGCTGATAGACATCGAAGTCGATACACGGGACATCACAGAACCATCGGAAAGCATCCCTAAATTAAAATATAAATAAATGAAATAATTAATGCAGGTGAGCGACCTGAGACAATGGGGAAACACGGTTCATTGTTGCTTGCAATGTGTAAGCATACCCTGCTCGTATATGTGTATGTATGTGTATTGTGTGTATATTATTTTTTTGTTACGGTTCTGGGGGTAGATGGAGGAATTTCATTGGAAAGTTAGGATTGATGGAGTTGCTTGGTCCGTGGACGTATAGGAGACATCTCGATGTAAATTAAGTGGAGAAACTGAGCTTAGTGTTACTTGTCACCACAAGGGGGGTGGGTGGTGCTATGTTAATTAGATCGGGATTAAAGCCCCAGTATGTAATTGCCCCCTGTGACCTTTTCCTACGTTTTTGCATTTACAAGCCAGTATTGAAAGAATTACGTTTTTATAACAACAACAACCATAATAACATGCACACGTCCAAGCAGGCGAGAAGCCCCGCCTTTCCGGTTTGTGCCAACAAGCCACACTGGAGGTGGATGATTGATGGGCATGACATCAGAAGCAAGGAAGAAGAGATGGTTTGGTTGAGTTGAATCAGAGTTGTGATAGGAATGTGGCTGGGACAGAGGATCTCACTTTGCTCTACTCTCGGCACGACGAAATGGCTGCGCGATTCTCGTGTCGTGCTGTAAATTTGCCCGCGTGCTGGGCAAGATGCTAATCATTGACTGTTCGGCTGAACCGTGAAGTTTGTACATTTCAGAAGCGAGGAGGAAGAGCAGTTGGTGTTGTTGGCTTGAGTTGGATGTGAGGGACTCGGTCGAGAGACGACAGAGCTAGGAGATGGCATGTAAGCAGGGCATTACGGCTGGCTTTCCTTCGACGCATAAAGAAGACGGCAGATTCTCGCATTCATGCTGAGGTGAATTGGCTTTCGTAGTGGAGCAAGATGCTGGCCATTCACTCTTGGCTGGGTGGTGAGAGACCGACCTAAAACCCTTGGTATGTCACCGAAGGGAGTGCGCCATTCTGCAGAGAGTGGCGTCAGCAAGCGCATCGACGAGGAAGCCGCATGGCGGTTGGTGAGCCCTTGTGTCGAATACCGCCTCACAAATTACCTCACATTTCCCGCCCAGAGAGCGGCTCGGCACCATTTTGGGTGCGTCTTCCCATGTAGGACGAAGCACTCAATCCCAAAGTTCAATTGAGATCACCTCTGGACAAAGCTAAGTGCCAGAATAAAGGGAGGATTTTCTTTTATTTCGTTTTCCCCTTATCTGTATTAAAGTCCGTGTGTAGAGGCACCTCGACTTTCGGCTTTAATTTACCTTCACGTATTATTATTACATTTGAATTATTACCCTTGTAAATATTTGTCTATTTTCATTAAATCCCTGTGTTTATTTTAAGTTGCTGGTGTCCATGTATCTGTCGTGGGTTCGTGTATAAACCCCTTGTGCTGTGCTTCCGTCATGTACGTGAATGTGCATGTGCCGCTCCTGCCCCTCCTGCACATGCCAAATCTCTGAGGATCACGTGTTCACCTCTAAGGAAACTTCTCGGCGATCCTGCCTTGTCTGCAAGAACCGATGCAAGTCGGTATTAACGCCCGTCCACCACAATTGGGTCGGGGAGATTAACCTAACCGCCAGACCCGCAACAATATAGATATATAATATATGTGGACAAATTATGATGATGTAGCATCAAGAAGGGAATTAAAGGAATGAAGGTCACCTGGGCCAAAGTGGGGAAAGTGGTGGCATGATTGGATAATAAACAATAAAGAAAAAAAAAAAAAATAAAAACCAATGAGTCAAATGTGATGAAACACGCATTGCAAACTGGGATTTTAAAAGACTTGCACTCTCGACGTCTTGCAGCTCTTTTTGTAACCACGTCCCTCAGCGGTAACTGACTTCCACCAACCTACTCCAAATCTGCATTTCCTCTGAACCATTCTTATCTTCCCCCATCTCCTAATCTGTTACCTCTTTCACCCTTTATTTTCTAAACACCTCACCCTTGGCTTGCCTGCAGGATAAGCCATGTACCTCAGCCGAGCACCTTTGCTGCACGCAAGCAAAAACAAAAAGTAATGCTCTTTCACAGCTATGCTACATTGATTGCTCTGTGTGATCTCTATCCACCCTTCCAGTACACTGCACTGTCCAGGCTCGTTGAAAAGATGTATAGGCTTGTAAAGCGGGTGAACCATGCCCCATCCCTCTCCCTTCAACAGATCTCCTAATGTCTCTGTTCCCTACTGTTGTTGTACTTCCCTCTCCCGTCCTTCGTCTCCTTCTCCCTTTGTTATATGTTCTGCGTGTTGGCTATTACGTGAGCCTCAACAAAATATACCAAAAAAAAGGTTATATCTGTTACCTCAGTTCTGTCGTGTGTGTGTATGTGTATGTGTATGTCCCTCTCTTCCTCTCCCTCCCTCACTGTTGTAATAAACGTTTTGTTCACAAAAACTTGCACGTCGTCATTTGAGACAGGACATTGCCATTAAGCAAGAGTGAATTGGCTTAAAAAATTGGGTAACGGGCCGAAATGCACATTTAAAGCACTCTTAAAATATGAAAGCACAATTGGGAAACACACATTTAATGTGCTTTCAAAAGACGAGCAGAGTACCCGCCCGACAGGCTATCTTGTTCCAAGCATGCAACACATTCTTCTGACTCATATCTTTATTTGGGCGTTATAGGCAAGTGACAGCTATGTATAGGAAAAAAAAACAACCCGGGTTACGCGCATGAAGCAAAAACATACCTACAGCTTACAATTCAAAACACCTCACAACACTAGAAAACGTGGGGACAGGAAAATACAGTGCTGTAAATGGTGAAGACTTGTAATACCCTCCCCCACCTAGAGGCAGTGCTACACAAAACACATTTACATAGAGAATTTGCGTCTCCCCCTTAACCCCCCCCCCCTCCCCACCCCAAAGAACACCGGCAAAGATAAAAACACCCCTATACATTAATTGGAGTCATGCTGATCCTCAGTAACAAGTCTGGATATAAATGGGCCAGAACTGTAAGAGGAGTAGAACGACAAACAAACCCACAAACACCGGTCCATGAATTATTGTAAGGATTAACGCGACAACTCACTCTCATCCATGTCAACCTCCGCCACAGCTATATCAGAACGAGCTGATTCGTCACACAGTCACGGATGCTTAACCCCAATATGGCCGTTCAAAAATTATGCAACACTATTTTTTTTAGGGAGGCACGTACAGGCTTGATTAAAGCTTACGAATAATTTTTATTCGACATACGATTACATTTTTTGGGGGGGGGGGTCCTCACTCGTGATTAACACTCCATCCAAACAAAGCCAATGGAAATCTGCCGCAGCAAACCCGGACAGTGTATAATCAGAGGCCTACAGGCCTCATGTGTTGGGCCTGTAATGTAACCAAGTTTGAATGTAAAATGTATATTCACGTTTTGCTTCATGCATATTTATGCTCCGCCATGTCTGCCTCACGCATATTCATTCTTTGCCCCATCCATATTTATGCTCCGCCCATGTATGGCATCATCTCCGCTGCAGAGGGCGAGCGACTCTTCCCCAATCTGGCGGGAGGTGTGGTTTTATAGAAAAGGAACGTTTTTTATTTTTCAAACCGATGCTGTTGGGGTGATTTAAATAAAGAAATAGTGATTTGAACCGCTGCAAATATTGATTAAACTGCCTGGAGCATTCTTATTCAAGAATCTGGACATGCAGGCCGTTCCAGGATAAGGCCCACCAGAAAACCAAGATGGTGGCCATATAATTTTGTTTGGGTGCCACAGTGGGTGGAGTCATGGAAATGGAAATTTTGCGTGGTGCTGATAGACATCGAAGTCGATACACCGGGACATCACAGAACCATCGGAAAGCATCCCTAAATTAAAATATAAATAAATGAAATAAATTAATGCAGGTGAGCGACCTGAGACAATGGGGAAACACGGTTCATTGTTGCTTGCAATGTGTAAGCATACCCTGCTCGTATATGTGTATGTATGTGTATTGTGTATATATATTTTTTGTTACGGTTCTGGGGGTAGATGGAGGAATTTCATTGGAAAGTTAGGATTGTATGGAGTTGCTTGGTCCGTGGACGTATAGGAGACATCTCGATGTAAATTAAGTGGAGAAACTGAGCTTAAGTGTTACTTGTCACCACAAGGGGGGGTGGGTGGTGCTATGTTAATTAGATCGGGATTAAAGCCCCCAGTATGTAATTGCCCCCTGTGACCTTTTCCTACGTTTTTGCATTTACAAGCCAGTATTGAAAGAATTACGTTTTTATAACAACAACAACCATAATAACATGCCACACGTCCAAGCAGGCGAGAAGCCCCGCCTTTCCGGTTTGTGCCAACAAGCCACACCTGGAGGTGGATGATTGATGGGCATGACATCAGAAGCAAGGAAGAAGAGATGGTTTGGTTGAGTTGAATCGAGTTGTGATAGGAATGTGGCTGGGACAGAGGATCTCACTTTGCTCTACTCTCGGCACGACGAAATGGCTGCGCGATTCTCGTGTCGTGCTGTAAATTTGCCCGCGTGCTGGGCAAGATGCTAATCATTGACTGTTCGGCTGAACCGTGAAGTTTGTACATTTCAGAAGCGAGGAGGAAGAGCAGTTGGTGTTGTTGGCTTGAGTTGGATGTGAGGGACTCGGTCGAGAGACGACAGAGCTAGGAGATGGCATGTAAGAGCAGGGCATTACGGCTGGCTTTCCTTCGACGCATAAAGAAGACGGCACGATTCTCGCATTCATGCTGAGGTGAATTGGCTTTCGTAGTGGAGCAAGATGCTGGCCATTCACTCTTGGCTGGGTGGTGAGAGACCGACCTAAAACCCTTGGGTATGTCACCGAAGGGAGTGGCGCCATTCTGCAGAGAGTGGCGTCAGCAAGCGCGATCGACGAGGAAGCCGCATGGCGGTTGGTGAGCCCTTGTGTCGAATACCGCCTCACAAATTACCTCACATTTCCCGCCCAGAGAGCGGCTCGGCACCATTTTGGGTGCGTCTTCCCATGTAGGACGAAGCACCTCAATCCCAAAGTTCAATTGAGATCACCTCTGGACAAAGCTAAGTGCCAGAATAAAGGGAGGATTTTCTTTTATTTCGTTTTCCCCTTATCTGTATTAAAGTCCGTGTGTAGAGGCACCTCGACTTTCGGCTTTAATTTACCTCACGTATTATTATTACATTTTGAATTATTACCCTTGTAAATATTTGTCTATTTTCATTAAATCCCTGTGTTTATTTTAAGTTGCTGGTGTCCATGTATCTGTCGTGGGTTCGTGTATAAACCCCTTGTGCTGTGCTTCCGTCATGTACGTGAATGTGCATGTGCCGCTCCTGCCCCTCCTGCACATGCCAAAATCTCTGAGGATCACGTGTTCACCTCTAAGGAAAACTTCTCGGCGATCCTGCCTTGTCTGCAAGAACCGATGCAAGTCGGTATTAACCGCCCGTCCACCACAATTGGGTCGGGGGAGATTAACCTAACCGCCAGACCCGCAACAATATAGATATATAATATATGTGGACAAATTATGATGATGTAGCATCAAGAAGGGAATTAAAGGAATGAAGGTCACCTGGGCCAAAGTGGGGAAAGTGGTGGCATGATTGGATAATAAACAATAAAGAAAAAAAAAAAAAATAAAAACAATGAGTCAAATGTGATGAAACACGCATTGCAAACTGGGATTTTAAAAGACTTGCACTCTCGACGTCTTGCAGCTCTTTTTGTAACCACGTCCCTCAGCGGTAACTGACTTCCACCAACCTACTCCAAATCTGCATTTCCTCTGAACCATTCTTATCTTCCCCCATCTCCTAATCTGTTACCTCTTTCACCCTTTATTTTCTAAACACCTCACCCTTGGCTTGCTGCAGGATAAGCCATGTACCTCAGCCGAGCACCTTTGCTGCACGCAAGCAAAAACAAAAAGTAATGCTCTTTCACAGCTATGCTACATTGATTGCTCTGTGTGATCTCTATCCACCCTTCCAGTACACTGCACTGTCCAGGCTCGTTGAAAAGATGTATAGGCTTGTAAAGCGACAAAGCCATGTGCTCAAGGTCAATGACATCACAGCTTGGTCTTTGTTAAATGTTATTTCCCACAAAGAAACAAATTAAACATACAATCTGTTTACAAGAATAGATTTATATAAAGCACAATGCATACTTATGACGGCAAGTCATCTTTAAACAGCAGCTTCCCTTTGAGGCTTCTTTAACGTTTGATTACCGACACTCGAAAAGAAACCGATAAGGCAGTCATTAAAACTAGTAAGCCTACCTGGTTTCTTGCGACCTTTTTCATGGCCCAGCTGGCCAAGATCATTGCAGCCGCAGCTGTAGATGGTACCATCACCAAGCAAAAAGACAGTGTGTCTACGGCCACATCCCACATCTTTCAAGTGGGATCCAATGCCTGCGCCACCAGGCTCAAAAAAAGGACACCATCGTGGCTCAGTGACAATTTCCTCATCAATCCCACCCAGACCAAGCTGTCCAAATGAAGCACTTCCCCAGCACTGCATTATCTATACACAGTCTGCAGGAAGACACACAAACAGGTTTGAAGTTAGACAGTTACCTGGCAGAAACTCAACAATAAGGAGGTAAAAGTACACCCAACAGGCAAAGAATGCAATCAAGATTTTAAGATGTGGTTTCTAAATAACATTATCGGGAAGTGTTATGGGGCTAGCTGGCAGGATAGCCTTAAGTCGCATGCCCATTTGCCTGAGCAGTCTAGTCCGTGTTAAAATCTCGGGGCAGCCACAAACTGTCACCGCGGTATTTCGCAGGCAGGGCAATACAACAAGGTGCGTGCCGTCGCTCGGATGGACGTCAAATTGGGCGTCCCATCTGCCGGCATTATTTGGTGTATGTTAAAGATCCCACGGTGTCCTTCGCGAACAGTAGGCGAGCTATCGTTCCTGACCAAATTCCAAAGTCACGTTGAAACTTACATCGGGTGCTGCATCAGTAGCACTGCTGCATCTCTGCAAGAACTGATGCAAACCCACACTGCATACAAACAAATGAACGACAAAGCTTCAAGGATAAAATAATGCTTTGCGGACATTTTCATTTGATTCCAATAGATTATTGTAACATTTTCTACTTGATGTTTCTGTCTCCTCGTTTTTAAACTCCGAACTATATTTCATTTTCATTGATACATGATACGTTGAATAAGTCTTCCATGAAAAAATCCTCCTGGAGTCATATGAAGATGCTGAAACTTCAAAATGTGATGTAGAAAATACTTTTGAACCTACCCACACACAATATAGATGAGGGCTTGATTTTTGTAAGACATTAAGGGTCATAAAAGAGCATATTTTGTGACTTGCGTAGGAAGGAAAACAAGGCAAACTGCAGACTGATGGTACAGGAAAAAAATAAAAATTAACTCATTGAGTTGTTCATTGAGACGGTCAGACTTTACAGTGAAGAAAGTTCAGGAAGGACTTCAATTACCCATGGGCTGAAAACTGCAAGTGCATCCATTGGTTTGTTCAGTAATTTCAGAACACAAATACGATGTATGTATGAACCAAACATCACCTGCTGACTGTGCACACCATTGAAACAGTGTAGGATATTTGTCACACTGGGTTTGACAGACCCCAAAAGAAACATTGATTTGTTTTATAATAAGCATGTTTCCATACAAAATTCACATTATTCAAAGACGAATAGTTTGTTGGGGGGGGGGGGGGGAGAAGTGTCGAACCATTGTTGAGATTTTTGGAGTTTATGGATGCTTATTCTCCCCTTATTGACATGTTATGGTGTTCTGAGGCCTACTTACATTTAACTCGTGATGTCAAAGAACAGAATGTGAGTTTTTGAGCATTTAAAAATCCAGATTGAACATGTGAAATGCCACTTCCTCCACAAATGGGTTGGTCTAGTGCAGTCTATAAACTGGGGTAATAAAGGAAATCCTCTTTGATGGCAATTATGTTGCTTGGAATAGATGTTGGAAATACAGTGGGGAGAACAAGTATTTGATACACTGCCGATTTTGCAGGTTCCCACTTACAAAGCACGTAGAGGTCTGTAATTTTTATCATAGGTACACTTCAACTGTGAAAGACGGAATCTAAAACAAAAATCCTGAAAATCACATTGTATGATTTTTAATAATTAATTTGCATTTTATTGCATGAAATAAGTATTTGATACATCAGAAAAACAGAACTTAATATTTGGTACAGAAACCTTTGTTTGCAATTACAGAGATCAGACGTTTCCTGTAGTTCTTAACCAGGTTTGCACAGACTGCAGCAGGGATTTTGGCCCACTCCTCCATACAGATCTTCTCCAGATCTTCAGGTTTCGGGGCTGTCGCTGGGCAACACAGACTTTCAGCTCCCTCCAAGAATTTTCTATTGGGTTCAGGTCTGGAGACTGGCTAGGCCACTCCAGGACCTTGAGATGCTTCTTACGGAGCCACTCCTTAGTTGCCCTGGCTGTTTTCGGGTCGTTATCATGCTGGAAGACCCAGCCACGCCCCATCTTCAATGCTCTTGTTGAGGGAAGGAGGTTGCTGGCCAAGATCTCACGATACATGGCCCCATCCATCCTCCCCTCAATACGGTGCAGTCGTCCTGTCCCTTTGCAGAAAAGCATCCCCAAAGAATGATGTTTCCACCTCCATGCTTCCCGGTTGGGATGGTGTTCTTGGTGTTGTACTCATCCTTCTTCTTCCTCCAAACACGGCGAGTGGAGTTTAAACCAAAAAGCTCTATTTTGGTCTCATCAGACCACATGACCTTCTCCCATTCCTCCTCTGGACATCCAGCTGGTCATTGGCAAACTTCAGACGAGCTTGGACATGCGCTGGCTTGAGCAGAGGGACCTTGCGTGCGCTGCAGGGTTTTAATCCCTGATGGCGTAGTGTGTTACTTATGGTTTTCTTTGATACTGTGGTCCCAGTCTCTTCAGGTCATTGACCAGGTCCTGCCGTGTAGTTCTGGGCTGATCCCTCACCTTTCTCATGATCATTGAGGCTCCACGAGGTGAAATCTTGCATGGAGCCCCAGACCGAGGGAGATTGACTGTTATCTTGAACTTCTTCAATTTTCTAATAATTGCGCCAACAGTTGTTGCCTTCTCACCAAGCTGCTTGCCTATTGTCCTGTAGCCCATCCCAGCCTTGTGCAAGTCTACAATTTTGTCCCTGATGTCTTGGACAGCTCTCTGGTCTTGCCCATTGTGGAGAGGTTGGAGTCTGATTGATTGAGTGTGACAACTGTCTTTTATGCAGATAATGAGTTCAAACAGGTGCAGTTAATACAGGTAATGAGTGGAGAATGGGAGGGCTTCTTAAAGACAAAACTAACAGGTCTGTGAGAGCCGGAATTCTTACTGTTGGGAGGTGATCAAATACTTATTTCATGCAATAAATGCAAATTAATTATTTTAAAATCATACAATGTGATTTTCAGGATTTTGTTTAAGATTCCGTCTTTCACAGTTGAAGTGTACCTATGATAAAAATTACAGACCTCTACGTGCTTTGTAAGTGGGAAAACCTGCAAAATCGGCAGTGTATCAAATACTTGTTCTCCCCACTGTACATTCTTCTTTCTGGGATTGCGAATGTTTTTTATAATTTTTTCTAATGAGATATCTAGAGGGACACACCCACATGTCACAGATTATAATCTTGTATTTGGTCTATATTCCCAACTATGTGGCAGGGTCATCTCAAACAGTTTCTCTGCACGTTTCAACGAAGGCCTGCCATAACCCATGCCAATCCTGAAGTTAAATAAATAGCACTTCTAAAGATTTATGAAAAGCAAGTTTAGAGAATGGGCCACGGGACCTTTGATGACCATGAAGACTCAAACCAGTGATCATGATTGCACACACAACATTAGCCGAGATACTTGGGGAAAAGTTACAGACATTGTGTGTATATGGATACATGTTATGCTTAATCAGTAGAGGGAACATATCAAACTTAGCATGGGTCGGCAGGATGGCCGAGAGGTATGCACACTCGCCTCCAAGTCGTCTAGCTTGGGTTTGAATCTTAGTCCAGCTAAAAAATATCACCCTGGTGTCTAGCAGGCAGGGAGAGGCATCAATTTATGTGCCTTCCCTCGGATGGACATTAAACTGGGCGTCCCATCTGCTGGCATTAAACTGGGCGTCCCATCTGCTGGCTGGTGGATGTTAAAGATCCCACGGGATCCTTCATAAAGAGTAGGTGAGCTATTACCGGCACCCTGGCCAAATTCATGCCCTAACCTACAGAGAGCACAGCTTAGGTAATTATTGTCTTGTCTGCCCCTCTGGTCTATCTCTTGGGGAATGACTGAAGGCCTTCAAATTAATCAAGCAAGGTTCCCGATGATTCGTTTCGTGGGCACGGGATTTTGTTGGTTGCATCATTTCGCATCACTGGCTTTGCTGATAATTAGCGATCAGTCGATGCGGAACATCGACTGACTCACTTGTCCCACTGATACGGTATCGGAGTGAATGGATCCATGATCCGGCCTGGGGCAGCCAAATCAGCTGGTTGACGACGCAGCACGCCAGGATTCACATGGCTACAATATATACTGTCGTGGCCAAAAACATTGGCACCTGTGGATGCAAATTTCTCCAAAAATAGCATAATGGGTTTAAGGGTGATAAAAAGATAAAATGTTTCCAATTAAACTTGAAAAAGTAAATGTTTTTAGCATATAGCACAATGTATTGCTACAACCCTTGAATGGGAAATGTATTCAAATACAACATGATTATTACATCTATGTGCTCGAACATGTATCTATATTTAATAATATATATTTTCATTTTAAACAACCTGATACCACCTTACTGTATTGAAAGGTTATCACTCTGCAAAGTAAAACACCCCTCTTCCCCAAAACAGATTGGCCTTCCAAACAATCTTGATTCAGTAGAAAATAATCTGTTACTTTATTTAGCTTAGGGGATTCTGAAATACAAGTAATTATGCTGTTGTGGCCCGGGGTTGGGGCGAGATGACCACGAGGGGGGAAAGCTATCTCGGGTTCCCACCAGACTCTCTGGAAGCGTAGGCTGTCGCACACGGATAACTCCGTGACGCGGCGGGTCGCTAATCGACCGTGAACGTCAATAACTCAACCACGTGACCTAGGGTCCTCAGTCTAAGGTTTAACCGGTTACCTAAAATAATCACGTGTCCTAATTACAGGGGGAACACGCCCTCGGTATGCCTTATCCGAACCAGGTCAACTTACCGGGTCAGATGCAGCCGAGCGAAACTGCCAAGGAACGTATCGGCTAGTAGAATGGATCGTTGGGAGATAAAGTCCCGTCTTGGCTAGGATACGAACCATGCTAGACCAATGAAAGAAAAGACAAAAACGAGCTGGGAACATTGCTACATAAGCATTTATTAACAAAGAGGCGAGGGAAAATGTGGCACAGTGAATGGATTTATTATTGTATGCAAAGCAGGGATAGTAAGGAATTTGTGGGGTGCGACAACAAGGCAAGCAACTTACTAAGTGGACACAGAGCAGACTTATCCCGAAAAATCTTCTACACTCTTAACTTAGGCTAGGATAGGTGCCATCACATACACTCACACAAAACCCAATGAAGATGAGGTAATCAGAAGAAAGGAGAGGAGATGAGGGCTAATGGCCTCGCAATATCTTGCACGGTCGGCCGACGACGCTCCGCTGAGCTATCCCACCTTGAGAGTCGT
>CM068957.1:81264163-81277822 GCA_035128595.1 Eptatretus atami | reverse complement strand
TTTCAAGCAGGTGATTCTCCTTTACTTTGGAACTGCACTCACCTGTGGTGAGTTGCAGGTGCCTACAATATAAAAAATCACTCATTCAACGAGCTTGAATAGAGAAAAGGAGTCATTCTGCTGTTTTGTGTAACTGTGGGTACCACAATGAGCATGGCGAAAAGAAAGAAAACAAGAGAATTGTCTGAGGAGGTCAAACACAAGATTGTCACCAAGCATGGACAATCTCAAGGAACAAGTCCACCTCCAGAGACCTCGATGTTCCTGTGTCCACCATACGCAATGTTATCAGGAAGTTTAAGGCCCATGGCACTGTAGACAACCTCCCAGGACATGTCATACCTATAAAGTGGCATGACAAGCATATAAGTTGTGTGCCACATATAAGGAGTGTGGGGTCGGCCCGGGGAAAGAGCTGGAGCTTGGAGTGGAACAGGCTGGCAGAGATCTCTTTACAGACACACATCACCAACCCTTTTCAGGCCTCCCCCCCCACCCCAATCATACGTCCACACCCACACACTCGCATCTCCACAAAAATCAATTCTCATTGACTCCCGCTGAATGCCAGAGAATCAACGGGGTCACTAACGGCTCTTTTCAGGATATGCATCATACTTTCGCACCCCACACCTCTTCACAAACACACATCACCCACCCAGTTCTGTATCATGCAAGCCAGCTGGTTCATGTTTGGGTAAGGGCAGGGTTGTACCCATACATCACTGCTATCACTGTCAAACTTACTTTTTTATTTTTTGCTTTCACGGAACGAATGTGGCACCTACGATATTTGTGGTGATTGTCAAATGGGCTTCTGTGTAGAGATAACACTTTTTCATGTGGGACTGTTTTACTTGTAAACATGTGCATTGCTGAATTATAATCCCTTACAAACTGCCTGGTTGTCTGTTTCATTTGATTAGACCTTGTGTACTGTATGAGGGAGTTCACCCGAGCCAATTTGAAATGTGTAGCATATGGTAAAGCTTGGCCATATCCAGGATTGGTTGCGTCTTGGGAAGCTCAGTACAGTACTCAATCTGGGGGGAGGGGGGGGTGTTAATATGCCAGGACGGTAAAATGGGAATTGGATGCTGGACCCAACCTAAATGAAATACTTCAGACAATACCCATGGACTATCTGTGGTTGTTTAACAACTTGACAAACCGCGGAGTTATCTGCGGAACCGGTGGCTTCAGGATCGCTATCAGGGAAGTAGATTTGAGAATTCTCCTTGTAATCCTCCCCGAGGTGAATCCATAACTTTATATGTATTTTTTTTATGTACTAGACTCTTTACAGAGTGTTGGTGCTGCTGAAGCAGTTTATTGGCAAGGGTTACACTAGGTGGTTTACCATTGCCCTCCAGCATTGTTTGTCCATGCTTTATCTATAATTCCAGGTGTGTAGGAGAGAGAGAGAGGAGAGAGGGAGAGAGGAGAGAGAGGAGAGAGAGGAGAGAGAGGAGAGAGAGGAGAGAGAGAGAGAGAGAGAAGAGAGGAGAGAGAGGAGAGAGAGGAGAGAGAGGAGAGAGGAGAGAGAGGAGAGAAGAGGAGAGAGAGAGGAGAGAGAGAGGAGGAGAGAGAGAGAGGAGAGAGAGGAGAGAGAGAGGAGAGAGAGAGAGAGAGAGAGAGAGAGAGAGGAGAGAAGAGATATGTTTCTTGACAACCACTGGTCTGATCTAATTGAAACTTGCCAGGTATATTGCTGGGGACCTGAGTATGTGCCTTTTCAAGGTTTGATATTAATCGGTCAAGTGCTTCCCAAGTTATGGCCATTTATTTACCAAACCAATAACAGGACACGGTGCTGCGTAGCGTGGCCTGTGTGGTTTTTTCTGGCACGCAGTTTGAATGTTTTTTTTTTTGTTTTTTTTTGCAGGTACGGCCACGCATGTACCTGCAACTCGATGTTCGAGGTTGCAGGTATCATTGCAACATCGAGGCAGACAACACTGAACGCGAGGCAAGGCTTCTCTTCTCTTTGTGTTTTTCCTTGCGATGACATTGCGGAAAAGGCAAAATACGTTGGCGCTCATTGAATATTGGCCATTAAAACTAAATTGCGAATAATCGTAACTGCGATATGCGAACTTCCGGACAGTGAGGACTTAACTTCCGGATAGTGACGACTTACTGTATTCTTTCCCGATTTCTCGACTTACTGTATTCTTTCTTTCTCAATTTCTGTACTTTCTCGATAAATTATAGAGAAATAACACAATGCCCCAATTCAGTCGTCGTTTACGAGAGCGAAGGAAGAAGCTGCGCGTCGTGCACGCGCAATGGAATCTGACGAAGCAGAGCTGCTCGCTTGACCACAGACGCTACGCGCGTGACAAGACGTCATGCAGCTGAACGGATGAATACGAGCTGCTCGCTTGGCAGACAACACTGGACGCGAGGCAAGGCGTCGTGCAGAAGAAACGGATGAGAACGAGCTGCTCGCTTGGCAGAACAACACTGAACGCGAGGCAAGGCGTCGTGCAGAAGAAATCCCTCACCAGCAAGAAGACCGGCAAGTAAGGGATGCCCTGCGCCATCAGGACGTACACCGTGCGAGACTAGAGCAGGCTCACCATGAGAATCGCAACCTTGCTCGATACGATGATACGATTTCTTCCGAGAGGAACTTCATGTTGAGTACAGGCACACGTTGAGCAGGACCTCATCTATCTATAATTACAGGTGTGTGTGTGTGTGTGTGTGTGTGTGTGTGTGTGTGTGTGTGTGTGTGTGACCGCTGTTTCTCGACAACCACTGGTCCGATTTAATTGAAACTTGCCAGGTATATTGCTGGGGACCTAAGTATGTACCTTTTCAAGGTTTGATATTAATCGGACAAGTGCTTCCCAGTTATGGCCATTTATTTACAACAATGACAAGACACTTTGCTGCGTAGGCGTGGCCGATGGGGAAGAGATCCTCAGCCGCGTTCCCCATTACGGGTTACAACGTACGGACTTCCGGATAGTGATGACTTACTGTATTGTAATAATTCTCGATTGGTTATGCGCATTTATAGATACACAATGCCCAATCAGCGGTCGTTTACTTTTACATCGTTGAAAGTTTTTTTTTTGTACGGCCACGCAAAGTGAAGGAACGTCCTGTGTGGTTGTTGAGGGAGGTAAACTTAATTTTAATTTGGATTTTAATTAACTCTGTGTGTGTAAGTATCACAGCAGTTGTTACTTCAATGAAAGCGATAATTCGTAGAATGCATGTGAACAGTCCGTACGGGCATGCACCACTTCTGGATAGTGAGACTTACTGTATTCTAATAATTTCTCGATTTCTTATGCGCATTTATAAACACAATGCCCCAATCCAGTCATCGTTTAGGCCTAAGTCACATTTGCCACGGCGGCCGTGGGGTCTCCAAAATCTACGGCCACTAGCCATTATACGGCGGCCGCAGTATTTCCACGGTCACACAATGTAGCAGTCACATATGTTTTTTTTTTTTTCGGGTAGCCGCACGGCGTATTTATAAATTGTGGAGACCGAAAACGTGGGGGTGCCGTACGGTCTTTGATTTGATGTCGCACGGTGACCTTAGGGCGTTCCTGCGGCGGCCATAGAATTTTCAAGGCAGATGCAAGGTGCCGCAAGGCGCCGCAGGGGGCCTAAGGCGAACGTGCAGCCAGACGGACGGTAACGAGTGGGTTCTTTTTTTATTTACCAGTTCTTTTGTTTCGGCTTGTCAAATTGCTACGGCGAATGAAGAAATGAAAAAGTTATAACGCGTTATAATTCCACGGCGACCCTACGGCCTGTAAAATATAGCCATACGGCGTAGGTAGGGCCACCCTGAGGCCACCTCAGAAACTCTGCGGCCGCCGCACGTTTCTGTCAATTCAGAGGGCGTACGGCCGCCGTAGAGCAAATGTGACTTAGGCCTTACGAGAGCGAAGGAACGGCCTTGTGGTTTGTTTTAAAGTTTTTTATTCTATATATTTTTTTTGGTTTGCACGTAGGGCCACGTACGTACGGGCACACGAGAGCGAAGGAACGGCCTGTGTGGTTGTTGTTTCTGGCTCGCGGTTTGATTTTTTTTTTGTTTTTTTTTTGTGCCACGTACGCCCACGTACTAGTCCTTTTAAATGCTGCATATCAAGCAAGGAAGCCGCACATATTATTTTTAAATTGTTGGTATTACTCCGACATTATTTGAACCACAGACCTCCCAAACTGAGAGAGGATGCTCTAACCATTATGCCACAAAGTCTGGTGTGTGTGTGTGTGTGTACATATATATTGTTACAGTTGTGGGGGTACATGGAGGAATTTCATAGCAAAGTTAGGATTGTGTAGAGTTGCTTGGTCCATGGACATGTAGGAGACATCTCAATGTAAATGAAGTAGGTAAACTGTGAGCTTAAGTGTTACTTGTCACCACACATGGGGTGGTGCTGTGTTAATTAGATTGGGATTAAGACCAATTTTCCCCACTATGCAATTGCCCCCTGTGACCTTCTCCTACATTTTTGCATTTAAAAGCCAGCCATGAGAGTATAATGTTTTTATAACAACAGCCACCACCACAACAAGAAGCAAGCCAAATGTGCCGAGCAGTCAGAATCCCAGCCTTCCCGGTTTTCGTGCCAACAAGCCACGCCCAGAGGTGGAAGAAGGGAGAGGTTCGAAGAGCAGACAGTAGTTGTGAGAGGAACGTGGCTGGGACGGAAGATCCCACTTTGCTCTCCCATCGGCACGACGAAATGGCTGCGCGATTCTCGTGTTTGTGCTGGTGAATTTGCAGCGTGCTGGGCAAGACGCTAGCCATTCCTGTTCAACTGAGTAGTGAAATTGTACAGTGATGAGAAAGAGAGGAGGAGTGCACCTCCCAGCGAACTTGTTGTTATCCCGTTGGGTGTTCAAAGAGAAAGGTGGGCTATCATTGTGAGCAGACCTCATGTAAGAGAGGAACATTCGGCATATTCGTTCATTAGAAGAGGCTGCACGGCAGTTTCTGAGCCTGGTGTTGAATACCGCCTCATGAATTACCTCACGTACATTTTCTGCCCAGAGAGCAGCTCGGTGCCATTTTTGGGCACATCTTCCCGCGCAGGATGAAGCGGCTCGATTGCAAGGTTCAATAGAGACCATCTCTGGACCAAGCTAAGTGCAAGAATAAAGGGAGGATTTGCTTTTCTTTTGTTTTCCCTTGTCTATATTAAAATCCGTGTGTGCCTCGACTTTAGACCTTAATTTACCTCATGCATTATTACATTCTGACTTATTACCAATGTAAATATTTGTTTATTTTCATTAAATACCAGTGTATATTTTCGATTGCTGGTGTCCGTGTATCTGTGGTGGGTTCAAGTATAAACCCCTTGTGCTGTGTGTGCTTCCTCAACCTGTGCCTTGCTGTGGGACTCAACCTGTGCCTTGCTACCTCATCATGTTCAGGGGTTCAATCTACATCATTCAATAAACAGGAATAAATCCAGGCTTGGGGCTAGTTCAAAAAAAAATCCTGATTCAACCCAGGACTCAAACCCATGACCTTATCGCTAATGGGGCGACAGCCCACTGAGCTATTGAGTATTCGGGATAACCTCAATAATTTCTCACATTAACACTACAGGCTTAATAATTAGTGATGTCTTACATGCCCGGTAGACAGACCCAAAATGTGCAATACGTACATGTATGCGAGATAAATCTCATCAAAAATTTGATAAACCTGCCTTTCTGCCTCATTATGTTTGGGGTTCGACTATTTGTGGGTGGTAAGAGGAGAAAGGGGATCAGTACCAGTATCAACCACAGCAGTTTCTCAGTCTGCACAACTTTAGTTATCTGTTAGTTGTCACAATCACATAAACCTCGATCCATTTAAAAAAATATCCAAGGGGCAAATAAAAATAGTCACATGTCTCTGCAAGCCCATTCAGGCTAAATGACTCATGAGGTTGACTGCAACACAGATGTCAGGGCTCTGTGCTATCCAAAAGATGCTTTATTTAGCTCATTACAATTTAGGGATCATGGTGAATAAAAACATTTTATGCTGAATTTGTAATCCTTTCAACACCTGTGTCTGTGCGAGAACAAAAATCCATGCATGCATGAACACGAACCAACTACTTTACACCAACGGAAGATTACGAGAGTAAAGAATAAAGAAATGTAAAGAATGGCATTTGAAGAAGTTTCAGGAAAGTTGAAAAACAATGAATGAATGCTCGGGTGATTATAATAGTATGAAAACTGCACTTCTCTGTGTAATTATTGATTAAAGTAATGACTTGTCAAAGATATTTCATTAACATTTGAACCAATAAAACTGATTGAGACCACCCAAGTTACAACAACGGCTACAAGGAGGCTATCTCTACTGAAACAAATACCACAGTTACTACACTGGTACTATGTAAATGTTCTGCCTGAGAAACATGGATGGAAATAATTTTGATGAATATCAAAGAAAACAGACAAATTTCATCATACTCCAAACACTCATTAGCAACTCAGATGTGTAATCCATTCATGACAAGTGTAAGACAACGAAAACGTTTACTTACTTGGAATCTCTATGCAACAGAGAATACTCAAATTTTACCCCACACACATACAGCATAAAGCAGGGTTAAGCAATTGGTTCACTCTGTCTGTCTGACAGCAGTCAATGATGGAGAAACTACTTTATTGTAATTTAATTTTATACGTTTAAACACTGTAGAACATTTATCGGAACACGAATCTGTAGCTTAGCAGTACAGTACTTTGGCAAATTGTACGGAATCTCGTCCCAAGCGCACATGCTCACTCATGGTAAAGCAATTGGGGAGGAAGGGGGGGGGGTGAGTCATAATGGACACAAAGTCATCAATAACTAATGTAACGTGTTAAATAAGGTGCCATAAAAGACGGTGCACCAACGGCGGTAAACTTCCAATTCAATGTTGTTGACTTTTTTCCTACAGCCTTTAAAGGTGGAGGAGGAGGAGGAGGAGGAGGAGGAGATTGGGACCATACTCTGTGCAGAGCGTTGGTGCTGCTAAAGCAGTCTCCTTGGCTATTGGGCACAATCCTGGATGGGTCGCCACTCCGACACAGTATACCAGCATGCTGGCACATATTTTGCCGACCTCGGAAGGATGACAGGTCGAGTTAACCCCACCTGGTATTAATTTACTTTTGCAAAAAAGTAGGCGAGTTATCGCCAGCACTCTTAAATCCCAAATTCCTGCCACCTTCAGTCGAACATCAGGCCTGGAGAGATGGTCAGGAGGGACTTGGGCCAGATGCCCTCCCCCACCGAAGACGAACATAATTGGGGTTATTAAATAAGTTGCGGAATAGTTTGGTTATGCCTAATAGTTAACCCACTTTGCACAGACATAATGTTTTTAAAATCTTGCAACACTACCACCAAACGACATAAATCTCCTTCCTCAATGGTCAGGTAAATATATTTCCCCTTTCATTTTGTTTACTCTCTCCGCACTCATCTACGCAGAACATACCATTTGGTTCGGCAGCATTTTATAGCAAAAGTAAAACACACCCTTCCCCCACCTCAGCAAAAGAAAATTTAATACAAAGTAATAATTGAAAAAGCCCTAAGATTTGATTATAACCCTTACAAGAACTTTGTTGGGCCTGCAGGATGACTCAATTGGTGACACACTTGCCTCTTAAGTTTTCTGGTACTTGGTTCACCCTTTGGAAGACAAGTCTAGTTGATTGAGAAAATGTGGGGAGGGGAGGGGGAGGGCCAGGAGCAAGTTGAACATCTTCTTCTTCTTCTTTCGGCTAGCTCCCGTTAGGGGTCGCCACAGCGGATCAACCGTCTCCATTTCCGCCTATCCTCCACATCTTTCATTGACACTCCAACCACCGCATGTCCGCCTCACCGTATCCATGAACCTCTTCTTTGGCCTTCCTCTTCTCCTCCTGCCTGGCAGCTCCATCTTCAACATCCTTCTCCGATATACTCCGCTTCCCTCCTGTGCACATGTCCAAACCATCTCAATCTGCCTCTCTCACTTTGTCTCCAAACGTCCTACCTGCCGTCCCTCTAATATACTCATTTCTTATCCTATCCATCATCGTCACTCCAACGAGAATCGCAGCATCTTTAACTCTGCCACCTCCAGCTCCGCTTCCTGTCTTTTTGTTAGTGCCACCGCCTCAAACCATACAACATAGCTGGTCTCACTACCGTCTTATATACTTTCCCCTTCACTCTTGCAGCTACCCTTCTGTCACAAATCACTCCTGCAACTCTTCTCCAACCACTCCATCCTGCCTGCACTCTCTTTTTCACTTCTCTCCACACTCTCCGTTACTTTGGACAGTTGATCCCAAGTATTTAAACCCATCCACCTTCCCCACTCAACTTCTTGCAACCGCACCATACCACCACCCTCCCTCTCATTTACGCACATGTACTCCGTCTTACTCCGACTGACTCCGACTGACTATCATTCCCTTCTCTCCAGTGCGTACCTCCACCTCTCGAGGCTCGCCTCAGCCTGCCTCCTACTCTCCCTACAGATCATGATGTCATCCGCGAACATCATAGTCCATGGAGACTCCAGTCTGATCTCGTCCGTCAACCTGTCCATCACCATTGCAAACAGGAAAGGCTCAGAGTCGATCCTTGGTGCAATCCCACTTTTACCTTAAACCGGTCCGTCATTCCTACCGCACACCTCACCGCTGTCACACTGTCCTCATACATATCCTGCACGATCCTCACATACTTCTCACCACTCCCGACTTCCTCATACAATGCCACAACTCCTCTCTTGGCACCCTATCATAAGCTTTCTCTAAATCCACAAACAACAATGTAACTCCTTCTGGTCTTCCCTATACTTCTCCATCAACATTCTCAAAGCAAACATCGCATCAGTGGTGCTCTTTCCTGGCATAAACCAATATTGCTGCTCACAGATCGTCACCTCTCCTCTCAACCTAGCTTCCACTACTCTTTCCCACAACTTCATGGTGTGGCTTAACAACTTTATCCCTCTGTAATTTCCACAGCTCTGCACATCACCCTGTTCTTGAAATCGCAACCAGTACACTTGATCTCTACTCCTCCGGCATCTCTCACTTTCCAAGACTTTATTAAACAATCTGGTTAACAACCCACTGCCACTCTCCTAAGCACTTCCATGCTCCACTGGTATACCATCTGGGACAACCGCCTTTCCACTTTTCATCTTCTTCATAGCAGTCCTCACTTCATCCTTACTGATCCACCCCACTTCCAATTCACTATCCACCTCTCCAACCTTCTCTCTCTCTCATTTTCTTCATTCATCAGCTCCTCAAAGTACTCCATCCACCTTCTCAACACACTCTCCTCGCTGTCAGCACATTCCATTTGCGTCCTTTATCACCCGAACCTGCAGCACATCCTTCCAGCTCGTCGTCCCTCGTCTTGCCAATCGGTATAAATCCTTTTCCCCTTCTTTTGTATACAACTTCTCATACAGCTCGTCATATGCCTTTTCCTTGGCCTTTCCCACTCTTTTTGCCTTCGCCGCCACTCCTTGTACTCCTGCCTACTTTCTTCATCTCTCTGAATATCCCACTTCCTTTTCGCCAACCCCTTCTTCCTATACTTTCCTGTACTTCCTCGTTCCACACCAAGTCTCCTATCTTCCTTCCTCTGTCCAGATGTCACACCAAGTACTTCCTAGCTATCTCCCTCACCACTCTTGCTGTAGTTGCCCAATCATCCCACCATCTTTACCACCATCCAACGCCTGTCTCACCTCCTCCCTAAATTTCACGCAACAGTCTTCCTCCTTCAGCTTCCACCATCTGGTCCTTGGTTCAGCCCTCACTCTCTTCCTCAACCTCACCTCTAAAGTCATCCTACAGACCACCAATCGATGCTGTCGAGCTACACTCTCCCCTGCCACCACCTTACAGTCACTAATCTCTTTCAGGTTGCATCTCCTGCTTAAGATGTAATCCACCTGTGTGCACTTTCCTCCACTCTTGTATGTCACCCTGTGTTCCTCCTTCTTCTTGAAATACGTATTTACCACTGCCATGCCTCATGAAAAAAGGGATACTCAGGCAGGGGGTAAAGGGGCCACAATAGACTCCCTTGCAGGGAGTCCCTTTATTGCACAATAGACTCCAATAGACTCCCTTGTTCTAACTCATCCACAACTTTTTGAAATATCATGCTATATATTGTTTTTGGCACCATCTCTCAATGGTGAAGAATTACTTTCGGCGTGGGGAGGAATGGAGAGCAGGAGAGGATGCATGGGGTGGACAATATGGATACAAAAGTAACCTCTCAAGAGGGAAAACAGGAAATTTGAAAGGAGGAAGGATTGGGGTGGGGGAAGAAGGTGATAAACAGATCATGATTTTAGATTGGGGGGCATCTGAGATGGTGGTGAAGAGCTGTCTTGAAGACTTGGACAGAAGAATGAGATTGAAGAGAATGTGTAAGTTGGTTCCACCAGTGGGGGAAAAAAAGAGAGGAATGAATCAGTGGGGGTGAACAGTGATCCTGGATTCAGGTAGTTTCACCAGAACGGGGTTGATGGCGGACCACATGCACCCTGCAGAAACCTGGGGGAGGGGTGGGTGGACAAAACATAGAAAGAGCAGAGAGTGAAAGACAAGAAAGGAGGTGGTAGAGGATAGAGAGACCACCAACCTGTCTGAGATGCAAAAGTGATAGCCCCATAGACTCAGCTTGAATGTGGGAGATTCCAATAATCTTGAAGGCCTTGGTTTCCAATGGTGTCAAGCTAAGCAAGGTGTGAGGCAGCAGAGCCAGCCGAGAGGGGAAAGCAGTACTCCATCAAGCTGCAGATAAGGGCCTTGTAAGTGGATAGGAGTTCAGGTGTGCCAAGGAAGGACTTTGTATGACGGAGAACGCCCAGTCGGCAGCTTGCTTTGGAGGCCAACTTTTAAATGTGGTTTTACTAAGAGAGATCATGGCTGATAGTGAGAGCCAGAAGTTTGTGAATGAATTTCCTCAAGAGGGGGGTTAAGAAGGTATAGGAGGGTTTGCCAGACGATCCTTTCAGAGAGAGATAGTGAGCATGAGATTTGTCAGGATTGAGAGACATCTTCCAAGTGTTTGACCAGCTTGTGATTTTGTCAAGGTCTGAAGAGAGGGAGGTCTGCAACCTGTCTCGCTGAAGGATGAGGGATGTTACAGCAGAAAGTGAAGTAATCAGCAAATATATAATGGGGGTTTTCCAGAGTTAGAGAGATTGTTTATGAAGATTAGTAAAAGGACTGGACCAGGAACATTGCTTTGGGGGACTCCAGCCTTGATAGGGATAGGAGACGAAAGGATCCTCCCTTGAGAACCGCACGTTGGCTCCGAGGGTAGAGGAAGTCAGTAAGGCAAGTGTGGAGTTGGTCTTGGATGCCATAGGCAGAGAGTTTTAAGAACAAGACGGGATGCCAGACTGGATCAAAAGCACAAGATATGTCGAGAGAGATGGCTTTGATCTCATTTCTGACATCGAGGGCCTCCATCAATTGTTGTAGAGGATCAGCATGTCCAAGGTGTAGTGACCTGGTCTGCATCCAAATTTATGATATGAGATGAGGTTGTTGGAGAAAAGGAAGGATTTCATCATCAACTGTGATGATGGATTCCATGATCTTGCTGATGATTGGAAGCAAGCCAATAGGTCTGTAATTTAAAGGATTGCTTTTTGCACCTTTTTCATGTAATGACGTGATGTTGGCCGATTTCCAAGCTGATGGAAGATGACCTTGAGTAAATGATAGGGTGAAAAGAGCAAAAAGAGGAAGTGCAAGAGTAGCATAGCTTGACAAGCGTGATGCACGGGCATTCATCCAGACTGCGAGGTGAAACGTTAGGGCAATGCCTAACAAATTGTATGCGGAGTTCATCATGGGTCGTGAGCATCCTGTATCGTCAAAAACGACCAGAAAGGAACTTTACATTGTGGGATACCATAGACACATAGCGATGCACAAACTGCTCATAACAGCTGGCAACACCCATTTGCATGTGTAGTGGTGCAAGGAGCATAGACAGTGGACTGCCAAGCAATGGAAGAATATGATATGGTTTGATGAGTCATCCATCATGTTTTCGACAAATAGACGTGTACACATGTAGTGACAGCTCAGGGAGCAATACAGCCCTGAAAGCCTGGTTACAACAGTAAAAGGTTCTGATGATTCCATAATTGTGTGAGGAACATTTTCTTGTCATGGCCTGGATCCACTCATTCCATTAGAAGGCAGGGTTGATGCAGCGCACTACGTTACCATCCCGAGTGATCATCTGCATCCCATGATGCAGAAGGTCTTCCTTGCTGGGAGGGCTTTCAGGATGGCAATGTTTCAGTCCACAGGGCACGTGTTGTCACCGGGTGGTGTAAGGTGCACGAGGACAAAGTTATCCATATTCCATGGCCCTCTCAATTGCCGGACCTCAATCCAATAGAGCATTTGTGGGAGTGTCTGGAGAGGCGTCCAATATCGCAGTTTCCACCTTCATCAAAATGAAGTGAATGGGAAGACTTCCACACTCCTGCAGAACAGTTCCAGACCCTTCTTGACTCCATGCCACGTCATATCCATACTGTCCTGGATGAATGTGATGGCCCAATACCCAACACTAAGTGACATTCTGTCAGCGCTTCCATTGTTTGTTTTTTTGCCCATTACCTGTACCAGCCAAAAAATGGCTAATATATAATTTAATGGAGACTATTGGATCTTAAACGTCCAAAACCTACATGCATTGATGCAGCAACACCCTTTCTTCACCTTTCCATCATGGATGGATAGGAAGAGTTCCTGCCGATCGTAGATAGCATTAACATAACAGGATTAGGCTTAGGCAAAAGATTTGACTACCCGGTTAGAATCGATACCCTCCATCGGAACTGGCAATAGATCCTAAATTCTACAGAGTTCATCGATGACCCACCTGTAATGGATCCAAGTCTCCGGATTTGATTCCTACTATGGCTCATCTCACTTCGTCCATCGAGAATCCATTCATTGGTTTAGCAAATGATATCAAAAGCTTCTCCTGTCTTTTTTTACAAGACAGACAAAAACAAGTCCATTTTTCTGCATCTAGTTTGTTCAAGTTGTGAAGAAAATGAGCAGACATGTACTCAACAACTCACAAACTGTGTGCACATGTGTCGGAGTTCTTCCGGGATCCGACAGACAGCATTAGGCTATTATATCTGTATAGAGTACAGTATTGTGAAATTCCAAAATCACCACATTTTCAATAGCAAATAAAAAAATTACCCCCGTGTGGGGGTGACGGTCATCTCTATAATACCACAAGTTCTCAATGTTCAGTTATGACCAAAGACTACTGCGCATCTCGACTGCGCAGTTTGGTTAAAGATGACTCGGCATTTTGGCGCGCGCGCGCATGGAATTATATTTTGAAAATAAATGCCGACGTTTACATTTCAGGTTTTGAAACTTTTGCACCTTCGGTGGAAAATGTATAAATATACAAGGTCAGCTGCTATGCAATGACACCATTCACCAACTCTTACCATGCCCAGTAAAGAATATATAGCCTCCTGAAGGTAGGGCAGTTTTTGCAAACTTTGAAGTCACGAGACGCGAAAACGAAAGCGAAATTCGAAAATCCGTCCCGACCAAATTTAGATATTGTCCCATACATTCATA
>CM068957.1:81177773-81217638 GCA_035128595.1 Eptatretus atami | reverse complement strand
CTGTCAAGGCTAGTGCGCCGTCATCTTAGAACCCCCAAAAGGACGCGCACGCAATGTTCATTGATTTAAAACAATCGCCCCAAGCCTGGAGGAAAATGTTGGTGAAAAAAAAAAACTTTAACAGGGGAATGATAAGGAACTTTGAGGGGCTGAGAAGGTTTATTTCGGCCCATCATGCCTGCGATACACGGACACTGGGAGTATGTTCACTTACCAAGCAGATAGCTATCGCTTGCCAAGCCAGCCGTTGCTTAGCAACGGTTTCGTTGGAGTGTTGCGCCACTCTTGCGAACGCTATACAAGCTTTTTGCGTAAAGGAACACACTCAGATCAAACACATCCTCTCGGCGGAAATACGGACATCCCAATGAGTGGAGTTGTCATATATAAAACAAGATAACATTTAAACTAAAATATTCTATGTTATTTCGAATAATTTTTTTTGGAGGGGGGGGAGGGTGTGGTGGTTGTGATTAGGGACCATCTGGATCAATTGTTAAGGGGGGGGGGACGTCACAATGAGAGCTCATGGAAACTTATACCCATCCACAAACACGTCCTCCAATATCCTGCACCCATGCCTACACTCTCAACTTCTAGGTACCTATCGATACAATTTCAACCTACTTACCTACCCACTTGTTCTGCTGCCTCTACTTTTTCAGGGAGACCATTCCATGCATGAACTTCTCTCTCTCACTGCAAGACCCTTGCTTGATCACTGCCTAACTCTCACAATCTGTCCTCTCAAGCTATGGCCTCTGGTCCAATCACTGTCTTTTCAGCTGAAAGCTCAAATGAGCTAAGATCTCTCCTTTAATGATGACGTCATAAAAACGAATATGACGTCATTGTGATGTATCAGGTTTGGCGATAAATTATCTAATGCATTCCCGCAAAAAAATTCAAACAGCTGCCTAGTTTGAGATAATGTATAGGCGATTTCATTAGCGGCGAATATTATGACGTCAACTTTTTTTCTGGAAGAATTTCCAAAATCGAGATGGTTTACTGCCTGTGTGTGGGCTTTCTGCATATACATGGCAAGTTTCACGAAGATCCGATGAAAACTCCGGGTTGTGAAACAAAAATGTCAAAAAATAGGAATGACGTCATAAAAATTGATATGACGTCATTGTGATGTATCATATGTGCGGTAATTCATCTCTGCTAATCGCCTGTTCGAAGTCCTGCAAACAGAATTCAAAAAGCTTGCCTCGTTTGAGATAATTTTTAGGCATTTCATTAGCGGAGATATTTTGACGTCAATAATCTTTTTTTTCTGGAGGAATTTTCAAAATCGGAGATGGTTACTGTCTGCGCAGGGTATTTTTACATATATACGCCAAGTTTCAGGAAGTTCGATGAAAACTGAGGCTGTGAAACAAAAAAGTCCACAAGAAGAAGATGAAGAACAACAACATAAGACTTAGAGATCCTCCACGAGGATCTAAAAAACTCTTCTGCACTTATTTTGTCTCCACCTTTCATTTTCCAGACATGTCCATCAGATCTCATGTAACCGCCTCCTTTTTTTTTTTTTAAACTGTATATAAGCACTGTCGCCTTCAGTAGCTCCTCATAGCTCTGGTTTACGAGGCCTAGAACTAGACCAGCGAGGCCAAGATATTCTAGCGGCCGAGAATTAGTCTGCGAGGCCTAGAATTAGTCTAAGCGAGCCTTAGAACTAGTCCAGACGAGGCCGAGAATTAGTCTACGGGGCCTAGAATAGTCTATGCAGGCCTAGAACTAGTCAACTGAGGCCGAGAATTAGTCTAGCGAGGCCTAGAACTGTCCATGCGAGGCCAAAAACTAGTCCAGCGAGCCAATAATATTCCAGCGAGGCCGAGAATTAGTCTAGCGAGGCCTAGAATTAGTCTAGCGAGGCCTAGAACTAGTCCAACGGGCCGAGAACTAATTCCGCAAGGCCTAGTAATTAATAACAGCGAGGCCGAGATTTAGTCCAGCGAGGCCGGAAATTAGTCCAGTGAGGCCGAGAATTAGTCTAGCGAGGCCTAGAATTAGTCTAGTGAGGCCTAAACTAAGTCCAGCAAGGCCTAGAATTAGTCTTAGTAGAGGCCTATAACTAGTCCAGCAAGGCTAAATTAGTCTAGCGAGCCTAGAAATTACGTCTAGCGAGGCCTAGAACTAGTCCAGCGAGGCCTACAATTAGTCTAGCGAGGCTAGAACTAGTCCAACAAGGCCGAGATTAGTCTACCGAGCCTAGAATTAGTTAGCGAGGCCTAGATACTTTAGTCCAGCGAGGCCTAGAACTTAGTCCAGCGAGGCCGAAGAATTATTCTAAGCGAGGCGAGAATTCGTCTAGCGAGGCCTAGAATTAGTCATGCGAGGCCTAGAACTAGTTCCACGAGGCCGAGAACTAGCCAGCACGGCCTAGAATTATCCAGCGGGCGAGAATTAGTGCCAGCGAGGCCGAAATTAGTCCAGCGAGGCCTAGAATTAGTCAGTGAGGCCGAGGAATTGAGTCCCTAGCGAGGCCTAGAATTAGTCTAGCGAGCCTAGAGTCAGCAGTAGATAGCTAGGCCAGGCCAGAACTATCCAACAAAGGCCGAGAATTAGTCTACGAGGCAGAATTAGTCAGCGAGGCTAGAACTAGTCAGCGAGGCCTAGAATAGTCCAGCGAGGCCAAGAATTATTCCTGCGAGGCGAGAATTCTCTAGCGAGGCCTAGAAAGTCTAGCGAGGCCTAGGAACTAGTCCAACGAGGCCGAGAACTAGTCCAGCAGGCCTAGAATTATTCTCACGAGCCAGTAGGCCCGAGAATTAAGTCCAGCGAGGCGAGAATTAGTCCAGTGAGGCCGAATTAGTCTATGCGAGGCCTAGAATTAAGTCTAAGGCGAGGCTAAACTAGTCCAGCAAGGCCTAGAATTAGTCTAGCGAGGCCTAAACTAGTCCAGCAGGCCTAGAATTTAGTCTAGCGGAGCCGAGAATTAGTCCACGCGAGGCGAGAATTAGTCCAGCGAGGCAGAGAATTAGTTCTAGCGAGGCCTATAACTATGTCCAGAAGGCCTAAGATAGTTCCAGCGAGCGAGAATTAGTCCAGCGAGGCGAGAATTAGTCCAGGGCGAAGCTAGAATTAGTCTAGCGAGGCCTAGAATAGTTCCAGCAAGGCCTATGAATTAGTCTAGCGAGGCTATATACTAGTCCAGCAGGCTAGAATTAGTCTAGCGAGGTCTAGAAGTTAGTCTACGAGGCTCAGCAACTAGTCCAGCGAGGCTAGAATTAGTCTAGCGAGGCCTAGAACTAGTCCAGCGAGGCCTAGAACTAGTCTCAGCGAGGCGGGAGAATTATTCCAGCGAGGCCGAGAATTAGTCCTTGCGGCCTAGAAGTCCAGCGGGCCTGTAGAATTAGTCCAGCGAGGCCTAAGATTAAGTCCAGCGAGGCCTAGAATTAGTCCAGCGGGCCTAGAATTAGTCAGCAAGGCCCAGAAGTAGCCAGCGAGGCCTAGACTAGTCCAGCACAGCTTCATCCTTCTGAGATGTGACAAGAACAATTTGAACACAATATTCCAATGTGGTCTAAATAAGGTCCTGCACAGCGCTAACAATACAGGAAACAAGGAAATCTAAATACAGGTGGAGGCTATTAAACATCTACATCCTGTGCAAACATACATTATTTATCTACACAAGATCCAAGGAGAAAATGCAAAAATGTTTTTATAAACGAAATAATTTTTTTTGTTTGTTTTGTTTGGCATTTTTGTATTTTTTTTTTCTTCCGCCTCAGGGAGGGGGCATGGGCTTGGTTAAAAAACACAGCAACAACCACACAACTTCCCTTGACAGACCCCCACCGGCAGTACTCCGTACCATGACACAATACCCATCAATACTCATTCCTCATTCGATGAGGAATTACCTATTCGATTTATTAATTTCTCCACAAGGGATACAACCTAATAATCTTCGGTTTAAATAGCTTATTGCTGTACCCATCCCCTCCTCACCCACCCCTCAATCGTATTAACCACCCCAGATCCCTTCGCTCTTCCTGTTTGAACACGATCCAAAGACCCTTGCATTATGTAATTCTATTTTCATTGGCCTAGGGGAACGAACACTCGCTCTCGAAACCGTCTGGCCTGGTTTGATTCAGACCCAGCCTATAAACTGTATTTTTGTGTTTCACAAGGCAGGAGTGATTCATCAATGTGTGTGCCGTCCCCGGGATGAAGCGGTAACTGCGGCGTCCCATCTGCTGGTACGAGTGGTAAATGTTAAGACATTGGTTTTGGGTTTTTTCTACCTTGTGTACCCCCCCCACCTGGGCGCAACACTTATCAAGGCAAATTCCTTTTGAATGTCGTCAGAGTACCACTCACTAATTTCAGTTGTTTCTGCCAGGTTTTCGTTTGTTTGGGGTGGTAGAAGAAATTCTTAAGTCATTCCTGTACATTTGAGTAATGTATTTAAACCAGGAGACAACGAGTAAACAAATACAAACAAAACAAATACATATGCGCATGTGGAGGAATCTGTAGAGAAGAACACAGTGTTACTCCAGATCTCTGAAGTATGCATGGAAATGTTTGAGTTTCTTTATTAGTGTTCAGTGAAGACATAAATTCTATTTTATTCCAAACGCTGGCGCCCACATTTAGATTTCCAGAGTGGAGATCATTTGTCACCATTCCGGCAGCGCCAGCTTGATTGGTTGAAGGAATTGTAGCATATATTTCAAACCCCATATGGTGTTAATTCTCTCCCTGCACAGAATGATAGGATGACGTCAAAAAACATGCCCACCCCTTTGGGTATTCTGATGGTTTCTATAGTGGGTAGGGTTAAAAGTCAGTAACGCTTCTAACAGACAGGGGAAATATATACTATATTGAAGCATTAGAGCTTATTGAATACATATTGGACATTTTCCTTAGTCAAATCTTCCAGCTTAATTGCTGGAAATCATATTCCCTAAGTCCAGATTTGCTGGTGCCTTTTCATAAAAAAATTCTCCTATAGCAAACAAGATAGTTTTAAAGTGATAGAAATTCTTTTATACGAAGTAATGATTAAAGTTTTTAGTTGAAAAGAGTCAACCTGTTTGAAACATTCTTTAACGAGACAGATTGATCATCTTTCAATACAGAGGAAAGATATTGATACGTAAATTAACATTAAATAGTATACATGATCAGCACATAAAATCATATCCATTAATTGAGTTACAGTTTTCCATTCCAAGATTTTAATAACAATTCAATTATTTTAATATCAATTTTAAGTTTAACCACATTTTATTATTGTTTTTATCACCCTCAGCCATTATGCTAAATTTCGGGAGATTGACCATCCGACGGGTGCGAAGAGCCTTTCATTCATCCATGTCAGTAGATGTGTCTTTTTCCTGTCTCTTTGGATGATTCTTTTTATTGGAGGTTCGGTTGCTCCTTGATGAGGTTTCTCGAAGTGTGGTCGAAGAGCCAGGAAGGTGTGAGAGGTGATTCTCCCTGGAAGATCGCCTTGACATATCTTCACGCTGGGTATTTTTCAATCTTTCCTCTGAGTGCTGCAGTATCAGTGTGGTATCCAGAGTTGCACTTGCTTCTCAATCAGTTTTGATTATTTTGGGATGATTTTGTAATTTTGCATGCATTTATCATCCACAATGTCGGGACAAATCTGAAAGTTTTCTATTGTTCTATCCAGGCTGTTGGAAAATTTAGTTCTTCACATTTTTGCAGTTTTCAAGAATGGCCTTGTTCAGTATTAGGGTGGTCCATGTGTTCCATAACATCCTCGTGCTTAACATCCCTTTCTGTTCTTGTGTCTGGCCTCTTGCTGTGTTAGGTGATGGTAACATATTTTCTGTGAATGATTCCGCCCGAAGTTTATATGCTATTTCGAAGACATGCTACTTGGCCGATAAGTGAGGTATGGGTCTCTTCTGAATTTTGGGATGGAGAAGGTGTTGCCCTCTGTGAGCCATGCATCTCCATGCCTTCCTCTGGATAAGTTTGATGGAATGCTTGCTGTAGTTGTTGGTGGAGAGCTGCTCGTTGCTTCAGCCAGAAAGCCTGGGATCCCATCCAGCCAGGGCTTTTGAGTTTGACATTGCATTACTATCTCGCTGAATGGATTCGGAGAGGGTATTCACTTTGGGTCTCGTTTATTACTTTTGGCAAAAAAAAAACAACACATTTTGACAAGTATGTTGATCGCCTTGTTGTGTTTGTTTTGTTTGTGTGTTTCTGTCCGCCCTCGCACTCAGCACAACCGCTCAAACCGATCGTTCTGGAAATTCAGAGATTTAATGTCACTGATCCTGCGAGGAATCTCCGCATTGAAAGTTTTGTAAAATTTGTGTCGACCAAAAGGCCTATTTGTCGGCCAAAGTGGCAGAGTTGGAAGCCAAATTTTCTGAGCCCTCATAATGTCATCCGATTGGAACTTGATTTGAAACAGGATTTGCCATATCAGTCAGTGAATCAACCATCGTATTACTTTGAGCTTAACTTAGGTCAAAAGGATCACATCGGCCCTAAAATACGACAAATTTTTAATTGTTTCTAAATAATTGGTCAATTTTTCATCGATTGATTAAAATTTGAAGACCTATATGCAAACATAACCGTGAATTCACCATAATATTATTTTTGAGAATCAACATGCAGATCCAAAAGGCCAATAATACCAAATTGGACAATTTTTCAGAAAGATCCCTCAATTTTTCAATCCGATTGGAGTTGGAAATTTGAAGACCATTTGTATATGAGGTGCTGAACTGCGCCCACCTATTAATTTTGAGGTCAACATAGACCAAAAGGTCAACATGGCCAGATTTCTAAATGCCTTAATTTCTTCGATTGACTTGAAATTTGAAGAGAATTTCTAATGTCAGTTCGGCTGAATCAAACACACTATTAATTTGAGGTAAGCATAGACTAAAAAGTCGAAATAGCCAAAATTCCAATTTCAGCCAAATTTCTAAATCCTCAATTTTCAATCTTCATCGAGTTGAAATTTGAAGAACATTTGGCAGAATCAAAAAAAGGTTACTGAATTCAATCACCTATTTAATTTGAGGTAAACATAGGTGAAAAGTCACATAGACCAAAGCCAATTTGGGCCAAATTTTTCTAAATCCTAATTTTCATCAGTGACTGAAATTTGAAAAGAGCATTTTCCAATTCAGGTCGCTGAATTCGAATTTTTTAATAAATAATTAAGATAAGATATTAGATAAATATTTAAAGATCAAAAGGTCGAATAACAGGCTGATTTCTAAAATTATAGATAGGGCCAAAAACTAAATTTTCACTATTTCAAAAATTGTGGAAGGAATTATGACAGAACTAAGGTGGCATGAGTTTGATTAGGTGACAAGATAATCGGTATGATTTTGGTTCGGAACCAGCCTTCATCAGTGGGAATAAAAACGTGAACTGTTCCACCTGCAGAGGTGTAGCGTCTCTCCGATGTGCCATTTCTCTTTGTGCTGTTGTTTGCCAAGTTTTGTCACGTCTCTGAGTGATTTTTCATTTGTTTGTTTGTCTGTCTGTCTGTGTCGCGCACAGAATTGTTTGTGTTTTTCTGCACAACCGCCTGTTTGGATTGAGGCAATTTTAACCATTGTTGCATCACTTCAAGCAGAATGTTTCAAGTATGATAATTATGATGTCATAGGTCATTATGTGATGTGGCAGCCATATTGAGAAAGACGGGAAAAGCTTTGGACCTGCTGTATCTCTAAACCACACCATAGGAAAAAAATTGAAACTTGCAGCAGGGCAAGTACGTCCTCGTGGGGAAGGAGTGTGATTTTCTGTGGGTCCTCTGTTTATGAGTGTTAAATTTGTCACATTATGTAGAACGCCACATTCTAGATCAGTAATTGAAAATTTTATGAGTGGTCATCTATGGACAAATTGGTCCACAGAAAAATGTTTTTATGACGCATTGATCAAGTGATTGACAGCCCATATTGTTTTTTTGAAAAAAAAACCTTCAAAAATCTTCTTCTCTGAAGTGGCTGAACGATCTGAGCCGAAAACTTTACACATATGAGCTCTAGGTCCATGAGGAACAAAGTTCACACATATGATGTCATTGGTCACATGTGTTTGGCAGGCCATAATTGATTTACCCTAAATGACCCATAAAAATAATCTTCTCCAGAACGGAATGGACAGAATGCGAGGGAAGACTTTACACAATGTGTTCACTCAAGCATGGTGTAGCAGAGTGTCACAAAGCAAGCACTGCTCCATGGGGAATGAGTGTTGGTATTTTATGACATATTCGGCTGCTTGCCTCATTAATGACGTCAATAAATGCATCTGTAAACCTTACATTCGAATCATGTAATAAAAAATTGAGGGTATCTAGGGATATAAATGCTCCACAAAGAAATTTTGATGACATCATCGGTCACGTGATTCGGCAGCCAATATTGTTTTTTGTGTATTTTAAACATTCAAAATCATCTTCTTTGAAAATGGCGGAAAAAATTGAGGTGAAACTTACACATATGACGCGCCTATCCATGAGGAACGAAAAGAGTCACACATATGACGTCAAAGATCGACATGGTTTGGGCAGCCATAATTGGATTTACCCTGAAAATCTAATTTAAAGAATATACGCACTCGAATAGAAGTCCTGGGAGGTTTTGCATATCTCTGATTGCTCTTTTTCTTGTTTCCTGTTGTTTTTTATAGATTTTCTACATCATTATCAGCTGGGGGCACGTCTCTTAGATGGTGCTTTTCCTCTACAATTTGAGGAATCGTTCCACCTCCTTGTAGTGTTTTATTTTCTTGTAGTGTTAGTGTTATTTTGTAGTTACAGACCACTCCTTGTAGTGTTATTTTGATCTTCATAAATTCTCTTTCCAGAAGTCTTGTAGTTTATCTTCTGCATGGGGAATGCACATTTTCTGCTTTTGTTTCCCTTGTTCACGGTGTAAATATTGTCGGTACTCTCAAACAGGTTGGTTTGTTTTCTTAACTTTTTTTTTTTTTTTTTAACGTTGAAGGCTCCAAGTCACGATTAAAGAGTCTCCATAAGGCCAGGTCTTAAATAAAGAAACTGCATGGATAGAAGTGAAGAAAGAGAGAATGTCGAAGAGTTTTTGAGGCAATCAAAAATCTCTTTTTAAAAGGGGAGAGGTCATAAAGTTTTGGAAAGACATGAGAAGGTTTGAAGAGTTCAGAGTTTGGCAGTGGAGGGGAAGAAACAATCACAACGGTCCGCCCTGCATTGCCAATGGCACGACAATGATCAAAGGTGATTGTAATGCTGTCGAGTATTTTGTGGTTTTGCTAATGGTGGAGGTACACAACAATTGCAGCAAGTCTCGGAAGCAGAAACTGAAGTAATATCCTATATATAAAAGCAGAAAGAGATCCAACTTTGCGGATAAATCGAGTGATCGAGTTTTGAAGATCACATAAGTGTAGATTGATAGTAGATTACTTTGGATTGATTCTGTCGCCATTAAGTATGTTGGAGCTTGGGAACCTCGCCAGATGTGAGAGCAGTCGCTCGATACAAGGACGAATCAAATCCTTCATCTAGTTGAGCAACTGTTCAGAGGAAAGAATCTTCGACCACTGAGCAGGACTCCTAGTTTCCTCAGAAGTAGACTTAGCTATTTGCATAATGTGGGGATCCAGGATAAATTTGATGTCAGGGTAAGACTTAGTCGGTTTATTGTATCACGTGGTGGTAATTCTGGAGCTTCACAAAGGGATTGGAGAGTTGAGAGGAGTTTTTAGAGAGAGAAAGAGAGGGGAAGAATTAGTTTTAGAAGCATTAAACTTAACTTGATTACATTTGCTCCACTGGGAAATCTTGTTCAAATCTGAAATTTTAAAGAGGTGGCTGTGATGAAAGCGATATGTAGATCGAGTAAGGGAAGACGGGGAAGTGTGAAAAACATGGAGGCGTGTAATGTCGAGTCTTCAGCATATGAGTGCATTTGTAATTTGGAGAAGAAAGGAGCTCATGATAAAAGAAGGAAGAGTGTTGGAGACAAGGACAGAACCCTGAAAACACGCAAACTGTTGATAAGGAAAGGAGGGAAATATTTGAAAATCATCAACATTACGGGGATAGAACAGTCCGGAGAGAAAGCTGGAAATGAGAGTAGAGTGAAGGCAGAAAGCCGACAGAGGAAGAGGGAAGCTGGATATCAGACCCGACTCCAAACTGTCAAGGCTTTTGAAGATATCAAGACAACACCAAAAGATCCCCAAAGTCTCTCAGAAGAAGAACTCCAGACATTCGGTAATATAAGAAAGGATATCACCGGTAGATCTGCCTGCGAAAGCCATGTTGAATGTCAGATAGAAGACCGTGAGATTCCAGATTTGAGGAAATGGGAATTGAGAAGACATTCAAAGACTTGGAAATGGTAGAAGTCAGAGCAACAGGACGGTAGTTGGAAGGCTTGAAATGATCACCTTCTTTAAAATAGGCTGCAACTAAGGCAGTTTCCAGGAAAAAGAGGAAAAGTTGGGTTTTTTAAAACCAAAATGAAACAAGCGAGCAAAGCACGGGGTGCAACGTTCTGAAGCCTTCCTCAGACACGAGGAGAAATGCCATCTTTCCATACGACTTGGCTTGTGTCCAGAGAGATTGAGGACTTTTTTGACTGCATGAAAAGAGATTATCGGAGGGCATCAGGATTGGTAAGGGCTGTAATCAGGGGGAGTTGGAATGTTGGAATCATCCAACATGGAAATAGGAGAGAAAAGAAGAAGCAAAAAGAGTTGCTCTATCAGTCAGAGAGACAACGATGGGTATCATCAGAAATGGAAAAAGCAGAGGAGGAGGTAGGGCACAGAAATTGTTGGAGAATGCTTTTAAACTTAAGACCAGAAAATATCTGTTGGTGGGAGGATCCTATTAGTGTTGGCTCGTCATAATTTTTTACGCCTCCACTGACGAAGCAACCGGTGGCTGAATGTTTTCAGGTTGTCCGTCCATGCTAATTTTTCTGTTTTTTTTCTGCAACCGCTTATCAGTTGAACACAAAATTTTCAGCATCGGTGCGACTCTCATGTAGAATGTTTTTATGATAATTATGATGTCACAGATCACGTGTGTGGGCAGCCATGTTGGAAAAAAAGGAAACAATTTGGATCCTATCTCTGAAACCGCTCCTTGGAGAAAATTGAAAAGCCTGGAGGGAAATGTTGGTGAAAAAAAAAACTTTAACAGGGAATGATAAGGAACTTTGAGGGGCTGAAGAGGTGTTATTTCGGCCCATCATGCCTGCGATACACGGACACTGGGAGTATGTTCACTTACCAAGCAGATAGCTATCGCTTGCCAAGCCAGCCGTTGCTTAGCAACGGTTTCGTTGGAGTGTTGCGCCACTCTTGGCGAACGCTATACAAGCTTTTTGCGGTAAAGCGGACACACCTCAGATCAAAACACATCCCTCTCAGGCGGAAATACGACATCCCAATGAGTGGAGTTGTCATATATCCAAACAAGATAACATTTAAACTAAAATAATTCTATGGTTATTTCGAATAATTTTTTTTGGAGGGGGGGTGGGGGTTGTGATTAGGGACCATCTGGATCAATTGTTAAGGGGGGGGGACGTCACAATGAGAGCCTATGGAAAACTATTACCCATCCACAAACACGTCCTCCCAATATCCCTGCACCCCATGCCTACATCTCCAATACTTCTAGGTACCTATCCGATACAATTTCAACCTACTTACCTACCCACTTGTTCTGCTGCCTCTACTTTTCCAGGGAGACCATTCCATGCATGAACTTCTCTCTCTCACTGCAAGACCCTTGCTTGATCACTGCCCTAACTCTCACAATCTGTCCTCTCAAGCTATGGCCCTCTGGTGCAATCACTGTCTTTTCAGCTGAACAAGCTCAAATGAGCTAAGATCCTCGTCCTCTTAATGATGACGTCATAAAAACGAATATGACGTCATTGTGATGTATCAGGTTTGCGATAAATTATCTGTGCTAATGCCCGGCTTGATTCCCGCAAACAAAATTCAAACAGCTGCTCGCCTAGTTTCGGAGATAATGGTAGAGGCGATTTCCATTAGCGGCGATATTATGACGTCAACTTTTTTTCTTGGAAGAATTTCCAAAATCGGAGATGGTTACTGCCTGTGTGTGGGCTTTCTGCATATACATGGCAAGTTTCACGAAGATCCGATGAAAACTCCGGGTTGTGAAACAAAAATGTCAAAAAATAGGAATGACGTCATAAAAATTGATATGACGTCATTGTGATGTATCATATGTGCGGTAATTCATCTCTGCTAATGCCCTGTTCGAGTCCTGCAAACAGAATTCAAAAGCTTGCCTGTTTGAGATATTTTTAGGCGATTTTTCCATTAGCGGAGATGTTTTGACGTCATAACTTTTTTCTCGGAGGAATTTTCAAAATCGGAGATGGTTACTGTCTGCGCAGGGTATTTTTACATTATATCCCAAGTTTCAGGAAGTTTCGATGAAAACTAGGCTGTGAAACAAAAAAGTCCACAAGAAGAAGATGAAGAACAACAACATAAGACTTAGAGATCCTCCACGAGGATCTAAAAAACTCTTCTGCACTTATTTTGTCTCCACCTTTCATTTTCCGAGACATGTCCATCAGATCTCCATGTAACCGCCTCCTTTTTTTTTTTTTTAACTGTATAAAGCACTGTCGCCTTCAGTAGCTCCTCATAGCCTGGTTTAGCGAGGCCTAGAACTAGCCAGCGAGGCCAAGAATTATTCCAGCGAGGCCGAGAATTAGTCTAGCGAGGCCTAGAATTAGTCTAGCGAGGCCGAGAACTAGTCCAACAAGCCGAGAATTAGTCTACGAGGCCTAGAATTAGTCTAGCGAGGCCTAGAATCGTCCAGTGAGGCCTAGAACTAGTCCAACGAGGCCGAGAATTATTCCAGCGAGGCGAATTAGTCTAGCGAGGCAAGAATTAGTCTAGCGAGGCCTAGAACTCGTCCAGCGAGGCTAGAACTAGTCCAGCGAGGCCGAGAATTATTCCAGCGAGGCTGAGAATTAGTCTAGTGAGGCCTAGAATTAGTCTAGCAAGGCCTAGAACTAGTCCAACGAGGCCGAGAACTAGTCCAGCAAGGCCTAGAATTATTCCAGCGAGGCCGAGAATTAGTCCAGCGAGGCCGAGAATTAGTCCAGTGAGGCCGAGAATTAGTCTAGCGAGGCCTAGAATTAGTCTAGTGAAGCCTAGAACTAGTCCAGCAAGGCCTAGAATTAGACTAACGAGGCCTATAACTAGTCCAGCAAGGCCTATAATTAGTCTAGCGAGGCTAGAACTAGTCCAGCGAGGCCTAGAATTAGTCTAGTGAGGCCTAGAACTAGTCCAACAAGGCCTAGAAACTAGTCCAGCGAGGCAATAATTATTCCAGCGAGGCCGAGAATTAGTCTAGCGAGGGCTAGAATTAGTGTAGTGAGGCCTAGAACTAGTCCAACGAGGCGAGAACTGATCCAGCAAGGCCTAGAATATTTCCAGCGAGCCGAGAATTAGTCCAGCGAGGCCGAGAATTAGTCCAGCGAGGCCGAGAATTAGTCCAGCGAGGCCGAGAATTAGTCTAGCGAGGCCTATAATTAGTCTAGCGAGGCCTAGAACTAGTCCAGCGAGGCTAGAATTAGTCTAGCGAGGCCTATACCTAGTCCAGCAAGGCCTAGAATTAGTCTAGTGAGGCCTAGAATTAGTCTAGCGAGGCCTAGAACTAGTCCAGCGAGGCCTAGAATTAGTCTAGCGAGGCCTAGAATTAGTCCAGCGAGGCCGAGAATTATTCCAGCGAGGCCGAGAATTAGTCCTGCAAGGCCTAGAATTAGTCCAGCTCGAGGCTAGATTATCCAGCGAGGCTAGAATTAGTCCAGCGAGGCCTAGAATTAGTCTCAGCGAGGCCTAGAATTAGTCCAGCAAGGCCTTAGAATTAGTCCAGCGAGGCCTAGAACTAGTCCAGCACAGCTTCATCCTTCCTGAGATGTGACAAGAAAAATTGAACACAATATTCCAAATGTGGTCTAAATAAGGTCCTGCACAGCGCTAACAATACAAGGAAACAAGGAAATCTAATACAGGTGGAGGCCATTAAACCCATCACACCTGTGCAAACAACATACTAATTTATCTACACAAGATCCAAGGAAGAAAATGCAAAAAAATGTTTTTAATAAACGAAATAATTTTTGTTTGTTTGTTTGTTTTGGCAGTTTTTGTATTTTTTTTCTTCCCCTCAGGGGAGGGGGCATGGCTTGGTTAAACACACACACAACCACACACCCCCTTGACAAGACCCCCACCGGCCGATACTCCGTACACATGGACACAATACCCATCAATACTCATTCCTCATTCGATGAGGAAATACCTCATTCGATTTATAATTTCTCCACCAAGGGATACAACCTAAAATCTTCGCTTTAATACTTATGCTTACCCATCCCCTCCCCCTCCCCCACCCCCAAATCTATTACCACCCCCAGATCCTTCGCTCTCCTGTTTGACACGATCCAAAGACCCTTGCATTATGTAATTCCTATTTTCATTGGCCTAGGGGAACGAACACTCGTCTCGAAACCGTCTGGCCTGGGTTTGAATTCAGACCCAGCTATAAACTGTCATTTTGGTGTTTCACAGGCAGGGTGATTCATCAATGTGTGTGCCGTCCCTCGGATGAACGGTAAACTGGGCGTCCCATCTGCTGGTACGAGGTAAATGTTAAAGACATTGTTGGTCTACCTTGTACACTTGGCACACTTATCAAGGCCAAATTCCTTTTGAATGTCGTCAGAGTACCACTTCACTAATTTCAGTTGTTTCTGCCAGTTTTTCGTTGTTTGGTGTGTAGAAGAAATTCTTAAGTCATCCTGTACATTTGAGTAATGTATTTAACAAACAACATAAACAAATACAAACAAACAAATACATATGCGCATGTGGAGGAATCTGTAGAGAAGAACACAGTGTTACTCCAGATCTCTGAGATACATGGAAATGTTGAGTTCTTTATATAGTGTTCAGTGAGACATAATTCTATTTATTTCCAAACGCTGGCGCCACAGTTGATATTCCCAGGTGGAGATCATTTTCAACCTTCGTGCAGCCGCCAGCTTGATTTGGTTGAAGGATTGTAGCATATATTTCAAACCCCATATGTGTAGATTCTCTCCCTGCACAGAATGATAGGATGACGTCAAAACTGCCACCCTTTGGGTATTCTGATGGATTTCTATAGTGTGTAGGTTAAAAGTCAGTACGCTTCTAACAGACAGGGGAAATATATACTATATTGAAGCAATTAGAGCTTATTGAATACATATGGACATTTCCTTAGATCAACATTCCAGTTATGCTGAAATCATATTCCCTATCCAGTTTGCTGGTGCCTTTCATAAAAAAAATCCCTTAGCAAACAAGATAGTTTTTAAATGATAGGAAATTCTTTTATACTGAATAATGATTAAAGTTTTAGTTGAAAGATCAACCTGTTTTGAACATCTTTACGAGACAGATTGATCATCTTTCAATACAGAGGAAAGATATGATTACGTAAATTAACATTAAAATAGATACATGATCAAGCACATAAAATCATACCATATTTGAGTACATTTTCCATTCCAGATTTATAACAATTCAATTATTTTAATATCAAGTTTTAAGTAACAACATTTTATTATTGTTTTTATCACCCTCAAGCCCATTATGCTAATTTCGGGGAGATTGCACCGACGGGTGCGAAGAGCTTTCATTCATCCATGTACAGTAGATGCGTCATTTTTCCTGTCTCTTTGGATGTTCTTTTATTGGAGGTTCGGGTTGCTCCTTGATGAGGTTTCTCAGTGGGTCGAGAGCCAGGAGGTGTGAGAGGCGATCTCCCTGGAAGATCCCTTGACATATCTTCAACGCTGGTATTTCAATCTTTCCTTCTGAGTGCTGCAGTATCAGTGTGGTACTCCAGAGTTGCATTGCTTTCTCAATCAGTTTGATTATTTTGGGATGATTTTGTATATTTGCATGCATTTTATCATCCACGAATGTGGGACACTGCTGAAAGTTTTCTTATTGTCTATCCAGGCTGTGGAAATTTAGTTCTTCACATTTTGCAGTTTTCAAGAATGGCCTTGTTCAGTAATAGGTGGTCCATTGTTCCATAACATCCTCTCTTAACATCCCTTCTGTTCTGTGTCTGGCCCTCCTTGCTGTGTTAGGTGATGGTACATAATTTCTGTGATGATTCCTGCCCGAAGTTTATATGCTATTCGAAGACATGCTATTGGCCGATAAGTGAGGTAGTTGGGTCTCTTCTGATTTTGGGATGAGGAAGGTGTTGCCCTCTGTGAGCCATCCATCGATTGCCTTTTCCTCTTGGATAAGTTTGATGAATGCTCTGCTGTAGTGTTGGTGGAGAGCCTCTCGTTGCTTCAGCCAGAAGCCTGGGATCCCATCCAGGCCAGGGCTTTTGAAGTTTGACATTCTTACTCTCGCTGAAGGATTCGGAGAGGGTATTGCATTTGGGTCCGTTTATTACTATTACTTGGCAAAAAAAAAACAACAATTTTGACAAGTATGTTGATCGCCTTCGTTTGTTTGTTTTTGTTTGTGTGTTTTTCTGTCCGCTCGCCTCCAGCCCAAACCGCTCAACCGATCGTTCTGAAATTTTCAGAGATTAATGTCACTGATCCTGCGAGGATCCCGCATTGAAGTTTTGTAAAATTTGTTCGACCAAAAAGGTCTATGTAGGCCAATAGAGCAATTTGAGCCAAATTTTCTAAAACCCTCAAATTTCATCCGATTGTCTTGAAATTTGAACAGGATTTGCATATCAGGTCAGTGAATCCAACCACCGATTACTTTTGAGCTTAACTTAGGTCAAAAGGTCAACATCGGCCATAAGGTCAACCCAAAATACGCCAAAATTTTCAAATGTTTCTAAAATTGTCAATTTTCATTCAATTGACTTAAAATTTGAAGACCATATGCAAATCATACTGGTGAATTCAACCATATATTATTTTTGAGATCAACATCAGCCAAAAGGCCAATAATAGCCAAATTGGACCAAATTTTCAAAAATCCTCAATTTTCATCCGATTGAGTTGAAATTGGAAGACCATTTGTATATGAGGTCGCTGAACTCGCCCACCTATTAATTTTGAGGTCAACATAGACCAAAAGGTCAACATAGGCCAGATTTCTAAAATCCTCAATTTTCATCCGATTGACTTGAAATTTGAAGAGAATTTTCATGTCAGGTCGCTGAATTCAAACACCTATTAATTTTGAGGTAAGCATAGACTAAAAAGTCGAAATAGGCCAAAATTCCAATTTCAGCCAAATTTCTAAAATCCTCAATTTCATCTCCAATCGAGTTGAAATTTGAAGAACATTTTGCAGATCAGGTACTGAATCAATCACCTATTAATTTTGAGGTAAACATAGGTGAAAAGGTCAACATAGACCAAAAGGCCAATTTGGGCCAAATTTTCTAAAAATCCTCAATTTTCATCAGATTGACTTGAAATTTGAAGAGCATTTTCATGTCAGGTCGCTGAATTGAATTTAGATCAAATTGTAAGATTAAATCAAAATATTAAAGATCAAAAGTAAAACAGGCCTGATTTCTAAATTATAGATAGGGCCAAAAACTAAATATATCACTATATCTCAAAAATTGTGGAGGAATTATGACAGAACAAGGTGCATGAGTTGATTAGGTGACAAGATCAAGGGTATGGATTTTGGTTCGGAACCAGCCCATCAGTGGGATACAAAACGTGAACTGTTCCACCTGGCAAGAGGTGTGCGCTCTACCGAGTGCCATTCTACTTTGTGCTGTTTTGCCAATTTGTCACTCTTGAGTGATTTTTCATTTGTTGTTTGTCTGTCTGTCTGTTTGTCCGCACAGAACTTTTGTGTTTTTTTCTGCACAACCGCCTGTTGGATTGAGAGGAAATTTTAACCATTGTTGCAACTACTCAAGCAGAATGTTTCAATGATAATTATGATGTCATAGGTCATGTGATGTGGCAGCCATATTGGAAAAATGGAAAAACTTTGGACCTCTGTATCTCTAAAACCACACCAAGGAAAAATTTGAAACTTGGCACAGGGCAAGTACTCCTCGTGGGGAATGAGTGTGATTTTTTGTGGTGTCATTGGTGCCCTCGTTATGACGTTATAATTGCATATGTAGAACGCCACATCAGATCAGTATGAAAAATTTTGAGGGTCATCTATGGACAAATTGGTCCACAGAAAATGTTTTTATGACGTCATTGATCAAGTGATTTGACAGCCATATTGTTTTTTTGAAAAAAAAACCTTCAAAAATCTTCTTCTCTGAAGTGGCTGAACAGATCGAGCCAAAACTTTACACATATGACCTCCTATCCATGAGGAACAAAAGGTTCACACATATGATGTCATTGGTCACATGGTTTGGCAGCCATAATTGATTTACCCTAAAACCCATAAAAAAATCTTCTCCAGAACGGATGGACAAATCAAGGGGAAACTTTACACAAGTGTTCCCCAAGCCATGGGTGTACAAGTGTCACAAAGCAAGCACTGCTCATGGGGAATGAGTGTGGTATTTTTATGACATATTCGGTGCTTGCCTTCATTATGACGTCATAATTGCATCTGTATAACGCTACATTCGATCAGTATAAAAAAAATTGAGGGTCATCTAGGGATAAAATGCTCCACAAAAAATTTTTGATGACATCATCGGTCACGTGATTCGGCAGCCATATTGTTTTTTGTGTATTTTAAACATTCAAAAATCATCTTCTTTGAAATGGCGGAAAAAAATTGAGGTGAAACTTTACACATATGACCGCCTATCCATGAGGAACAAAAGAGTCACACATATGACGTCAAAGATCACATGGTTTGGCAGCCATATTGGATTTACCTGAAAATCTATTTAAAAAATATACCACTCAAAGAAGTCCTGGCGAGGGTTTGCAATCTCTGATTGCTCTTTTTCTTGTTTCCTGTTGTTTTTATAGATTTTCTTCATCAATTATCACTGGGGGCATGTCTCTTAGATGGTGCTTTTTCTTCTGCAATTTTGGGAATTGCTTGTAGTGTTATTTTCTTGTAGTGTTAGTGTTATTTTGTAGTTACACCACCTCCTTGTGGTGTTATTTTCGATCTTCATAAATTCCTTTCCAGAAGTCTTGTAGTTTATCTTTCTCATGGGGAATTGACATTTTCTGCTTTTGTTTCCCTTGTTCACGGTGTAATATTTTCGGGTTACTCTCAAACAGGTGGTTTTGTTTTCTTACTTTGTTTTTTTTTACAATGTTGAAGGCTCCAGTCACAGATTATAGAGTCCTCATCAAGGCCAGGTCTTAAATAAAAGAACTGCATGGATAGAAAAGTGAAGAAAGAGAGAATAGTCGAAGAGTTTTTGAGGAAATCAAAAAATCTGCTTTTTAAAAAGGGGAAGGTCATAAATGTTTGGAAAGACATGAGAAGGTGAAGAGTTCCAGAGTTTGGCAGTGGAGGGGAAGAAACAATCACAACGGTCCGCCCTTGCATTGCCAATGGCCACACAATGATCATGTGATGTAATAGCTTGTAGAGTATTTTGTGGTTTTGCTAATGGTGGAGGTACACAAGCAGCAAGTTCTCGGGAGCAGAAACTGAAGTAATATCTATATATAAAAGAGAAAGAGATCCAACTTTGCAGCATAATTCGAGTGGATCGAGTTTTGAGATCACATTGGTAGAGTTGATAAGTCAGATTACTTTGGATTGAATTCTGTCCATTAAGTATGTGGAGCTGGAACCTCCCCAGATGTGAGAGCAGTCCTCGATACAAGGACGAATCAATCCTATATATAGTTGAAGCAACTGTTCAGAGGAGAAGAATCTTTGACATCTGAGCAGGACTCCTAGTTTCTCAGAAGTAGACTTAGCTATTTGCATAATGTGGGGATTCCAGGATAAATTTGATGTCAGGGTAAGACTTAGTCGGTTTATTGTATCACGTGGTGTAATTCTGGAGCTTCACAAAGGAGATTGGAGAGTTGAGAGGAGTTTTAGAGAGAGAAAGAGAGGGGAAGAAATTTAGTTTTAGAAGCATTAAACTTAACTTGATTACATTTGCTCCACTGGGAAATCTTGTTCAAATCTGAATTTAAAGAGGTGGCTGTGATGAAGCGAGATGTAGATCGAGTAAGGGAAGACGGGGGAAGATGTGAAAAACATGGAGGAATGTAATGTCGAGTCATCAGCATATGAGTGCATTTGGTAATTTGTAGAAGAAAGGAGCTCATTGATAAAAAGAAGGAAGAGTGTTGGAGACAGGACAGAACCCTGAAGAACACCACTGTTGATAAGGAAGGAGGGAAATATTGAATCATCAACAATTACGGGGATAGAACAGTCGGAGAGAAAGCTGGAAATGAGAGTAGAGTGAAGGCAGAAAGCCGACAGAGGGAAGAGGGAAGCTTGGATATCAGACCCCGACTCCAAACTGTCAAAGGCTTTTGAGATATCAAGACCAACACCAAAAGATTCCCCAAAGTCTCTCAGAGAAGAACTCCAGACATTCGTAATATAAGAAAGGATATCACCGGTAGATCTTGCCTTGCGAAAGCCATGTTGATGGTCAGATAGAAGACCGTGAGATTCAAGATGCTTGAGGAAATGGGAATTGAGAAGACATTCAAAGACTTTGGAAATGGTAGAAGTCAGAGCAACAGGACGGTAGTTGGAAGGGCTTGAACGATCACCCTTCTTTAAAATAGGCTGCACTAAGGCATGTTTCCAGGAAAAGAGGAAAAGTTTGGGTTTTTAAACCAAAATGAAACAAGCGAGCAAGCACGGGTGCAAGTTCTGAAGCACATTCCTTCAAGACACGAGGAGAAATGCCATCTTGTCCATACGACTTGCTTGTGTCCAGAGAGATGAGGACTTTTTTGACTGCATGAAAAGAGATTATCGGGAGGGGCATAGGATTGGTAAGGGGTGAATCAGGGGGGTTGGATTTGTTGAATCATCCAACATGGAAATAGACGAGAAAAGAGAACCAAAAAGAGTTGCTCTATCAGTCAGAGAGACAACGATGGTATCATCAGAATGGAAAAGCAGAGGAGAGGTAGAGCAACAGAAATTGTTGGAGATGCTTTTAACTAAAGACCAGAAATATCTTGTTGGTGGAGGATCTATTAGTGTTGGCTTCGTCATAATTTTTATGCCTCCACTGACGAAGTCACCGGTGGCATGATGTTTTCGGGTTGTCCGTCCATGCTAATTTTCTGTTTTTTTCTGCAACCGCTTATCAGATTGACACAAAATTTTCAGCATCGGTGCGACGACTCATGTAGAATGTTTTTATGATAATTTATGATGTCACAGATCACGTGGTGTGGCAGCCATGTTGGAAAAAAGGAAACAATTTGGATCTCCATCTCTGAAACGCTCCTTGGAAAAAAATTGAACCTCAGTACATGTCAAGTACTCCCCATGTGAAACAAGTGTGATTTTTTTTTTGATGATGTCATAGGTGGCTTCGTTATGACATCATAATTGCATATGTCGAACGCTTTTTTCGAATAGAATGAAAATTTTTAGGGTCATCTAGGCTAAATTGTATGGAGGGGGGGGGGGGATTATGACGTCATCGGCCGTGTGGTTCGGTAGTGTGGGAAAATTAAGTAAAATTAAACTTGTGTGCTTGGATAGATTTAATTAATAAAGCTTAGCAATTGCTGGGGCAGAGAGATTTGTCTGCAGCAGCCAAGGGCTCTGGCAAACACAGCACCAGCATAACCTCACCACCAGCATAACCAAACTGATGAGCACAACGAAACTGCCCAGCACAACCAAACCACCTGGCACAACCAAACTGCCCAGCACAACCAACCACCTGGCACAACCAAACTGCCCAGCACAACCAAACCACCTGCACAACCAAACTGCGTGGCATAAGCACACCACCACAGGTAACGAATCCACACAGCACAAACGAAACTGCCAAACACAACCAAACCACCCTACACAACAGAACCATGCAGCACAACCAAACTGATGAGCACAACGAAAACTGCCCAGCACAACCAAACCACCTGGCACAACCAAAACTGCCCAGCACAACCAAACACCTGGCACAACCAACTGCCCAGCACAACCAAACCACCTGGCACAACCAAACTGCGTTGCATAAGCACACCACCCAAGTAACTACATCACCAGCACAAACGAAACTGCCCAACACAACCAAACCACCCTACACAACCAAACCATGCAGCACAACCAAACTGCCCAACACAACCAAACCACCCTACACAACCAAACCATACAGCACAACCAAACTGCCCAGCATAAGCACACCACCCAAGGTAACCACACCACCTTCACAGCCAAAAGGCCCTGGCACAACCACACCACCCAGGTTAACCTGGCAGAACCAAATCGCCTCACAGAACAAAACCAACTGGCACAACCAAACCGCTCGGCACAACCACCCCCACAACCAAACTGCACAGCAAAACCACAACTCTCAGGATAACCAAACCACCCGAACACATACAAACTGCTGCACAACCAAACTGCCCTGCATGACAACAACCACCTGGCACAACCAAACACCACCCAACCAAACCGCCCAGCCAAACCAAACTACACAGCACAATCATGTCGCCTTGCACAACCAAGCCACCCACCACAACCAAACCAACCACACAACAAAACAACACCACAACCAAACCACCCACCACAACCAAACCGCCCAGCACAACCAAATTGCACAGCACAATCATGTCGCCTTGCACAACCAAGCCACCCACCACAACCAAACCAACCACCACAACAACAAAACCACCCACCACAACCAAACCAACCACCACAACCAAGCCACCCGGCGGTTCCCCACCACCCGGCGGTTCAGAACGCAGCGCACATGGACGGATTCGGACACAACTTGGCGGACAGGCTGGATGTGCGACAAGGAAGTGTCGATTAAATTCTGGTGTAGATCCGGATCCAGATCGGACCATCAGTGATCAGTGGGATACAAAACATCAACTGTTCAGCCTTGCCGCAGGTAGTGCGTGCGCTCCACCAGGTGCCGGTGTCGTTTAAATAGAACGGGCGTTCTTTTCACGGTGAGAAGTGACCGTTTTTTTCGGGAGGGGGAGACATCCTTATCCTTGGGGAGAGGGGGGGGGGGGTCACAAGGGAGCCGCCGTTCGGCTTCACAACGGCTCGACCAGCGTCAAGCTTCCATGCATCTGGAGATGAGTGAATAAATCCCAAACCCAATTCCCTCTGACTCACAGTTCTCCGTTCACTTCGCTCCTCTCGCTTATTTCCCAGGTTGTTCAGTCCTTGTTTGCCTCTGTCCAACTGTTGCCTCACCGTCGGTGCGTTAACGCCTTTTTACATTTTTACACCTCGCCCTTCCATGAGCGAAGGATTTTGTATGAAAAAGAAAACAAAATTCCCATTTGCGCGATGCATGCCAGCCATGACGAAGTAGTTCGTGACAAAGGCTTCAGCATTGAAATTTCGGCTTCTTTAAATATTGTACTTTGTTTTGTAAAACGCAATTCTTCGCTATATGAGAGTAAGATATATATACGGTATTGTATATATATATATATGACTGGGAACTTGAGCATTGTTGGAGGTTAAAAACAGTGAAGGGCGACTTGTTAATGACGAAACTGCAAATGCGAATTATCCGAGAGCGACTTGTTCATGACGAAACTGTAAATGCGAATTGTCCGATTCGGTGAACGTCCGACGGCTCGTCCCCTCCCTCCCCCTCTCGCTCTCTCTCGATGTGCAGGTGTTGATCCCTGCACACGTTGTTGATCGTGATGAATATTTTACCGAAGAAAAGTTGGCACGTTCGGAACAAAGACAATGTGGCCAAAGTGCGCAGGGATGAAGCGCAAGCGAGAGACGAAGAGAAAGAGAGGAAGAGACGCTTGGATTTGGCGGAGCAGGAGGCCCGGACGGATTTCCTGCGCAGGCGGATCCAAGGACGGGAAGCACGACCTGCCGACGAAACGGTCCAAATCGCTGGGAACGTTGTCGATTTGTTCGGACAGAAAGGAGATCCCGGGCAGCAAAACGCGGAGCACGAGGCGGACAAGAGATCGGAGCAAGAAGGTCGTGAGAAGGCCATCGGGTTGCTCACCTACCTGGGTCAGTCGGCGCTGGCTTCGTCCCCCTGGTACCTGGAGCCGCGATGCGCCGCCGAGCCCGACGTGAAGATTTCTGAAAACATGTCACGTGATGAGCGTCGGAAGAAGAGAATGGACCCTCTCGTCGGGATGAAACGCGAGCACGATGGCCGCAAGGACAAAGCTTCCAAAGGGGGCCCTCGGTGCTCGACACAATCCTACGGTGCGGGATCCGGGACGACTCTGGCCAAGATGCGGGCCGAGCGTGTCCGGCGAGAAGCGGCCGAAAGGGTCCGGGCCCGGGCCCTGCTGAGTCCGGACTCGGAACGCGGGGGTGCTGCCACCAGGGGGCACCTGCGGAACGAGACCCCCGCCAGTACAACTCCCAGTTTCACACCCTGAACTTATCCGAGCGAAAAGGAAGCCACGCCCGTGATCCGCACCACCCTCCCTTGGTGCACCTGGGGGCACCTGCAGAACGAGACCCCCGCATGCAACTCTGTTTCACCCTGAGCTTATCCAAGCGAAAAGAAGCCACGCGCCGTGATCCGCCACCATCCTCCCTTGGTGCACCAGGAGGCACCTGCGGAACGAGACCCCCGCAGTACAACTCCCAGTTTCACCCTGAACTTATTCCGACCAAAAGGAAGCCACGCCCGTGATCCGCACCACCCTCCCTTGGTGCACCGGGGCACCTGCGGAACGAGACCCCCGCAGTACAACTCCCAGTTTCACCCTGACTTATCCGAGCGAAAAGGAAGCCACGCCCGTGATCCGCACCACTCCTCCGTGGTTTACCGCTTGGCGTCCGTCGCACTCAAGAAGGTTCACCCCTTGGTAACAAGGACGCTCGCGGAGACTCTACTTTCATCGGCGCACTCCGATTTGTAGGACCCTGCAGCAAGTGCTGCTGTGTGTGTGTGTGCACATGTTCATAGCTCCTTACATCGGAGAGGCGGATGTACAGGACAACAGATATTTATATTTATATATATATAATGACACACATGTACTTCAAAGTGGTGGCTCTTGGGTGCACGGTCCTCAATTTACTTCACATACATATTTTCTTTTGCCATTGAAATTCAAGCATAGAATTGCATTATTGGGGCAATCAGGGTGAGCTGAACCCAATGTGAGAGAATTTATGAGATGCCAAGGTGACATTTCACCAGCTGAGAGAGAGAGAGTCGAGTCGATCGAGGTAAAGAAGAGAGTGAGGGGGGAATTCTGGAACAAGGAATTGGGGGTTTGAGATAGCACTCCAGTGGAGGGAGTGCCGTCCGGCTTTCAGAGTTGGTTTGCACATCAACGGGGCACAGCGATACACCCTCGATGCCGTACAGGGATTGAAGAGGAAGTCCCTCTCGCCCGTATCCACTGCAGTACTTTGTTTTCTGTTGCCACTTGCTTCGGTGATCCGTACCACCGCTGTCGTGCTTTGTGGCAAGAATGCTCTCAGGGTTGTCCGAGCTGAACCCTCTTGCTGCGCTCGGGTCTTCTCTGGCAGGGTCTTGGGGGCATCGCCATCACGGTAGTTTTGTGGGCAGCTTTGGTTGATAACGGTGATCTCTCACTTCATTTGTATTTCCCGTGTTCTTCCGTTCTCGGCATTCTCCCATCGTACCCGATTCCTATAAATAAATAAATAAACAAAAATCCCCTTTGAATCAATCCACCTACCCTAATTTCATGTTATCCTTCCTTGTTCTTCAGTTTCCCTTATTTTGATTTTAATGTACTCACACTCTCCTTTAAGCTGTCTAGCCTGGGTTTGAATCCAAACCCAGCTATAAACTATCATCCTGGTGTTTCACAGGCAGGGTGATTATTTAACGTGTGTCCCTCAGATGGACGTTAAACCGGGCATCCTGGCAGCCACCATTAGTTATGTGCAGATGGAGAGATCCAGGGTGGATTAAAAACACTGGGTGTCCCGTCTGCTGGCATTAGTTGGGGGATGCCAAACATCCCATGCTATCCTTCGTGGAGAGCAGGTGAGTTATCACCGCCCCAGGAACAAATTACAAATTTCTGCCTCAGATTGGCAACCCATCCAGTATTGTGCTTCCCAAGAAAAACTGCAAATATTAAGACAAGGGCCGATGGGAAAATGGGGATTCGGTGCCTGGCTCATAACGGAACAAATATATTACTGAACTGGAAGGGCACTCGGTAGAGCGCACACCTCCGCCACGTAATGCCTGATCCACGAGAACATATCGGGCCCAATAATTTTTTGAAATATCATACTATACAGTACTATCTCTCAATGGTGACAAATCACTAAAAATTATCAGATCCGGATCGGGATCTTCACCAAAATTGAACCAATTCTTCCTTGTCACACATCCAACATGTCCATCAAGTTTCATCCGAATCCATCCACATCTTTGAGATATCGTGCTATATATAGTTTTTGGCCCCGTCTCTCAATGGTGAAGAAGCACTTAAAAATTCTAATAGCCGGATCCAGATCGTCACCAAAATCTAATCAGTTCGTCGGTGTCACACACTGAACCTGTCCACAAAATTTCATCCAGATCCATCCATAACTTTGAGATATCCTGTGCACAGACAAACAAACAGAAAGAGGTGAAAACATAACCTCCTTCACCTTGGGTGGCAGAGGTAATAAACATATTACATACTGTATTGCTGAACTTTAATGATTAATATGATTAAATTGAGATGATGAGGATGGTGTTGGAGGGGAGGGGTGCAGTGGGGGAGGATGCAGTGTTGGAAGGAGGGTTGTGAAGAGGATGAGTGTTCCGCCTGAGGACCATCTAGGGAGGACCCCTCCTCAGGCTGTATTGGAGCCGAGTGCAGCGCGATGTTCATGGTACAGAAGACAAATGCAGAGAGTGGGTGTGGTGCAGGGCACTTGCCGTTTCACAGCTGCCACGCACTACCCCAGCGAACACATCGACGCTGGGTTAACATTGGCCCAACGTCACTACGACCATTGGCCTAACATAATTTCGTCCATTTGTCCCATCACTTTTATGCGAGTGATGAACCCACAAATAGCGAGGCTTTACTGTGTAACGTTTTCTAAATGAGAAAGAAAAATGTACCACCTGTCCAAATTCATCAATGCAAATAAGAAATACCTTTTTATGAAATGACCTTCTCAAAGAAGGAGAGATGCATCCACCAACTAATACTTAGGTGGTAATGAGCTAGTTTGAAGACATATCAACTACCTTGAGCATACGCCATGGGCAAATTAACAAATTACATGTGAGCAGAACATGTACATCGTAATGGTAATCAGGCTCCTGTAAAACGAAGCAAGCATTAAAGTAAGAAAACAAAGTTGGCTTCTCATAATGGTGATGGCCTTGATCGGAGGATAATCAAATGGAAGCAAGTAATTTGTTCAAAATAGCACCTTTCTCAACACACAAGTTGACGTCAATCAAAATACATTACACTAGCTCAAAGCCCTTCAAAAAAGACTTGTAGCGTTTCAGAAAGTTAAACAGAAGAATAAATCACTTTATTCTGAAGGAAAAAAACAACAGAACAAACAATTTCCTTTTTTTTCTTTTTTCTTTCCAGAAGTTCAAAGACATTCACAAAAAATATCTGTTAACAATTCAGCATTTTAGGCCCAAAAGATAAATAATACAATAGAACAATTTTCACAGATACGGTAACCACAAAAGAGAAAGGTACATATCGGCACCAAAATGCAGGTGGGAAGAAAACTGCCTTCACCATTGCTGGGTTAAAACTCCATTTGCAAAACTATTCACTGCATTGTCAGTGGCACTTAAGCATCTTGGCTTTTGCAGCGGTGCATGCGTGTGGGACTGCAACCGAAGCCGTCACTTTGCTATGTTGACGCGCTTCGCCATCTCGAAGACAACATGCAAAGGCAACCTAGCTTGGCGCAACGGTGCGATTCGGCTCAACATGAAGCCGTGACCATTCGGTGCACAGAAAGCCATGTCAAGAGCAAGGTGCAGGACAGCGAAAACATTTACGCAGAGTTCAGTGTTCAAGGCAACAGGAAACGACGATTATTAAAAGAGCTTGAGCTTATCGTTGAAGAAAACTCAGTTAGTAGATTCTGAGGTATCGTGGTACGTTTTCAAGCAAAACAGTTTCGAGTACATGAGAGATGCAGTGGAGCGCCGACCGCTCGGCGAAAGTCGGCCGAGTGGCACAACCGAGAAGAGAGTGACGCAAAGATGGCCGTCGTCGATCTTTGGATTGAAGACACCGGCGGCGGGTAACAATCCATGATATGATGTCGTGATCGAATTGCAAATCGTTTCAGCTTTCCATCCCACCGTTTCAACGTCAGCCTTAAAAATAATTCTTTGCACATTTTTCACAGCAAGACCTCAGCCGTGGCAAAAAAAAAGAAGGCAAAGTCCAGGAAAAAAAAAAAAAGATGTCTCGAAGAAATGAACGTCATTTTCTTCATCAAGATAATTAACTTTGTGCATGTCCTCATTGTACTGATGTTGATCAAAGTTAAAATTGTGCCAAATCACAACTCTGGAATTTCAGCGAAATATTTTAAAAAATAAAAACGACAACACACGCATCAGTGTTAAGGACATACTTTCTCTGATGCTTCGAGCAAGACTGGTCAGCAGCAACAAGTTACCACAGAAATATTCATTGTCAATACCATCGACAAAACCACGTAAAAAAAAAAAAAGAAAGTAATCTCAAAATGTCTCTGCTTCAGTGGTCAACTCAACATACCTCCAGGTATCCTTGACAACCTTTTGCACAAGTGCACATTGTGAGCAAAATTACATAATTAGGTTGATAGCAAAAGGCCAGCACCGCCTTCCTGTTACATCCATCTGGGATGTCGATACCCATTTGAGAAAACTTTACAGCAATCGAAGATCGTAATCCGCATGGGAGCAACAGGTGCTCAGCAGCTTAAATGCCGAAGCAAAGAGGGCGACGCAAAGTGCTTGGTCCCAGAATCTCATCAATTCAGTTTTTTTTGATTGAAATAAGCAACAACTCCATTTCTTGCTTCAATCACACAGGTTTGTCGATGACAGCAACACCTGAAATAGCGTCAGAATATAAACATGGGGTGAATAGACTCGTACGGAATGTTACATTTTATTAAGCTCGACAGCAAAATAATTGCGTACGCTGCAAGATATTTTTACATTTTCTTTTGCACAAGTACCTTTTCATCTTTACTAGCACGAGTACCAACTCTTTATTAACCATTATCATGTATTTTACGCAACGTGAAAAAATAAGATCACGGCATGAATTGTACCGAAGCAATGATTTGATGTGCATCGTAGAACCATTCTTTCATGCTGTTGTGGTTTCAAGGGCAATCTGTCCTCGAATACAATATACATCCCTTTTGAGATTTTCAAAACCCACATCATATCGGATAATAAACAAAGAAAACCAGCCCATGACATTTCTCAATCAATGATATTGTCATGTTCAGGAGGTTAAGACCGACCTGGACGGATAGCCGAACGGTTCTACCTTGAAGGTGAACACGTGACCCTTGGAGATTATAGCACGCGCAGGACGGGAGGTCGGCGAAGCACGTACCAGATGTGTTCACCAGGACGGAGGACAAGGGTTTATACTCGAACCCACAACGAACAGACAGACACAAGGAATCTTAATAAATAGAGGTTTAATGAACATAAAATCAAATATTGATAATGGAAATAATGAAGCGTGAGGTAACCGAAATTCCTATTTGAGGCGCCTCCACACACAGTTACAAAAACGGACAAGGGGAAAAGATAAAACAAAAGAAAAATCCCTCCTTTATTCTGGCACTTCGCTTCGGGGCCAGAAGTGATCTGTTAGAGCTTGATGATTGAACCCACGTCGTCTGACGTGGGAAGCCCGCAAAATGGCGCCAAGACGCTCTGTGGGTGGGAAACGTACAGGAGGCAATTCAGGCAGAGCTATTCAACACCAGGGCTCAGAAACTGCCGTGCAGATTATTCTCACGATCGCACTTGCCGACACCACTCCTCTGCAAAATGGTGCCATCTTCTTCCCCGATGGCACAACACGAAGCTCCTAGGCGTGGTCCCACACGACCCAGCCAAACAGTCAATGGCTAGCATCTTGCTCCATCACGCGTGCAAATTCACACAAACAAACAGGATTTGCACTGCCTTTTCCGTCTTGTCGAGGGCGGCCAGCCAGCGCCTCCGTCTCAATTGTGTTGCTCAGAGAACCTCCCTTCACGCTCCTGTTTGTGTCCCGACCACCGATTCTGCCTCAATCCTCGTCTCTATACCAGGTCCGCTCGCCCCACAATGGCTCACCTTCCTCCTCAAACACACAACGGACTCACGCCTAGTTATTGCTGAGAGACGCACTCTTCTTCTCTACTCAAAAGTGTACACGCTTCGCAACTCAGCCGAACAGTAATGGCTTGCGTTTTTCTCCAGCGCGCGAACTAATTCGCCTCAGCACGAATACGAAAATCGTGCAGCCTTCTTCACCGTGTCGAGGAGAAGAGAGTGAGCAAGATCCTTTTTGCCTCCAATCCGTACCTCACACACTCTCCTCTCCCCTGAACCTTCTGATGCCACGCCCATTCATCATCCACCCCAGGGGCGTGGTTTGCTAGTTGTTATTGCTGGAGGTGGAGTTTTTTGCCTGCTTGGAACGTTGGGCTCGGTTATTGTTGTTTTAAGGACGTGATTCCTTTTTATCGCCAGTCTTGTAAATGCAAAAACAAGAAAAGGTCACGGCGGTAATCACATACTGGGAGAAATTATTCTTAAACCCTACCTAATTAACACAGCACCACCCCCTGTGCGGTGACACAAAACAACTTCAGCTGACAGTTTTCTCGACTTAATTTACATTGAAATGTCTCCTGCTGGTCCACGGACCATGCTACTCGAAACAATCCGACCTTTGCTCGGAAATTCCTCCATCTACCCCACAAACATTACAATATTCATGGTATAAGAAAAGGGAGTTCATGGAACACATTCCCCTGTGCAGTCTTGAGAAAAAGGACATGAGAAGGTTCTTTTAAACGCTTGCCTTGCATTTCCAAGCACAGTCTATATTTCTTATGAGCCGCTATTTGTCTGAATCTCAATATTCCCCAAAGCTGAGTGCGTGACCGGCAAATTTTATTGGCTGAGATGGTGTAATATTTTGTCCAATTACTGCTAAATTTGAGGTTTTTGAAAGAACCAACAATGCGATTTGTGTTCTACAGTGAAATAAAAGTATATAATTCAATTGAAATAAAAGAAAGGTTTTAAAGGCTGTAGAAAACAAAAAAGTTTTTTGGGAAGTTTACCACCATTGATGCACCATCTTTTAGACCACCTTATTTGAAATGTTAAATTAGTTATTCATGCCTGTTGTTTGTGTCCTCTATGATGTCCCGAAAAACGGTGAGTTTCCTGTTGGGAATGTTTATCAATTTTGTTTGACTGATAGTGTATGTTGTTATGTAGCAATTCATACAATGGTCAAGTTTTCATATAGAATCTGGAAACTTGTGTTTTTTCACTTCCTAAGATCACATAGGACTACAAATCAGCTGTTTCCAATTTTTCCAAACATTGCTAATGACAAATTGATGGCATGGCTCTCGTACAGGAGATGGTTGTCTACAAAAGCCAAATTAAAACCTGTAAAGATCTGTTGGACTGCTTTATTCGAAGTGTCGATGGTAAATCGGTTGGTTACATGGATGCATACCTAGTATTTGACAACACAGCATCATTAATCGCTCAAGGACAGAACCAGACAGCTTCGTACGGCAGGGAGAACACAGGACAAGGGGTATAAAGTAGACAATAGTACATGCATTAAAGACTTCAAGTCATTTCTGAGCACTAAGGAAACAAAAGCCAATCTTGTGTTGTACTTGCACAAAAAGCTGTTTGATTGTGCAAAGTCCGATCACCACACACCCAGAAAGGCGTCCTTTCTTCCCAGCAAACATGGTGAGAATTCCGAGTACACAAGAGGAAGCTGATACACTGTTGATCTTGTATGCAGTGGCATGTGAGTCATCTGGGCAATACTGTGCACATATATTCTTGTGATACTGATGTGCTAGTGCTTGCTCTGCGAAGAGTACCTGATCTGAAGCCGGACAGTGTTATCATCATGGGCACTGGAGATGGAACGAAAAATCAAACTCAAGCCCATCTATGTTGCTCTCGGTGCAGAAAGAGCAGCAGCATGCCAGGATTGCATGCACTCACTGGTAGTGATACCACTGGTCACATCAAAGGAAAGGGGAAGTCATCATGCTTCAAAGTCTTCATGAAGGCAGGCGAAGATGTTATCTGTGCTCTTGCTGGACTTGGTGTTGGAGTGTACCCATCACCAGGGTGTTGTCTGGATGTGAAAAGTTTGTGGTCAGCTGTTCAACTCTGGGTTTGCATCAGCCAAGGCACTGAGGTGGCACATGTTCAAGCAGCTGAAGGGTAACCAAGGTGTGGAGAAGCTACTTCCGACTCAAGGATGATCACTGAGCATATATTGCGCGCACACCTACAAGCCACCATATGGTTGCAAGACTTAGTAGCTGAACCAATTCTACTGGATCCTGTTACTCTGGGATGGCGACAACTGGACGACAGCCACTATGTCCCAGTTGTCTCAAAAGTTCCAGCAGCACCGGAGGCTGTGGTGGAACTTGTGAAGTGTTCCTGTGTCGCAAGTAAGTGCAGTGGAAGGTGACTTTGTAAGGCACATAATCTAGCCTGTACAGAGCTCTGCAAGTGTGAAGGAGCTGAGGACACATGCAACAATGTCGCAATTGATGAGAATTCAAGCGATGACAAGGAAAATGAGGACTTGGATGACTAAATAATTATATATGCCTAAGCAGCTTTATGTTTTGTATTTGCACATCCATTCAAATTGTATGTTCTCAGTACTACAGAACGTCCTTTTTGTGCATATTTGGCTGTCATCTTTTGGGGGGTTCGTAATAATGCCTAACTGGGTTAAATTTAGCTGAACAGATATTTTTTTATTATCTTTGAATGTGCTATAATGGGTAAAATCTGGCGATTTCTCAAATTTTGGATTTTGGTGACTGCTTATGAATAAAAAAAATTGGAAACAGCTGTTTTTGTGTTCACTGTAAACATAGGAAGTGAAAAATTACAAGTTTCCAGATTCTGTATGAAGACCACAAGGGGAAAACCAGAGATGTCACTTTTTATAAATTTCAGGGTTATTGCACCTGCCATAGTTGGCAACATAAGGTTTCCGCTCACAATATTACTTTAACAAATAACCAGGGTGTCACATAATTTATATGGTATAAAGTTTAGCCGTGCAATGAAAAAACAAGTGTTGTCAAAGCTGAACAAGTAGAAACCCAGAGTTGTCAGTACTTAATCCTGGTTATCTCCCTTTCATTCATGTTAACTGTTCCACCATAATATTCAGAGTTGAGAAACTAAAAAATGAAAGGTTGTAAAACTTTCACAGCATAAACTCTGAGCACTACAATGGCCTATTTGGTTATATCATGGGCTCGGTAGTTGGTGCATATCGTGGTTCAAGCCTGGTCAAACCTTTATTGTGACTTTTATGGGACCCACGCCGTGGCTTAATGGTTAGCGCGTCTGAGTACCCATCCTCATTCGATGTACCCACCGCCCAATCAACCTGCTTAGGTATATGAGGCAGTCACATGAGATGACTTCGCTATCGCGGGGGTGTTTATCCTTGGTTTCCTCCCGGTTTTCCATCATATTAAGTAGTACGGAGTAAGAAATGGAGAATCCGTCGTCATATAAGCGAAATACCCTTGAGTATGGCATGAACACCAATCAAACAAAAAAACAATGACCGTTTAATGTGAAAAAATAATCTGTGATCACCAAAGTCATGTAATGTATGCTAATACCCAACAAGCATGAATTTGCTACACATCCTGGGTTAAATTGATGGCAATTATTAAACAAGGGAATAACCAGTGATGTCAGTTTGCAACATTGATTCGTTCTTTGCTCTTAAATTAAAACAACAGAAGCTTGGCAAACGCTACATGCTTAATTTGATCGGCCAATGATCACTCTTCCTTTTACTGGAAAATAAATTCATATTGACCAGTTATTAAACAGTCCACCAAAGTCTTGAAACTTTGTTTTTCAGTTTCTTCAAAATTGACTTATCATGACATCACTGGTTTTCCCCTTGTGGTCTTCATATGAAAAGTTGACCAAATTACACAATGACATACACTATGACAGGCAAACTGACTGAATTGTTTGACAGACAGACACACTAAAATCTATCTCGCTCATCTCTGCATATGCGTGCTTGAGACGAGATTCTGTACAATTTGCCAAATTCAGAGCCAAAGTACTGCTAAACTGCAGGTTCATGTTCCAATTTGTGTTCCACGGTGTTCAAAATATGAAATTAAATTGAAATTAAATAGTTCCTCGACCATAGACTGTCAGACAGAGTGAATCAATTGCTTAATCCCGCTTTGCGCTGCGCACGTGGGGTAAAAATGGAATGGATTGGAAGTCCAATGGAATGGATGTTCCATCTAACCCAATTACATGTTTGTAGGAGAATTATTTTCATTGGTGTTCGAGTAACATGTTGGCTTTGTTTTCGGTTATGAGGAAAAGGAACTGAATTGATCGTGCGATTGTAGAATAAACTTTTCCTCGTCACATCACACTGATGTTATTGCACCGATGATGCAACAATTGAATGATATGAGCACTGAGGTGTGCAATCAAAAATAATTAGCTGCAAAAGTTAACCAGAGAGTTCATCGAATACCTTACCCCACACGGTGTTCAAATATATAATCCAATTTAAATAAAAGAAAGATTTTAAAGGTCGTATAAAAAATTAATTCCAGAAGTTTACCACCGTTGACGCAGTGTCTTTTACACCACCTTATTTAACATGTTAAATTAGTTCTCCGTGTCTGTTGTTTGTCCTTTATGATGTCCTCAAAAACAGTAAGTTTCCTGTTTGGAATGATTTTCAATTCTGTTTGACTGCGAGACAGGCAGACAGATTAAACAATTTACCTCACCTCCTCTGCGCATGTGTGGTCAGGACAAATTTAGAACCAAAGTACTGCTAAACTACAGGTTCGTTTTCTGATTCATGTTCAAAATACAACATTCAATTGAAATCAAGTTGTTTCTCGATCATAAACTGGCGTTGTAGAGGGACAGACGGATATACAGAAGTGAACCAATTGCTTAATCCTGTTTTTTCGCTTCGTGTGCACACGATAAAAATGGAGTGATGAGTATGGATTTGTATTTTTTGCTATTTCCAAGAAATCTTTAAACCTTGCCTGCATAGCTTCGTCCCATACTCATGTTGCTGGAAAACAATGTCCAGCTGTCAGAAGCTGGATTGTAAAATTCCACCGAGGATAGGTTTGATGAGCCATCATCACCACCCACAACGAAAAGCATACCATTTACGGTACACACTCCTGTAAGGGAACACACGTGAGCTTGAACAAGAATACTTTCATGGTGGAAACCAGAAAGCATATGTTTACAATCACAACACAACATTGATTCATTTTTGCATAAATTGTACCTGCATTACGTCGGCACATGTTCATGTCTGCCACCTGTCGCCAAGCATTGGTTAGGGGATTGTACACCTCCACACTTTTGCGTACCAATGGTCCATCATGGCCGCCGACGGCAAACAGCTGCCCATCAAGCACACCGACTCCTGCGACAGTTGGAAGAACAAGTGATAGGTGCATAACATGCAAATTTTTAGTGATAGCATGCCCGCCTGACAGAGCTAGTACCATCTTGATTAGTTTGGGATGTTCAAGTCATCAGGCAGTCCTGCTGATTGATGATTTGAATATCTCAAACAAATCAAGATGGTACTACCTCTGCCAGGTGGCCAGCGGTTCAGTAGTGAGGTCCAGATAGGTAGCTTGAATGCGGGATCAATGGGAGGGAGAGGTGTTGAGGTAGTGGAAATGATGCAGAGAAAGGGGACAGGGTGAGGCAGTTGGTAGGAAAATACAAGCTGTTGTGCGATGGAGGGTTTTTGAAGGAGTAATGGCATGGAAATAATAATATTGGATGAAATCAGCAAGAAGATGGTCAGAGTGAAAAGATGGGGAGGGACGGATAGTTATGGCATGGTTAGTGATACCGAGGCAAATGGCGAGTGTTTTGTCGGTTTATGGATCACAAATGGGAAGGACTGAGGCAGAAAAGCAGGGATTAAGGGACGCACTGGAGATGATGATGGGAATTGTTGAGCTGGAGGTGGTGATGTGCATTGCAGGGGACTTCAACGTGCATATGGGAGTATCGGAACCAGGTGAAGAGGAATGTATTGGTAAATTTGGTTGGGGAACAAGGAGAAAAGAGGGTTGGGAGCTGGTGGCAAGAAATGGGATGGCCATCGCTGGTTCATTCTTTCCGAAACGGGAAAGCCACAACATTACTTAAGGGAGTGGACTGCAAAGAATTGAACTGGATTTGTTGGAAGTGAGGAAGTGACAGTTATGGAGGATTAAGGATTGTAAGGCAGCGGGGGTGGGGGAGGGGGGGAGAGCATGTCACTACCCGGCATAAGCCGGTGGTGTTTGTTATACACATGATGAAAAAGAGGGAAGTTAAGACCTCGGGTTGGAAGATGATTAGAAGAAGGAGGGGTTAAGGGCCAGGTATGAGGAACTTAGTGAAGAAGCCAAAGATCTGGAGGAGGAGCGGAAGAAGTATGGAGAGGCATTTGCCATTTAGGGGATTTGCAGAGGTTTTGTGTGGAAGGACATCAGGAAAGTGTACATCATCAATTCTGGGCAGAAATCAAGTTCGATGGATGGAGGAAGTAGTGAAGGTAGTTGGGGAGAAGAAGGAAGTTTGGAAGAGGATGGAGAAGATCAAGGATAGAGGGAGACAACCGGATGCAGGGTTTATACACCTGTATGGGCAAAATAAGAAAGCAGCAAGGAGAGCTGTGGATAAGGTGAGGAATGATATGGAACACGAGGTGTATAACAAGTTGGAAGAGGATGGTGGGAATAAGATGATCTCTAAGTTGGCTTATGACAGGGATGGGGATTGTATGGACATGAAGTTGGGGGGGGAGGGGGTGGTGATGAAGGATGGTGTTGGGAGGCTAGTGACAGAGATGGGAGGCAGTAGTGAAGGTATGGGAAGGGCATGTCAAGGAGAAGGGAAAGTGAAGCTGGTGTAGATCACGGAGGAGGAGGTGTGGACAGCAGCAAAGAGGATGAAGAAGGGAAGAGCACCAGGCATTGACGAGGTGCGGACAGAGATGATAGTTGCTGTGGGAGAAGTCGGAGTTATTTGGATGAAGAGGCTGATGAATGTTTGTATGAGAGAGGGTTAGATTCTGGAGGATTGGAGGATGGGGATAATTGTGCTGATATGGAAGGGGAAAGGCGATGTTCAAGATCCAGGGAAGTACAGGGGCATTACGCTCCTCAGTCATGTCATGAAAGTGGTGGAGAGGCCTCTGGATGGGAGGATAAGGAAGAGTGGAGATGGGTATCGAAGAATAGCATTAGAGGTTTAGAAAGGGTAGCAGGCCGACGGATTGATGTTCATGCTGAGCCAGCTTGTGGAGAAGAGGTTGGAGGTGCAAGGTGAAATGGCATTGGGATTTGTGGACATTGAGAAGGCTTATGACAATGGCCCGAGAGAGATGGTGATGGTGACACTGAGTTGGTGCCGGAAGCAGAAGTTAGGTGGGTGGAAGGTATTTACAGTGCCGTCAGAAAGTATTCTCACCCCTCAACTTTTGTCACATTTTGTTGCGTTACAGCCTGAATTTAAAATGGATTAAATTTAATTTATTTTTGTCACCGATCTACACAAAATACCTTATAATGACAATGACAAAGTGAAAACATGTGTTTAGAAATGTTTCCAAATTCATTAAAAATGAAAAGTTGAAATATGTTGCGTCAAGAATTATTCAACCCCTTTGTTATGCCACTCCAAATTGAGCTGAAGTGCATCCAATTTCCTTTGATCATTGTTGAGATGTCTCCACAACTTGATTGGAGTCCATCTGTAGCCAACTCAATTGATTGGACATGATTTAGTAGGAAACACACCTTTCTATGTGAGGTCCCACAGTTAACGATGCATGTCAGTGCAGAAACTCTACCATGAAGTCCAAGGAACTGTCCGAAGAACTCCAAGATAGAAATGTGAGGAGGCATAGATTTTGAGTAAGGTTATAAAAAAATTTCTAGAGTGTTGAAAGTTCCCAAGAGCACGGTGAGCTCCATCATTAGGAAATGGAAAGAATATGGAACTACCCAGACTCTTCCTATAGAGCTGGCCATCCGACCAAACTGAGCAACTGGGCAAGGAGGACCTTGGTCAGAGAGGTGACCAAGAACCCAATGACCACTCTGACAGAACTACAGAGGTCCTTGGCTGAGATGGGAGAACCTGCTGGAAGGACAACACTCTCGACAGCACTTCACAAATCTAGACTTTATGGAAGAGTGGCCAGAAGGAAGGCACACCTGAGAAAAAGGGCACATGACAGCATGCCTGGAATTTGCTAAAAGACACGTGAAAGACTCTGAGAGCACGAGGCGAAAGATTCCGTGGTCTCATGAGACGAAAATTTAACTCTTTGGCTTTAATGCAAAGCGCTACGTCTGGCAGAAACCGAGCTCACCTCATCACGCATCTAACACCGTCCCCACCATGAAGCATGACGGCGGCAGCATCATGCTTACGGGGATGCTTTTCAGTGGCAAGGACTTGGGGACTTATAAAGATAGAGGTAACAATGAATGGAGTGAAATACAGGCAAGTCCTTGAGAACCTGCTTCAGAGTACAAAAGACCTGAGACTGCGGCAAATATATACGTTCTAACAGGACAATGACCCCAAGCATACAGCCAAAGCAACACTGGAATGGCTTCAGAACAAGAACGTGAAAGTCCTTGAGTGACCCAGCCAAAACCCAGACTTGAATCCCATTGATAATCTGCGGAAAGACATGAAGATTGCTGTTCATCGACGCTCCCCATCCAACTTGATAGAGCTTGAGCAAACCTGCAAGGAAGAATAGGAGAAAATCCCTAAATCCAGATGTGCAAAGCTGATACAGACATATGCAAGAAGACTCGAAGCTGAAATCGCTTCTACAAAGTTGAACTGAATACAAAATTGAATGACTCAGGGGAAGAGTGGAGATGGGTATCGCACTTATTGACGCAAGACATTTCAGCTTTTCATTTTTGATTAATTTGTAAAAAATTGTAAAGTGTTTTGTGTAGATCGGTGACAAAAAATTTAAATATAGTTAATTTTAAATTCAGGCTGTAACACAACAAAATGTAACAAAAGTCGAGGGGTGGGAATATTTTCTGAAGGCACTGTATGAGGGAACAAAGGGAAGAGTTTTGTTTGGTCCTGGGATGTTGGAAAATTTCAGCGTGAACATCGGTTTGAGGCAGGGAAGCTCTCTCTCTCAGCTCACTCATGTTTATCTTCGTGATGGAGCTGGTAAGCAGAAAGGTAAACATGAAAGGTATTCTGGGGAGGATGTTGTATGCAGATGATCTGGCTGTTGTGGCAGAGAGGAGACAGGAGATGCTGGAAGTACTATCAGAGTGGAAGAAAGCATTTGGGAAGTGTGGCCTGAATAAGAGTATGCAGAATACTGAGGTGATGTGGGTCAGACAGCAGAGAAAATGAATTAATATCAGGATAGAAAGGAAAGAGATCAGACAGGGAAATAGTTTT
>CM068957.1:81146268-81169995 GCA_035128595.1 Eptatretus atami | reverse complement strand
TAGCTGTCGAAGGGTGCATTGCACTGAAGGAACATCAGTTCCTCAAACCCGGCATCGGAGAGGAGACATCTGTCTGGTCTGAAGACTTTTCCCGCAATGGAAAAGAGTCGCTCCACAGGAGCAGAAGAAGCTGGTATGGCCAGAAAGCGGTGGCTAACATGGCCAGCTGGGGAAATGAGGTCTGGTTCTGCTTCAAGTAGTTGAGTGGGTCGGAGTCTTCTGGTGCTGCAGGATCAGCCAAGTACTTGGCTACTTGAGTCTGTGCTTGGCAGGGGTGACAGCAGGTGTGAATGAAGCCATAACCTGAACAGTTAGACTTCTTCCTGGGTGGGGTGGCTGCCTCGCTGGTAGGTGAAGTAAGCAGTGAGGACACCTTGTCCTGCAGAAGGTTTGTGATGTTCTGAACATCCTCGGGAGAACACCACCCAAGCTTCCAATGAGGATCCAGAGCTGCTGCCAGCTGGAAGGACTCCTGCAGCTCGTAAGGTCCCAAACGGGTGTCGATGGAGGCTGCAAGTGTTGACACAAACTTGGACTTGTAGGTCCCAGAGAGGTGGAGACGGAGAACCCGGAGACGGGCGTGGGTGAGGGTGGCGCCAAGAGTCGGGCGAGAATCCCGCCACCCCGGATCCGCAACAATATCATCAATAATATTGTTAGTCTTTATACATGTATGTAGTATTTGTAAAACCACATTGAGATTGAAAAACACTGTGTAATTGAAACGTAATTGAAATGTAATTGATTATTTAATTGATTTATTACTTCAATTACAATTACACGCATAATTACCAGCTTTCAATTACGATTCAATTACAATTACGCTGTAATACAACATTTTCATTTACAATTACACCTGTAATTGGTAATTAATTATCAATTACGTAATTGACCCCAACCCTGGTACTAGGCATGCCGACCCGTCGCTTCGCTGACGGGTTTAATGAGAAAACAGCATGTTGTACTTCGCGGACATATTGCATGTCTATCTGTGAGTGTAAATGAGGATGTAAAATGAAGTAAAACACATGGAAAAGGATATTTTATAACACATAATTGTTGTTGTGGTTGCAGTTGTTTGTGTCCTCCTTCCGTGTACTTTTATATTTTTTTCCAATTCCTTCAAGAAGTATTACTAAATATATTTTTTGTGTTCTCCTCCCTTGTCCTTCCAAAGGGTTCCTGCTGTCATACAATAATGAATGTTACTGTTGGAATCGCTACACGAAGCTCCCATTCTCGCATGTTCTTCCTCAATGCCGGAAAGAGGGGCTTTCAAAACAGGCATTTTAATTATTAAACGGACACAAATTGTTATTCCAAGTAAATTGATTATTAGCTTTGTAACCAAGTAAATAGATTAATTTAGGCTTACAATGGTGCCATTTTTTAAATTATTTTGTGACAGCAGCAACCCATCAGGTTAAAGAGTGAGAGATACACACACGTGTGCACGTACACATACGCTTCTCCTTTTAGTCATCCATTCATTAATTTTGTGTGCAGTCTGCGGCTGCTAGTTTGCCTGCTTGCTGGGAGCCTGGCTGTGCTGCTGATGCAGTGCCCCCTGTAGTTTAGAGCAGGGATTAGGAATTTGGCCAGGGTGCGGGTGTTAGCATGCCTACTCTTCGTAAAGGGATTTTTAATGTCCACCTACTAATGCCGATAGACAGGCGCCCAGTTTAACGTCCATCCGAAGGACGACACAAACATTGATGAATCACCTTGCCAGTGAAACACCGTGATGACAGTTTATAGCTGGATCGGGATTCAAACACAGGCCTGACAGCTTAGAGACGAGTGTGCGTACCTCTAGGCCATCCTGCCAGCAAATCTCCTTTTTGTAATAGACGTTTTCAAAACCATCTTATTTGGCATTTACTTTCTGTGTATACCTGGTGGCCTTCACCTGGTGTTATCATCCCTTCACAAAGACGGGATGGCAATATAGCTTGACAAAACAAGTTGTGTAAAAACGAAATGTGGTCTTTCTGACTTGATGAAGTGGTGCTATCATTTGCAATGCTTTGTATTGCTGAGGTTGATGTGAAATCCACACAAGTGAAACGATACAGAATACCAACCAATTGGATGAAATAGCATCAAATCCTGGTTTTGGCTTTACGGTTAAGGTGGCTGGCTTAAGACCTTAGGGTCCTGAGTTTGAGTCCCGTTAGCCACAGAATTAACACCAGGTGGGGTTGACAGCCTGTCATCCTTCCGAGGTCAGCGAAATGAGTGCCAGCTGACTGGTATTTGGGGCATTGCATCATCGGCACAGCCGTGTCCCCAGAAAATGATGCAGTCAAGCAGCCACATGAAAATGATGCAGACTGCTTAGGAATAAATAAATAAATGAATAACATCAGACACACCTCTTCCTTGCTCTGGGCTGTAAAGGCCAACAAATGTTGTGAGAAAGACGTGATTGATACAATATACCCAAATGGACTTAAAACCTCAAATTTTGAACTGAAAATTTATCATTTATATCATATATTTATAGGCAAGGGCATGTTGAGGCTGGCACTTCTGATTGAAAACCCGTGTAACATCTCGTGGGGAAATACAACTCAAACAAAACTGGTAAAGAAAAAAAGGAGAGAATGTGCCAATGACACAATGCGTGAAGAAACACATTACACAGTTGGCCTCCTGAGGCTTTCCAGCATGCACCGGGTATAAAATTAGTACTCAGTGTGACAAATGTGAGAAATGACCGTGTATTCTAATGAAAGGCAGAATGGCATCAAGCTTTTATAATTAGCTTCACACATATAGCGATGACGATAAGAGCTAAAAAAAAAAAAAAAGAGAAGTTTAATCTCACAGCAAAACACTCACCCAGGACCCTTAGAGAGCATTTCTGAAAAAGTGAGTGAGCTTTCAAAAAAGGGGTTTGACAAAGAAGCCTGGCGTCGTGTTACAGACTACGAAAGCAGAGCAGTCCATTTTCATTCCACAATGTCTAACACACTGTTAACTGAATGCAGAGCAGTGGTCAACTGAATGCAGCGGGGCTGGTATGTAGTTGCATACTCGACTTTGAGTTGTCTAGTCTGGGTTAGATCTTCAACCCAACTCTACTTTCCTGCCAGAATAAAATGAACACATTTGTTTGGAGCAAACTATTTTAAATCTGTGCTACAAATATAATCAAAGCAATTGCATAATATTAGTGACTCGCAGGTACCCGGGGAAATGGTGTGAACTGTAAAACGTGACTCAAACAATCTATATATTACTAAAACTCTCATCTTGTATGTATGTATATATTGTTACGGTTGTGGAAATTCGCATTACACCATAAAGGGCCTCAGGTGAGATATCTCCATAGGTAGATGTGTAGTTAGCCAAACCCGTTGTTTAGAGGGATTTATGTGATCCATCCGGGCTGCGACGCTTTGAGTTAGCCATTTTTTCTGTTCTATCTTTTATTTCAAACAAAGCATCTCAACAACCACGCCATCCCCACCACAGCGCCAACCACACTACAACGACGCCACCTCCACCACCTACGCTACCACATCATCGCTTCTAACAACCATTCGCAAACACCACACCTTCGCCTTTACCTTCACAACTTCATCCCACATCATCGCTTCTACGGTCATTCCCAAACACCACCAGTCAACACAAACGTCGTGTTCCCGGAGCCGTTCGGCCGTGGAGGCCGAACGCGTCGATCCGCGGATCAGGAATGCTTCACGCCCACTTCTCCTCTGTCCAATGGGCAAGCGCGAGGCGGCTTGGCCCCGCCTCCAGGCGCGTGGAGGTGAATTCCGTCTATGTCCGTCTATGCAAATTTTAGGATCAGGGGAGGTTCACGCTCATTTTACCCGACCAATGGCTGACCGGGGGGGCGGTGTGGCCCGCCTCCAATCGCGTCCTGATCCGGGAATTTGCATATCGGCGCCTCCTGAGAGCTATAAAGAGCGAGCGGAAGGCGACTCGAGAAGAAGGGAGTTGGTTGTGAGAGAAGCGAGAAGCGTGGAGCGTGGAGCGTTGAGCGTTGGGAAGCGGAGTTGAGAGTTGAGCTGGAAGAAGGGGAGTGCGCGCGGTGGAGCTGCAGGCGGCGGGTCGGAGCAAGGGAGCTCGGGTCCGAGGCAAGGAGGACGGCGGTCGGCGACGAGGTTGCGGTGTGGGGGATCGCTCGTCTCGTCGCGGGACCCAAGCCAGCCAGCCACTCCCCTCCCCCAGGCATCAACAATTTCCCCTTCCCCCGCGCTGAGATAGTGCAAAGGGGGCCCCGTTCCTCCCCCACCCCAAACGTGGTGCCAACGAGCACGCCAGGGGCACGGAGTCGGGGAACAGCGGCGCGGACATTTTGCGGCTTGCCCGCCAACGCGTCACAGAGGACGTGGGTAAGACCTCCCGGTCTCGCGGACCTGGCCGCTCCTCTAGGTCCCACGCACATTTGGCCTACGGGCCTGTCTGCCTCCTCGTCTGTGAGGGTGGCTTCCTTCTTTTGCTTTTGTGTAAATGTGTGTTGGCACGTCTGTGAAGTAAAACTGTGTAAGTGTTGCCGTGTGTACGCGTTAGGTCGGTGTCAACTGTTTTCTTCTTGCCTTTGCTTTTTGTGTATGGCTGTATATACGTGCTTTCCGTGTGTCGCGTAATAAAATGCTTGCTTGTTCAACTGTGCCCGTTTCGCTTCGTCTTTTCTCCATTTGAATCTCCATCTTGCATCACGTAAGGGGTTCGTAGTGGGTGCAACATCCCGGTAATTATCTGAACCGTCCAGGTCGACGATAACACCGCTCGGTTATCCCGATAGTACGGAACGGGCCGCCCAAGCGGCTCGTGTCCGGAGTCGACCTGTGGCGAGGTACGATCGCCCGGTTTACCATCCGCGTGGGTACTTAGGTAGGTCGAGTTTGGCGAACAACCCTATCCTACGCGGGTGGCCGATTGGCACGATTGTGGTGAGGTCGAAAGGCCCACCCATGACTAGCTCCCGGCGTTGGTCCGAGAGGGTCACGACAGAATTGTCCGTCCGGTGGGCGAGCGTGCCGCGATTCGAGTTACGTGGCCGTTTCGCATGCCGGCGGGCGCGAATTCGCAACAATATGTATGTATGTATACTGTATATATATATATATATATATATATATACACACAAACAGTATATATATGTATGTATGTATGTATTGTTCCAAATACAGCCAAAACGGTACATGATAGCCAAAAATTGTAGACCACCTTACTCACCATTCGCTGCGGTGTGCAGTATAAAGTTCGTTCAAATCGGGCAACGAAAAAAATTATTTAAAAAATCAATTCCCGATTCAGTCAATCCTCTTCAGGAGAATTTGATCAATGCAAACAACCTCAGGGTATAGTTCCCTGGAGCTATCTTCTTCTTTTTTTTCTTGAATTTGATTTTTTTCATCAACCGCTGTCAGAACGGAAACCCAACGGGTTCACGGGTCGTCTAGTATTAAATAAAGAAGACTTAAATATATTGATGTTGTCGTCGGACTCATCCCAGTTACCCAGTCCGAATCCTGGTGAACTGTATCAAAGCAGTCGTGCTGGCCAACTGATCTGGCATTCTCAGCAAGTTCCCGGGACTGTTTGCCCCATTACCGTGCTCGCGTGGAACGCCCAAGTCAGTAAGGTGATGCGCAAATCGGGGCTGTGCGTCTGATTACCCGAATTAGCAATCTGTGTGTAGATCAACGGATGCAGGTACGGTCTTTCCTGGGCACTAACCACTCAAACCTCATCAGTCCTTTAACGGACATTTATAACTCGTATAACTAGCGATCACAGCAACTCAAATGCTCACAGACCAAATGGAATTTGCAATGGTGTACTGTAATTACAATAAGAAGGGCGGGAATACAAAAGAAGTAATACAATTTCTGTGCACCAATAAACCCACACATGTCAAGAGCATGTATGATTGACATATTCTTCATGACCTAATCCCTAAGGCCTCAAGCACACCACAGAAGAAAAGACTGGAAGAAATCAACAAAAGTGAAAATATCCAACGATGCACCTGACGGGATGCAGCTTATCCCATGTGGAGATATTTCTGGCGGGAAGTCAAGTTTGTGCCGTAACCATGGTCAATTACGAGGGGAGAGTGAGCACGGCTTGCAGTGGGGGAATGTCGGAAGGCTGCAGGCAGATGCTGCGGAGAAAACCTCAGGAGTCCGAGTGCAGGTTCTCTCGAAAAGTTCCCATTCTTCTCCCCTCTGCGGTTCGCACGGTGTGCCCCCACCCTCGGCCCATGATGTCACTAGCCTCATCCTGCTCAGCCGGCATTGGCTGGTGTCCTCATCCGTGGGTAGGGCAACCCACCCTGACCTCTCAATCACTTTGATGGCATACTTTTCTTTATCCATGCGGTGTTTTCCCTTCTTGACTAGTGCCAACGGTCTGTCAAACCATTTAAAGGAACATAAAGGACAGATTCAAAAATGGATAAAACATAAAAAGGGTGTGAAGGGATCGTGGTTTTAGACACACACATATGTTGGGGAGTGGGGGGGGGGGTGTGAGGGTAATATGACAGCTTTCTGCACATATAACAACGCATATCCCAACTTCACAATTAAATTACCTCATGCTTATTCTAATTAATGGATTAGGGGAAATAATCATCACGATGCTATGCAAAGTTACCCCCCTCGAAGGCATTCACACAACACAATCATTGGAATTTAAATGAACTCCCCCCCCCCTCCCGCATCAAGTTGTCAACTCCTTCCCCCACCCAACCCCAAGTCATCAACCCAAGTCATCAACCTCCCCCACTCCAAGTCCTCAACTCCCTCTTTCCCCAAGTCCTCCACTCCCACCCACCTCAAGTCCTTAATTCCCACCAAACCCCCTCCTTGCAAGTCTTCAATCCCCACCCCCTCCAAAGCCTTAAACCACCTCTCTCAATTATCTGTCCTTTCTCTGCCTCCTTCCTGCCCACCCTAACTCTCAACTCTGTCCTTCCCTCCCTCTTCCTCCCCATTCTTCAAAGCAAGAGGGCATTCTTACACCATAACATATTATTTCTTCATTAACTCATTAAAATGATGCTGAGTGTGAAGTGACAGTCAAAACAACATCCAATACACAATCTCATGAGATATGTCCCGTGGAATTACCACTCTCAAGTGATTGTGAGTAGCCTAATAATTGTGTTAATAAATGATCCTAAATTAATTATCTTCTTCGTTATGCATATACAGGTTGTGGCCAAAAAAATGGAAACACCAACAAAATGTCACTTAGAATGGTGTTTCGCCATCACATGCAAACAGGACGGCATAGATATGACGTGGCATGGAGTCAACAAGGGTCTGCAACTGTTCTGCAGGAATGTGGCATCACCTTAAACAAGGAAGTCCTCCAATTCACGTCGGTTTGAGGGAGGCGAAAACCACTGATCTTAGGCGCCTCTCCAGATAGTCCCACAAATGCTCTATGGGATTGAGGTCGGGCGATTGGGAGGGCCATGGAAGATGTGCTCTTTTGTCCTTGTGCTCCTCTTTGTCCTTGTCCTTTGTCCATACTTTGTCCTTGTGCTCCTCAACCCACCTGGTAACAAACACGTGCCTTGTGGACTGGAGCATCGTCATCCTGAAAGACACCCCTCCCAGCAGGGAAGAAATGCTGCATCATGGGATGCAGATGATCGCTCAGGATGGCAATGTAGCACGCTGCATCAACCCTGCCTTTTAGTGGAATGAGTGTGAACCCAGGCAATGCCAGCAAACGTGTCCCCATAACATTATGGAACCGCCAGAACCTTTTACTGTTGGAACCAGGCACTTGGGGCTGTAGAGCTTCCGGGGCTGTCACCACACAAGTACATGTCCATTCGTTGAGGACATGGTGAAGATCAGCTCATCAGCACACATCACAATTCGACTTTAGAAAATGGTGGTGTCTGTCACAGGTCACAAACGATTTAAAAAGAACAAACAAAAAATATGACATAGAACAGATGACAACTCAGAACAAACTGATGCTCGCAATGCTCTTTGGTCAAATGTCAAGTTGTCTTTGCACCGATCAGAGGTTTAGTCATGAATACCTCGTATAGACTCCACACGATCAACACTAATGTTCACTTCAGAACAGAAACCCTTCAGCCAGTTGATGGAGGTGGCAGATCTCTGCACACTGTATTCCATTTGTTTTACGTATGCAATCAAAATGAGATCTTCGGTAATAGTTAAAATGAGAAAAACAACTTGCTTATGTTGTTGATCATGATGACTTGGTTTGCACGATGCCATTTGTATTCTATACGCATTGCCCTGCCAGATTTCAATGAAAAAGTGTGGACGTAAAAAAAAGAAAAAATGTAAAAAAAGAAGAGGGCCTGGCTGACATACAACAACATGGTCAAGGATGGTTTCCTTGAAGAAGTCCTTTCATTCAAGCTTTTGGGCCTCATTATCTGCCATGATCTTTCCTGGGAAAGCCACATTTCCAAGTTGGCCTCCAAAGCCCGAATGCGCATCCTCCATCCAAAAAGCCCTTCCTTGGCACACCTGAGCTCCTAACGACCTACAAAGCTTTCATCCAGAGCCTGATGGAGTACTGCTCTCACCCCGGGCTGGTGCTCCTGCCTCACACCTAGCTTGGCTTCATGCTGTGGAAACCAAGGCTTTTAGGTTCATTGGTATTTTCTGCAATGAAGCTGAGTCTTTGGGTCTCTCACTCTTTCTTACCGTAGGCAGGTCGGTGGTCTTTCTTTTTTCGACCATCTCCTCTCCGGCCTTGCCCCCACTGCTGCGTCTGTGCTCCATCCCCCCTATATTTCTGCAAGGCGCTCAAGGTCCACCAAAAACCCCTTATGGTGAAACTGCCAAAATCAAGAATCACTGCTCACCTTCACTCTTTCATTCCTCTTTTTTTCCCACCTCTGGAACAAACTCCCACACTCTCTTCAATCCCATTCTTCCCTCCAGGTCTTCAAAACAGCCGTTCACCACCGTCCCTTATCTTCCCCCATCCAAAAACACAATCTTTTCTAGCCCCGCTAATCCACCCCAAACTCACCTCATTCATATTCCCCGTTTTCTTTCCTGAAAGTCCCTGTAATGTCCATCTTGTTTTCCCCATGTTCCCCACTCCATCCCTCTCCCTTTCACAGATCTCTTAATGTCTCTGTTCCAAACTGTTTTGTGCTTCCCTCTCCCACCCCTCTTGTCTACTACTCTCCTTGTTATATGTTCTGAGTGTGAGCTCTTATACGAGCCTCAACAATGCACACAAAAAAATATAAACATAAGACTAAACATTCGCTTGGCTTGGTTTATTGTGAGTATTTTGTTTGTACTACTTTTGTAGTTTAATGCCCATTGTAGTGGAATGATGAGCCTAATTGTTCTGATGCAAGTTTGTAAAAACAGACAAAGAAGGGAGTTTTTCACTTTACACAAGAAGTGATGTAAAAGGTGGCTACTTCTCCTTGAGAAATAATAATACGAATAAAAAGTGACAAACCTTGGGAAGACCAATGGGGGTTCTTGGCTGAGTACGAGCAGACTTCATCAAGGCTCGCTGCTCAATGGAGAGAAGATGATACTTCATTGCCTCAATGAGGAAATCCTTACACGTGGTGTTGTTTTTCACAAGAGCTTCGTCTTCCACCCTCTTCAAATCAAGCATATGCCATTGAGGGATTGGAAAAAAAACAAACAAGTGGAGTGGAAAAATAAATATAAATAAACGTATAAATAAAAACAGCAAATGTAAACCATTGGATTGAATGGCAATGAAATAAATGTGGGTAGGGATTGTTAATGTAGCTCTCGTGTTGACCAATGTACAAGCAGAAAGCGTAATCTGCTCATTGGTAGAAATCTGTAATGTCTGCAAGGAAGGGGAATAGGCCACAGTGAGAATGATGATTTTAAAGGATGTTTTAAAAGGATTATATTTTGCCACAACAGCAAAAATGAACACAGCGAGCACCAATTGTAGGAGATCGCACAAAAGTCATGTGCTCAAGCAAACAGTTACACTAGAAATACCTGCAAATAATGAACCAATGGGGACAAATAAACAAATTTAACACAAAGGCAGATACAGAGGACTCATGAGGTTATGATAGCATAATGTGGAACAGTTGGACAGACCAGAATGAACATATATATATATATATATATATTAGCTGGAAGAGCAATGGAGAACATATCAATCCAAAATTGATGAGAAATTGGAAGTGATGTTGTATTCCAAGACATTTTTTTTTTTATCAAGCAGAGATGATTCAAAGCCAAATTCTCAGAATACAAAAAATATCGTGTTGTTCAAACACCAAATTAATGTTTAAATTGATATTTGATGTCCCAGCAAAGGAATGATTAAGAAAAGCATCAATCCTTCAGCTTATTGATTGTTTATGAGGGCATGACACAGAAGGGATGTGATGTTGTTTACCTTTCAAGGTTTACCTGGATATATATTCCTTCCCACCAAAAGTTTGTTGGATGCTATTATTACCTTTGCCACCGAAGGTGTAAGCAGGTTGTTTTCACACCTTTCTGTCTGTTCGTTTTTCTGCTTGTGTGCAGGATATCTCAAAAAAGTTGTGGATGGATTTGGATGAAATTTGGTGGACAGGTGTGACAAGGATGAACCGATTAGATTTTGGTGAATATCTCGATCCGGATCCAGCGACTGGAATTTTTAAAGAGATTCTTCACCATTGAGAGATGTGGCGAAACTGATATATAGCATGATATCGCAAAAAGTTGTCGACGGATTCGGACGAAACTTGGTGGATACGTTGCATGTGTGACAAGGAAGAATTGCATCGATTTTGGTGAAGATTCGAATCTGGATCCGGATACGAGAAATATTTAATTTTAAAAGTGATTCTTCAACATTGAGAGATAGGGCCAAAAACGACATATAGCACGATATTTCAAAAACGTATTGGGCCCGATATATTCTTGTGGATCAGCATTGCATTGCACAGGGATGTGCTCTACTGAGTGGCCTTCTAGGTGTCACTGTTACCTTAACTCCTGATGAAAGAAAAATGCATTAATGTTATGACCATTTAATTATGATTCACTGCTTGAAAAAAACAATTAATTAACTTTCAATAATCACGTCAACTGATTTAATGCAGAGCATGCTCGACGATCTGCATTCCATCAGTTCCCACATCCGATGGGTTCAATTTTCCTGCTTAATGTGTTTATCCCAGCAACGGCTTATCCAATGTGTGGGTGCAGCTGCAGCGCACGACACATGCAAAATGCACATCTTCCCCATCAATACAATAATCATACAGACACAAACACATCATGTGCATGTTAGGGAGGTGGGGTTGGGGCACCACGACAATTTTTTGGATAATAGGAAATTAATGAGCATCTAACTAGGTCTACCATCCTCCAACGGGGAGGTGAGATGTATTATCTTTCAACTTCAACCGTTACATTGTACCAAGAAGTGTCCATAAAATGAGGCAATGCTTTAATAGAGGTGAATATAAACGAACTGAATATAAACAAAGCTTAAAATTAGTGAAATGAAACATTTGAAAATTTTGAATCATTCTCACTCAGATTTCAACATCACCATAATGCATATTATTGTCGCGTCTGAGGCTCAGTAATGTGTTTGCCTCTACGGATTTCCGAAATAGTGCTATGTTCTCCAGCTGCCAGATTCAGTTATTCAAGCTTATGTTTACCGATCCCCAAGGTTCATTCAATAAAAACCGAACTGGGTGGTCAGGACAGAAGACGAGGAGAGAAAAAATGGCGGCCAAGCAGAGGTAAGGCAAGAGATCCTTGCTGCTTAAAGGTCCAGCTCCAACTTTGTCCACGCGTATCCAGCACCAGCCCCCGTAACTCTCTCTCCTTTATCCTCCCCTTCTTCTTCACACCCGATCCTCTGGCACACCCTCCGTACTGTGGAACTGCCTTTTATTCCGCAGGCCCTGTGATTGGCTGCCCACTCCTTGAGGGAGATCCATTCTCAAGGCCGTCCCATCCACGGGGTGACCCCAATAAAAATCCATCGCCTCTTCCAGGTCCTACAGCGCATCTTGCCACCACGGCTTGCCTACACTGGACAGACAGATTGTCATCGGTCGTGGAAAGCATGAAACGCTTCCATGTGCCACGAAACATCCAATTCCTCACCTGGCCTCGCCTTACAGAAAGTCAGACATTCTACAGCCTTATTCTGTCTAGCTTTAAGTTCACACTCTGCCTCCTGAGTGCACTTGCTCAAATATTTTCCCTGTTTACAAAAGTAATTTTAAGCTATGCCAATCACCCGGTCCATACCATGGTCTTACTACATTCTAACTGTGGATCCCCCCTTCCACATACCATTATCAAGTTGTTTAAGCTTTCTTTATCTAAGAAGAAGATGATTTGAAATTCCAGATTCTACTGGGTGGCACCATGTGATACACATTTACATAGAGAGAATTGGGGTCTTCCCCCAGCCTGAACCCCCTCCCCCAGATATACTACCCAGACAGAAACCATACTCGAGGTACCCTTAGGCAACATGCACAACTTGGTTTGATTTGGTTCAGTAGTTTTTTTCATTTTTGAAGTGCTGTCGGACCCTGATATTTGCGGGTGATACATTCCTGAAAAATGCCACGAATGTCGGGGTCTGCGAATGTTGAGGCATTTTTTATTTTAATTTTTTTACATGGTCTAGGCTCGTGGAAGAGCAATTACACAGAACAAATCAGGACACAACATAACAAAGGGAACAGCAGAGGAAAGAGGAAACACAAACCGCAGTGCTGAGGGAGAAAGTAGATGGAGATGGACAAACACGGGATGCAGATAATGATGAGGGGTAAGGGAGAATGCAAAGGGTGGACAATATGGATCCATGAGCAAAATTGTGTTTGACCAGCTTGTGATTTTGTCAAGCTCTGAGAAGAGGGAAGAGGTTGCTGCTTTTCTGTCAGAAGGATGAGAGATGTCACGGCAGAGTCTGGGGTCATTACCAAAGAGATAAAGAAGACTTTTCAGAGAGTCTGAGATTATTGATGACTTTAGGAATAATATGGGGCTGAGAACACTGCCTTGGAGTACTCCAGCCTTGAGAGGGAGAGGAGATGAAAGGGTTCTGTTGAGAGACATACTTTGTCTCAGAGAGGGTAGGAAGTCAGTCATCCAACAGTGGAGCTGGCCTTGGATTCCACAGGCAGACAGTTTGGAGAGCAAGGCAGGATGCCAGACTGTATCAAAAGCTTGATATATGTCCAGAGAGACGGCCCTGATCTCATGTCTGATATTGAGAGCCTCCACCATTGTTGGGAGAGTAGAAGCAGCATGCCCATTGTAGAGTGACCAGGTCTGAATCCGAATTTATGATCTGAGATGAGGCTGTTTGAGAAAAGGAATGATTTTATGTCAACTGTGATGATGGATTCCATGACCTTGCTGATGATTGAAGTACAGTAAGCTAATGGGCTGTAGTGAAGGAGATCAGTTTTTCCAACCTTTTTATGTAATTATGTGATGTCAGCTGATTTCCAATTTCCCAGGTGGATACAGGAGACAGGGAGATACTGGAGTAAAAAAAAAAAATAAAAAAAATAAATTTTTTTTTTAACTACGAATATGCGAAGCACGAATGTAGAAGCAGGTCACACTTTTTGATTATATATATATATAATATATATATATATATATATATATATATATGTATATATACAGTATATATATATATATATATATATATGTATATGTATACACACACATATATATGCATGTGTATATGTATATATATACATATCATATATATAATGTATATATACATCTACATATATATAATTATATGTTCGTATATACATTCAGATATACATATTGTTGTGGCTTCCCGCCCGTCGGCGTGCGGGCGACCGCTTCTTAGCCAATGGCGGCCGCTCTCGCCCACCGAACGGGCAACCTAGTCGCGCAGCTTTCGGAACAACGCCGAAATCCAGCTACGGGTGTGTTTTAATCACACCACAGCCTGTCAATACTCTACCCGTGCGCTACAGGGTCCGATCGCCGAATGGTCGATTTACCTAATTAATCGCGCGACAGACTACCGAGAGATTGTACCTCAACGGGGCCCTGCTTGGAAACGAGCCGCTTAAGCAGCTCGCTCCGTTTTGTGATAACCGAACGGGGTATTATCGCGAAGCCCGTTGGACCCGATTCTTTTATCGGCTTAATTAAAAGCCGCAGCTCGTATTCCGAACTTAATTATGGCAGTTCAATGAGGAAAGGACGCAACGAACGGGTTGAACATTAAACCATGACATTTATTTCACACCCGTAAGCAGTCATGCAGTCATGTATGCAACCAATGCACGTATAGGACAAAACACGAGCAAGACAAAAAACTATAACTGTCTATTTATTATGTACACACATGCACTTAACAGTTCTACTTAACGGACTTGGAGCCACGTCATTCATGCAAAGAAAAACCCCAGAAAAGGCAAGGGGGCAGAACTGGACCTCGTGGGTCTTTAAGTCGCCACGAAGGCGACAGGTAACCAGCGCGGTCTCTCGTGAGCTTTGCGGTCTCCACAGGGCTCCGCTGACTTATAAAGCACCCACGAGGTCCAGTTCTGCCCCCTTGCCTTTTCTGGGGTTTTTTCTTTGCATTGAATGACGTGGCTCCAAGTCCCGTTAAGTAGAACTGTTAAGTGCATGGTGTACATAATAAATAGACAGTTATAGTTTTTGTCTTGCCGTGTTTTGTCCTATACGTGCATTGGTTGGCATACCATGACTGCATGAACTGACTTACGGGATGTGAAATAAAATGTCATGCGTTTAATGTTCAACCGTTCGGCGTCCTTTCCCTCATTGAACTGCCATAATTAAGTTTCGGAATACAGCTGCGCTTTTTAATAAGCCGATAAAAGAATCGGGTCCAACGGGCTTCGCGATAATACCCCGTTCGGTTATCACAAAAACGGAGCGGAAGTGCCTTAAGCGCTCGTTTCCAAGCATGCCCCGTTGAGTACAATCTCTCGGTAGTCTGTCCGCGCGATTAATTAGGTAAATCGACCATCGGCGATCGGGACCCTGTAGCGCAGGGTAGAGTATTGACAGGCTGTGCGTGTGATTAAAACACACCCGTAGCTGGATTTCGGCGTTGATTCCGAAAAGCGGACTAGGTTGCCCGTTCGGTCGGGCGAGAAGCGGCCGCATGGCTTAAGAAGCGGTCGCCCGCACGCCGAACGGGCGGGAAGCCACAAACCAATAGTATATCTGAATTTATATCGAAACATATAATTTATATATATGTAGATGTATATATACATTATATATGTATATGTATAATATACATAATACACATGCATATATATGTGTGTGATCATACGTAATATATCATATATATATATATATATATATATTACTGTATTTATTATATATATTATACTGTTATATAATATATATATATATATATATATATAATCAAAAAGTGTGACCTGCTTTCATTCGTGCTTCGCATATCTCGTAGTTAAAAAAAAATTTTATTTTTTTTATTTTTTTTTTTTACTCAGTAATCTCCCTGTCTCCTGTACCACCTGGGAAATGGGAAATTAGCTGACATCACATAATTACATAAAAAAGGTTGGAAAAACTGATCTCCTTCACTACAGCCATTAGCTTACTGTTACTCAATCATCAGCAAGGTCATGAGAATCCATCATCACAGTTGACATAAAAATCATTCCTTTCTTCAAACACCTCATCTTAGATTCATTAAATTCGGATTCAAGACCTGTCACTCTACAATGGGCATGCTGCTTCTACTCTCCCAAACAATGGTGGAGCTCTCAATATCAGACATGAGATCAAGGGCCGTCTCTCTGTGACATATATCAAGCTTTTGATACAGTCTGCATCCTGCCTTTGCTCTACCAAACTGTTCCTGTGGAATTCCAAGGCCAGCTCCACTGTTGGTGAAACTGACTTCCTACCCTCTCTGAGACAAAGTATGTTCTCTCAACAGAACCCTTTTCATGCTCCTCTCCCATCTCAGGCTGGAGTACTCCAAGGCAGTGTTCTCAGCCCACCATATTATTCCTAAAGTCATCATAATGCTCAGACTCTCTTGAAAAGTCTTTCTTTATCTCTTGGTATGACCCCAGACTCTGCCGTGACAATCTCTCATCCTTCTGACAGAAAGGCAGCAACCTCTTCCCTCTTCTCAGGCTTGACAAAAATCACCAAGCTGGTCAAACACAATTTTGCTCATGGATCCATATTGTCCACCCTTTGCATTTCTCCCTTACCCCTCATCATTATCTGCATCCCGTGTTTGTCCATCTCCATCTACCTTTCTCCCTCAGCACTGCGGTTTGTGGTTTCCTTCTTTCCTCTGCGTTCCCTTGTTATTTGCTGTCCTGATTTGTTCTGGTTAAATTCTCTTCCACGAGCCTAAGCACATGTAAAAAAATTAAAATAAAAAAAATGGCCGTCAACAATCCGCAGGACCCCGATCATTCGTGCATTTTTCAGGAATGTATCACCCGCCAAATATCAGGGGTCGACAGCACTTCAAAAATGAAAACTACTGACCCAAATCAAACCAAGTTGCATGTTGCCTAAGGGTACCTCGAGTATGCGTTTCTGTCTGGGGTAGTAACTGGGGCGAGGGGTTCAGGCTGGGGGAAGACCCAATCTCTCTATGTAAAGTGGGTATCACATGGATGCCACCCAGTAGAATCTGGAATTTCAAATCATCTTCTTCTAGATAAAGAAAGCTTTAAACAACTTGATTAATGGTATGTTGGAAGGGGGGATCCAAGTTAGGAAATGTAGTAAGACCATTGGTATGACCGCCACGGTGATTGGCATAGCTAAAATTACTTTTAAACAGGGAAAATATTTGAGCAGTGCACTCAGGAGCAGAGTGTGAACTTAAAGGTAGACAGAATAAGGCTGTAAGAATGTCTGACTTTCTGTAAGGCGAGGCCAGGTGCAGGAATTGGATGTTTCGTGGCACATGAAGCGTTTCATTGCCTTTCCACGACGATGGACATCTGTCTGTCCAGTGTAGGCAAAGCCGTGGTTGGCAAGATGCGCTGTAGGACCTGAAGAGGCGCATGGATTTTTATTGGGGTCACCCCGTGGATGGGACGGACCTTGAGAATGGATCTCCTCAAGGCAGTGGGAGCCAATCACAGGGCCTGCGGAATATAAAGGCAGTTCCACAGTACGGAGGGTGTTGCCAGAGGATCGGGTGTGAAGAAGAAGGGAGGATTAAAGAGAGAGAGTTACGGGGGCGGTGCTGGATACGCGTGGACAAAGTTGCGAGCTGGACCTTTAAGCAGCAAGGATCTCTTGCCTTACCTCTGCTTGGCCCCATTTTTCTCTCCTCGTCTTCTGTCCTGACCACCCAGTTCGGTTTTTATTGAATGAACCTTGGATCGGTAAACATAAGCTTGAATAACTGAATCTGGCAGCTGGAGAACTAGCACTATTTCGGAAATCCGTAGGAGGAAACACATTACAGCCTCAGACGCGACAATAAATGCATTATGCGTGATGTTTGAAATCTGAGTGGAATGATTCAAAATTTTCAAATGTTTCATTTCACTAATTTTAAGCTTTGTTTTATATTTCAGTTCGTTATATTCACCTTCTATTAAAGCATTGCCTCATTTATGGACACTTCTTGGTACAATGTAACGTTGTTGAAGTTGAAAGATAATACATTCTCACCTCCGTGGAGGATGGTAGACCTAGTTAGATGCTCATTAATTTTCTATTATCCAAAAAATTGTCGTGGTGCCCCAACCCCACTCCCTAACATCACATGATGTTGTTTGTGTCTGTATGATTATTGTATTGATGGGGAAGATTGTGCATTTTGCATGTGTCGTGCGCTGCAGCTGCACCCCACACATTGGATAAGCGTTGCTGGATAAACACATTAAGCAGGAAAATTGAACCCATCGGATGTGGGAACTGATGGAATGCAGATCGTCGACATGCTCTGCCATTAAATCAGTTGACGTGATTATTGAAAAGTTTAATTAATTTTTTTTTCAAGCATGTGAATCATAATTAATCGTCATAACATTAATGCACACATTTTTCTTTCATCAGGGAGTTAAGCTAAGTGACACTAGAAGGCACTCAGTAGAGCACACCCTGTGCAATGCAATGCTGATCCACAAGAATATATCGGGCCAATACTTTTTGAAATATTCGTGCTAATGTCGTTTTGGCCTATCTCTCAATTGTTGAGGAATACTTTATAAAATAAATATTCTCGTATCCGGATCCAGATTCGAATCTTCACCCAAAAATCGATGCAATTTTCCTGTCACACAATGCAACGTATCCACACAGTTTCGTCCGAATCCGTCGACACCTTTTGCGATATACGTGCTATATATCCAGTTTCGGCCACATCTCTCAATGGTGAAGAATCTCTTATATAAAAATTCCAGTCGCATGGTAATCCGGATCGAGATATTCACCAAAATCTAATCGGGTTCATCCTTGTACACTGTCCACCAAATTTCATCCAAAATCCATCCACAACGTTTGTTTAGATATCCTGCCACACAAGCAAGAAAAACGAACAGACAGAAAGGTGTGAAAAACAACCTGCTACACCTTCGGTGGCAAGGTAATAATAGCATCCAACAAACTTTTGTGGGAAGGATATTATAATCCAGGTAAAACTCTGAAAGGTTAAACAACATCAGCATCCCTTCTCGTGTCATGCCCCATTAAACAATCAATTAAGCTTGAAGATTGATGCTTTTCTTAATCAATTCCTTTGCTGGCGGACATCAAATATCAATTTAAACATTAATTTGGTTTGAACAACCGATTTTTTTTGATTCTGAGAATTATGAGCTTTGAACATCTCTGCCTTGATAAAAACAAAAAAATGTATTGGAATTACAACATCACTTCCAATTTCTCATCAATTTGGATGATATGTCTCCATTGCTCTTCCAGCCTAATATATTATTTTTTAAAATATAGTAATTAATATATATATATATATATATATGTATCATTTCTGGTCTGTCCAAAACTATCCACATTATGCTATCATAACCTCATTGAGTCCTCTGTATCTGCCCTTTTGTGTTTAAATTTGTTTATTTGTCCCATTTGGTTCATATATTTGCAGGTATTTCTAGTGTAACTGTTGCTTGAGCACATGACTTTTGTGCGATCTTCCTACAATGTGCTCGCTGTAGTCATCTTGCTGTTGCTGGCAAAAATAGTAATCCTTTTAAACATCCTTTAAAATTCATCATTCTCACTGTGCCTATTCCCTTCCTTGCAGGACATTACAGATTGTCTGACCAATGAGCAGGATTACGCTTTCTGCTTGTACATTGGTCAAACACGAGAGCTACATTAACAATCCTACCCACATTTATTTCATTGCCATTCAATCCATGGTTTACATTTGCTGTTTTATATTTATACGTTTATTTTATTTATTTTTCCCAACTCCACTTGTTTGGTTTTTTTCCAAATCCCCTCAATTGGCATATGCTGATTTGAAGAGGTGGAAGACGAAGCTCTTGGTGAAAAACAACACCAGTGTGAAGGATTTCCTCATGAGCAATGAAGTATCATCTTCTCTCCATTGAGCAGCGAGCCTTGATGAAGTCTGCTCGTACTCAGCCAAGAACCCCCATTGGTCTTCCCAAGGTTTGTCACTTTTTATTCGTATTTATTATTTCTCAAGGAAAGTAGCCACCTTTACATCACTTCTTGTGAAAGTTGAAAAATCCTTTCTTTTCTGTTTTTGCAAACTTGCATCAGAACAAATTAGGCTCATCATTCCACTACATGGGCATTAAACACAAAAAGTAGTACAAACAAAATACTCACAATAAACCAGGCAAGCGATGTTTAGTCTTAGTTATATTTTTTGTGTGCATTTGTTGAGGCTCGTATATAAGAAGGCTCACACTCAGGAACATATAACAAGGAGAGTAGTAGACAAGAGGGGTGGGAGAGGGAAGCACAAAACAGTTTGGAACAGAGACATAAGAGATCTGTGAAAGGAGAGGGATGGGCTGGGGAACATGGGGAAACAAGCTATGGACATTACAGGGACTTTCAGGAAAGAAAACGGGGAATATGAAATTGAGGTGAGTTTGGGGTGATTAGCGGGGCTAGAAAAGATTGTGTTTTTGGATGGGGAAGATAAGGGACGGGTGCGTGAACGGCTGCTTTTGAAGACCTGGAGCGGAAGCAATGGGGATTGAAGAAGAGTGTGGGAGTTTTCCAAGAGCGGGGAAAAAGAGGAATGGAAAGAGGTGAAGGTGAGCAGTGATTCTTTGATTTTGGCAAGTTTCACCATAAGGGGTTTTTGGTGGACCTTTGAGCCGCCTTGACAGAAATATAGGGGGATGGGAGCACAGACGCAGCAGGTGGGGCAAGGCCGGAGAGGGAGATGTCAAAAAAGGGAAAAGACCACCGACCTGCCTACGGTAAGAAAGAGTGAGAGACCCAAAGACTCGCTTCATTTGCGAAAATACCATGAACCTAAAAAGCCTTGGTTTTCCACAGCTAAGCCCAAGCTAGTGTGTGAGGCAGGCGCCACCGCCAGCGGGTGAGAGCAGTACTCATCAGGCTCTGGATGAAAGCTTTGATGTCGTTAGGAGCTCAGGTGTGCCAAGGAAGGGCTTTTTGATGGAGGATGCGCATTCGGCGATGGCTTTGGAGGCCCAACTTGGAAAGTGCTTTCCCAGGAAAGATCATGGCAGATAATGAGGCCAAAAGCTTGAGAAAAGGCTTCTTCAAGGCAAACCATCCTTGGACATGTTGTTGATGTCAGCCAGAGGCCCGTCTTCTTGTTTACATTTTTTCTTTATTTTTAGTCCACACTTTTTCATTGAAATCTCGCAGGCCAATGCCGTATAGAATACAAATGGCATCGTGCACACCAAGTCATCATATCAACAACATAAGCAAGTTGTTTTTCTCATTTTAACTATACTACCGAAGATCTCATTTGATTTGCATACGTAAAACAAATGGAATACAGTGTGCGAGAGATCTGCCACCTCCATAACTGGCTGAAGGTTTCTGTTCTTGAAGTGAACATTAGTTGTTGGATCGTGTGGAGTCTATACGAGGTATTCATGACTAAACCTCTGATCGGTGCAAAGACAACTTGACATTTGACCAAGAGCATTCGGAGCATCAGTTTGTTCTGAGTTGTCATCTTGTTTCTATGTATATTTTTTTTTGTTCTTTTTAAATCGTTTTGTGACCTTGTGACAGGACACACCATTTTTCTAAAAGTCGAATTGTGATGTGTGCTGATGAGCTGATCTTCACCATGTCCTCAACGAATGGACAATCGTACTTGGTGTGGTGACAGCCCCGGAAGCTCTACAGCCCAGTGCCTGGTTCCAACAGTAAAAGGTTCTGGCCGGTTCCATAATGTTATGGGGACACGTTTGCTGGCCACTTGCCTGGGTTACACTCATTCCATAAAGGCAGGGTTGATGCAGGTGCTACATTGCCATCCTGAGCGATCATCTGCATCCCATTATGCAGCATTTCTTCCCTGCTGGGAGTGGGTGGTCTTTCAGGATTGACGATGCCTCCAGTCCACAAAGGCACTCGTGTTTGTTACCAGGTGGTTGGAGCACAAGGGACAAAGTATGGAACAAAGGACAAGGACAAAGAGGAGACAAGGACAAAAGAGCACATCTTCCATGGCCCTCCCAATCGCCCGACCTCAATCCATAGAGCATTGTGGGACTATCTGGAGAGGCGCCCTAGATCAGTGGTTTTCGCCTCCCTCAAACCGACCGCTGAATTGGGAGGACTTCTTGTTTAAGGCTTGATCCACATTCCTGCAAACAGTTGCAGACCCTTGTTGACTCCATGCCACGTCGTACTATGCCGTCCTGTTTGCATGTGATGGCCGAAACACCATTCTAAGTGACATTTGTTGGTTGTTTCCATTTTTTTTGGCCCACAACCTGTATATGCATAACGAAGAAGATAATTAATTTAGGATCATTATTAAACCACAATTTTATGGCTACTCACAATCACTTGAGAGTGGTAATTCCACGGGACATATCTCATGAGTGGTATTGTAGGTTGTTTTGACTGTCATCTTCACACTCCGGCATCATTTTAATGAGTTAATGAAGAAATAATTATGTTATGTGCTAAGAATGCCCTCTTGCCTTTGAAGAGATGGAGAGGAAGAGGGAGGGAAGGACAGAGTTGAGAGTTAGGGTGGGCAGGAAGGAGGCAGAGAAAGGACAGATAATTGAGAGAGGTGCGTTTAAGGCTTTGGAGCGGGGTGGGGATTGAAGACTTGCAGGAGGGTGGTTTGGTGGGAATTAAGGACTTGAGGTGGGTGGGGAGTGGAGGACTTGGGGAAAGAGGGAGTTGAAGGACTTGGAGTGGGGAGGTTGATGACTTCGGGTTGATGACTTGGGGTGTTGGGTGGGGGATGAGTTGACAACTTGATGCGCGGGAGGGGGGGGGAGTTCATTTTAAATTCAATGATTGTTTTGTGTGAATGCCTTCGAGGGGGGTAACTTTGCCATAGCATCTTGGATGATTATTCCCTTAATCCATTAATTAGATAAGCATGAGGTAATTAATTGTGAATTGGATATGCGTTGTTATATGTGCAGAAAGCTTGTCATATTACCTCACACCCCCCCCCCACTCCCAACATATGTGTGTGTCTAAAACCACGATCCCTTCACACCCTTTTTATGTTTTATCCAATTTGTAATCGTCCTTTATGTTCCGTTAAATGGTTTTGACAGACCGTGGCACTGTCAAGGAGGGAAAACACCACTATGATGAAGGAAAGCCTATGCCATCAAAGTGATTGAGAGTCAGGGTGGGTTGCCCTACCCACGGATGAGGACACCAGCCATGCCGGCTGAGGCAGGATGAGGTAGGGAATCATGGGCCGAGGGTGGGGCACACCGTGCGAACCGCAGAGGAGAAGAATGGGAAACTTTGAGAGAACCTGCACTCGGAACTCCTGAGGTTTTTCGCAATCTGCCTGCAGCCTTCCGACATTCCCCCACTGCAAGCCGTGCTCACTCTCCCCTCGTTAATTGACCATGGTTACGGCACAAACTTGACTTCCCGCCAGAAATATCCTCCACATGGGATAAGCTGCATCCCGTCAGGTGCATCGTTGGATATTTTCACTTTTGTTGATTGCTTCCAGTCTTTCTTCTGTGTGTGCTTGAGGCCTTAGGATTAGGGTCAGAAGAATGATGGTCAATCATAATGCTCTTGACATGTGTGGGGTTAATTGTGCACAGAATTGTATTACTTCTTTTGTATTCCCGCCCTTCTTATGTAATTACAGACACCATTGCAAATTCCATTTGGTCTGTGAGCTTTGAGTTGCTGTGATCCAGTTATAAGTTATAAATTGTCCGTTTAAAGGACTGATGAGGTTTGGAGTGTCTAGTGCCCAGGAAAGGACCGTTACACTGCATCCGTTGACTACACAACAGATTGCTAAGTCGGGTAAATCAGGACGCACAGCCCCGATTTTGCGCTCACCTTACTGGACTTGGGCGTTCCACGCGAGCACGGTAAGGGCAAACAGTCCCGGGAACTTGCTAGATGCCAGTCAGTTGGCCAGCACGACTGGCTTTGATACAGTTCACCAGGATTCGGACTGGTAACTGGGATGAGTCCGACGACAACATCAATATATTTAAGTCTTTTTATTTAATACTTAGACGGAACCCGGTGAACCGTTTGGGTT